>VZRE01009240.1:1374139-1414354 GCA_013396775.1 Cephalopterus ornatus
TTTTTGGAAACACTGCAGCCTTTGAGATACAATCCTGTCAGTTTGGATAACAAACCACTGCCTATCTGTTCTCACCATGATCATGTCCTGTGCTGCCACATGTTCCTGGAGAGTTCTCTCCCTATTGATTGTATATCTTGGAAACCCTGCTTTCATGCAAATATCCCCTTAAGTTACACTTTTTTCCATAAAAGCTTGAAAGCTACGTTAAAGAACAGAGGTATTTGGAAAGCTTCTTCATAAAGTGTCCTCTGCTTTTTTACTCCCTTCTTCTAAACTTCTGTAATAACGTTTCTTTATTTACATAGTCTGAATGGTCCTTGGGGCAGCTATAGCGTGATACCAGCAGCAGCAAGCCAAAGTGCATTTTTTGAAGGTATTAAAAAAGTTCTCCTGTGGACAGAGAGAATATTAGAATGGAAATCAGCTGAGCAAGAAGAGCCAGCTGAGAGGAGCAGTACTTTCTCTCTTGAAAGGACTGACTCAACACAAAGACCAGGTAGTTTCTTCACTTGAGTGGTATGAAAGCTGTTTTCATGATTAAGTATAGAAGTAATATTTTCTGTTTCCTCATCTAAAGTGGTTAAGACTATTTCTCTGTGCATCTGATAGTTTGTATTAAAAGTGGCCCCAATATTTAATTTGGGAAATGGAGCTGTCATTAAATGCAATTTGATGACAGCAGAGAAATTGGTATTGGATAAAGAATGTACTGAGTGCAGGATCACAGCTGATCACAAAGGACCCTCAAACTCTCAGCAAGAAATGCAATTTGTGTCATTATGTATTGAAGAACCTGCCTTCCACCTTAAACGTGTGAAAATCTCAGCAGTCAAAACAGGACACAATTGGAGAACAATTAAATTGGTCAAATTTCATTTTCATTTTTTAAGTTAGCATGTGGCTGTGATGCAGACTGGCAGGGCAAAAAGGCATTGTAGCAGAGACATCCCTGTGAATCCCAGACAGAGTCAGTTTCCTGTAGAAACAAATAGTTATTTCTGTACCCTTAGAAGCTCAGTGATGCACAGCACAGATCCAAAGCTTTGAATAGTTACCCTCTTGGTTAGCTTAGAGATGAAGATGCAGAGTATGCAGGGCGGTAGAGCAAAGCAGTGCAAGAAAGAATGGGAAATTTGAATGAACCGTGGCTCATCCCCTGCCTGATCTACCATTGTCTGCTCTTCATAAAACCAGTGTTTCATCTCTTTTTTGTGGTCAGAGTTCTTTCCATCAATGTCCATTTAATTTAGCCTGATGGAGTACCAAGTTGGAAAGAATAAATAGAATTATGCCACACAGCTGGTCTATTTTTAATGAACTTAATGGAGTGGAGAGTAATCTCTGAGGGGTTGCAACCCATATGACGTAATTCTGCCTTTTGCTTATGGTACATGCTACACAGAATCAGCCCACACATGACTGATGGTAGAATGGCACTCATCAGTTTCCAAGCTCTGCTTGTGTGCCAGAAAGAATGGGATAACAAAGTATTTCGGATGAGAGCTCTTGCATGGGCATCTTGGGCACATCAGCAGAGGTATTTTGCAGAAGTATTTAGTAGGCAGTTTTTACTTTTAACCAAATGAGAAAGTAAATCTTCGGTGACAGTTCTGAAAACTTGGTACACAAAGCTACTCCTTGAAAAGAACAACAACAAAAAAAATTACTTTTATTGCTCCTGGAGAATATAGCCAGCATGTAATCGATGTTGTCAGTGTATCAATGCCTTCTGAAAGGCACTGATATGCCAACCTATGCAGTTGGCGCCAATGCACCAAATAAAATCTGTGCGGGGAAAAATTGGAAAAAGTCCAGAAGATGTGAAAGGAGTGACAGACAGGACAATGAGTAAAACGAGTGTGTTTTAGGGTGGCTGTGAAGGAGGAAAAGGAAATGAGGTGGCACTTGAGGACTGATTAAAAGTTGGTTGGGATACTTTTTTTGATTCAGGTAAATTTGAAACTTTTTAGTAGTTTAAAATTGATCAAATACAACCTGTCCTAGTAAGAAATGCCTGCTCAAGAAGAAAAATGATCTAACAATGCAGAATTTGAAGTGTGCAATAGAGATTTGTTTAGGTAAGTTCATAGGCAGGTGTTGCTACTGACGTCTTTCCAGTGTTTTTCAGGGTATCAAGATACACAGGTGATACTTAATTGGAAGTGGAAACTTAGTTCAGTGAGATACCTCTTAGCTGAGACCTTAGTAATTGAATTTGACTTTAGGATTTTTTAATCAGTTTTAACATGAGATCAAGATTATCCTTTTGTTATTAAGGTGTTGATGAACTCCTGAGTGAACCAACAGTTCCCTGTAACAACTCTTCTTTGGGGTACTTCAAGTTACACTTTCAGGTAATTCAGAAGATGCAATTTAAATAATGCTATCGTAATTGTTATAGTTTATTGCCTAGATGGGGTGAATTTCCTTTGTAAATAGAAGATGTTCTTGAAAAAATTACTAGGGTCTGTTCACTTTTACAGAAAAAACTTAATTTCACAGAGAGAAGATTTTTAAGGAATATCATCCTCTGTGTATCAATATATGAACATTGTTTCTAGAAATAATTTTTGTTGTCTGATAATTCTTGAATTATTTTTTCTCCTTCTGTCATCCATGTAATAAGCTATTTAAAGTGAAACTGATCCCACTAAAAGGATTATTGATAATGAGATCTAGTTAAGACACAATTACCAGGTTGGCTGGAATAACAGGATAAGAGGATAACTGTTGAGTCCTCTTTTTAAGTCTCTTGGTGTTTTGTTCCTAAGTTGACATGTGGTAAGACTTTGACCAAACCACATGACTCATATGACTGTCCAATCTAAACAGCAAATGCATTTCTTCACGACGGCTCCTTGACCAATAACGTAAATAAGGAAGCTGAGAGCGAGAAGCCAGGACAACTTTTTAAAAAAAAAAACCCAAAAACCAAAAACTTTCTTGTAACTCCTCTGGGAGCATGGTACCAGGTTGAAAGCCTGCACTTAGTTCTGCAATCTACTCCTGAAATATCTTAGCCAGGTTTTTGTTTTTGTAAACTTTCTAATGCAGTGGTTCAAGATGTTGTGATAAATGGCCAGCAGTTGGTCTGCAGGATCACATGAAGAAGAAAAGCCTGTGTAGTTTGCTTCTGAAGTGTTTCCATTTGAGAGTTCCTGATAGGAGTGTTTGGGCATTTGGCAGGCTGTGCTGGTTCTGTGGTTGTAAATGCTCAGCTGCTGTAATTAGGACTGGGTTTAATAGGAAGAAGAAATAGAGCATTTTTATCAATGCTTTTATAACCAGTTCTTACATAAATTTCTGGGCTATTTTTCTTAGATAGTATCAGCCTTTTTCCTTTTTTCCCTTTTCAAGTTCTTTAAAATTTCACCTTTTATGGGCTCTCTTATCATTACTGTCTAACATTTAACAAGATGACTCTCTAACGTTTTGTCTTGTTGCTCCATATGGGCTCTTTTCCTCCTTTTGTAGCTCTCTGCCTTTACAGTGTAGATGTCAAAGAGAAAAAACAAACATGATACAATCTGGGGAAAGTGGTTTCCTGCTTTTCTACATACTGTCTCATTATTCCTAATGTAACTCGAACTTCTCTTCAGTAAAATTTCTGCCCTTGCTACTTACAGGTTAGTTTTCCTGCCAGAGGCACCCTTGGGTCCTATGCTACAAAGCCCTTGTTCTCGTGCTTTTTATGAGTTAAACTAATCCCATGCTTCTTGTGGTCAAGTATTTTTTCAAGTATTCTCTCCAGTTGCATCTCCATCATAGGCATGTTTGAACACTTATTGTAATATTCTGCTTGCGGATAGTTCTGTGTGTCTATGGACCTAAGAGGATACAAGCTGAGGATCCATATGGGAACACAAGAGAAAATGAAAATGGAGATTAACTTTTAAAGAATTAAAATAGAAATCCAGAAAGTAAAGGTAAAACATACTTAATGGAATAGGTAGATTTTTTTTTCCCACGTTTCATGTACCAAAACAGAAACATTATCTACAGAGAGAATTATTCTTTAATATAAAATTGAGAAACTGTATTTCTGGGCTGCAATGCTAACTAGCAGGAGTACACCCTTAAGTAGCACGGAAAGTTCCTGCTAATCGTTTCTGAAAATGATGTAATCAAGCAGCTGCACCAGTATTCACTCAGCAAAGGGAACCTCAGGCTCTTTTCTCAAAGCTTTAAAGCTTTCCTAAAAACTAAAATAAGCTATTAAGCCAGGATGTAGTTGAAACATGGATGGCTTGGTGAGGCTGAATGGAAGACTGAGCATGAAGAATGTGCTGATCTGCCCAAGATGTGTTGGTTGATTGTTAACTTTCAGCGTGCGATTTCACCGAGACAAATTGTTACTTGTGAGTAGATGCATGTTTTCATGATGTGCATGCTGTCAAAGGCATTCTTCCTGGTCAGAGACTTATTTGTACAGCATGCTAAGAGTTTTTCCTCTTGACTTCCATCTGTTTCCTTGTCTTTCATTTCAGTATTTAATGTTTCCTTCCCAGCTTAGTAGTTTCCCCTTTGTTACTTTCTGAAGGTTCTGTGCAGGGACACACATATGAGGCTACTTGTGCAGAGAGATGTTCATTGGAATGCACCTATAGCTATATAATAATATATTACATTATTCTTTTTTAATAAAGTAAATGTGATTTGTGCAGTGACTTCTCAGAAATAGCTAACCCTGTACAGCAACATTCATCAGTAGTTGCTTTTGGAAGTCTGTTTCGGGAAATGGCAGATGTCCTGTTTTTTGGCTTTAACAGTTGTCTTTCCAGCATTTAGAGATTTCTCTTTGATTCCTGCTGGGCATTATATTAATACACCATTGTATATACAATAATTACATATTAATATTTTTAAAGGGAAAATTAATTGTGCCTTTGACATGATAGTAGGGCTCTCTTATGTTTACAGAGCTCAGGGTTTCAGCTGAAAACCTCCCAAGAAAAATAATAGCCACAGTGACAGTTTGCTATCGTATGGTGCATATTGTCAATTAGAAGAGCATGCATGGCATTAAGTATCCTAACAGCTTTATTTCAGAACATAAGCTTGTGTGAACAAGAGGAAATAGCCTGCCTTACCTTTCCATGCCTGATTAGTTTTTGCAAACAAATACTGCATATTGAAGAAGCATTGACACTAACAGCAGCCCTAAATCATCAGATAAATAGAGGAAATCTTCTGGATAGCTTGTTCTGTAGGTACAGAATTTGTTTTCTGAAACAGTCATCTCTTTTCTCTTTAGAAAGCACTTGTGTAAGATTCGCATCTTGAAAATTAACCGTGAAGAGCATTTTTCTGTGCGAATTGTTAAAAACCTGACAATGCCACCTGGGCTCTGAACTCTTCAAGAATGTGGGGAAAAGATGTCTTTGTTTAAGTACAGTTCCTTATCTTACTAAAACCCAGACAGGAACATCAAGAACACTATAAACCAAATTAGTTTTGCATTGCTTGAACAAGGCTTTTCCATAAACAGAAGGGCCAAAAAGATGATAACCATGAAAGAGCTCCAAGTACAGGTACATATTCTGTAGGTTCATCACTGAGATTTCTAGGTGGGGGCGTACTAGTTTCCCACTGGCTTGCCTCCTGATTTCCTGGATTTCCTCTGCTGAGCAAGTGCCTGGGCACTGGGTTGCACCTCTCCCAGGACACTGCAGAATGGTTGCTGGTCCCCTAGGCTGGGATTCCCCACTGAGGATATTTGCTGGAACTGGTGTCCATCAGCATTCATTTCTTATCAGAGATGAGACATAGAAGCTGGCAGCAACCACAGCTTTTGGGTGGCCTTTGGCACTTCCAGGTACGTGCAGGGAGGTATGTCTCCATAGTCGGCAGCCCCTCAGTTTTATCCAGGCACAGCTGCACTCTTGATACTCGAGCACCCCTGGTGTGCCTGATAACATCCTCATTTTCTCTGGAGGGATCAGAAGAGCATTTGCTTGGTATATCCTTCACCAGGTCATCTCCAGCTAACCTAAGAGATATTGATTTTGGAATCCTTACCACCAAAATAGAATCTAGGGTGCAGAATCAGTAGAAGAAGCAGAGTAGTGATTCCATAGACGGAGTAATGGTCTGAGAAAAAAATGTCCCATTCTCACATGTTCCATGGCAGCTTTGCAGTGGTGTACTTTCCCAGGGCAAGATTTCCTGAAGATAAAAAATAATAATATACCAGACATGGGAAAAGTGTCAGCTGAAGACACTTTGAATAAAAAGCTTTTATAGAATTTCCAAACAATTATGGTCAGATGTTAACATTTCTTTAAGGAGCCAGAGAAGTGCACAGATCCTCAAACAGATAGGAATGGCTCAGAAAAATGACTGTACTGTCACATATTTAAGCTCAACAATAAATGAGAAGTGTTTGACAAAATGTTTAATCATTGTTAATGGTATGTTATAAAATTCGAAAGTACAGAAACATGTAATGTAATGGTAAATAAACAAACAAAAAACCCTTCCACAATCATTGCCTACCCACCACCTGTTTAAAATTAGAAAAACGTAGAAATACTGAAACATGGAGAGATACTAGAAAAATAGCAAACATCAGAAAGTTCTGTATGTGTCATCAGATTCATCTGTATGTTGACATCATAAGATAATGTCATCAACAGCCCCTCAACGGAAATTTTAAAATCTTATCTTGTGTAACTGAAGTTATTGGAGAGCAGGAATGATTGTTTCCTCCCCGAAAGTTTTCCTGATATTTTTTGTAAGCTTTTTTGGCTATTCTCACTTATTTGCTGGAAGGGGAACAAAGATGTTACAATGGAGACAGTGATGGTACCATTCCCCTGCCCCAGCAGCCTGGCTGTTGGCTATCAGTTATTCAATTAGTGGAGTTCTCCTTTCAGGGAGAAAATATGTGTTTGATAGAACATGTGTGACCATAACCTTGCTAAGGGTGTGCACACTGACAGTCCCAGCTCGGATTTCGATAACAGCCATGTACTCAAGAAAAATCATCCAGCTCTCTGTTATTTTCATCACAGTGAAAAATGAAATGGTGAGTCCTGTGCTTGTTAGTTTAAAAACCTTTCAGAATATCAAGCAAAAATGCACATTTTCAGATGGAGTTAAGTAAGTTAAAGTTAAGCTTTCTCTGGAAAAATATTCCTTCACATTTTTTTTACCCTCTGTAGTTAAACTGCATTATTTAAGGACGAACCTAGCCAGAAACTACATAAAAGGGTCAAGAGGTTTCCATTATGATTTGCCTAACCTTTTTTTATGGACCCCTTCTGTCAGGCTGTGGGTTTTCTGTAAGCCCTCTACAATGGTTTGAGAGACAAGGGAAGTTCATACTACATTTCTCACTACTGACCCAGGAGACAGTAGCTACTTCTGCTGTGGCTCCAGCTGTATCACTTGGTTTAGCAATTCCTGACAAATTTGACAAATTAGGTAGCCAGTGTGGCAAAGAGATTGTTGTGGGAGGCAAGCATGGCTCATCCTTTCCCAGAGACTCACTGCTCAGTGGGGGAGCAGATGATGATGTGCTGCTCTGCAGCCCTTATGTTTACAATCTTTTTCATGTTTCAGCTCTGAATATTTCTACTCTTGGGTAAAAGGGAGTCTTTCAAACTTTTGCCCCTGTTTTGTCTCCCCACTCACCTGTGCCTCTCTCTGGCACCTCCCTTCTCTACCAGCTGTTTAACATCACTTTCCAGATTGCTTTTCCAGTTCCCACATCTATGCTCTGTTCAATCTGTGTTCTCCACCAGACACCTCCCTCATAGGCATAAACTGAGGCAAACAAAGAACATTTTTGCTGTTCAGTGTAGTGATGGGAGTTAATAAGCTGAGCTGTCATACAGTTAATCTTCTCTATCTTGATACGTTTTGGATGGAGGGCAAGTTTAATTAGATGTTTGTGTGGTGCCCAGCACTGTGACACTGCTTCCTGATTAGAAGCCCCAAAGTGCTACTACAGTAGAAATAGATTATTAATGTTGCTCTTATTTGGTATCATAGGGAAACCACTCCTAAAAAGTATAAAAGTGGTTAAAGATTTTCAAAATAAAACATCCAGATTTATTCAGGAATGTTACAAAAAAAGGGGAAAAGGATGAAGCACTTACTACAACTTGTCTTAATCTGCTTCTTGTCTTGGTGCTATGGCAGTAATTAAAAGTCAGGTTGAGTTTTGGTTTTATTTTGGGATTCTTATTATGTATTTTTTTGTTTACTTTGATTCTGGTAAAATTCCCTAAATGAAGTTTCAAGTAAACAGTTCTCTTTTTTTAACCATTTATAACAGTGCTGGAGAGATACTGAATTTATGGAAGTTGAGAAGTTGAATGTGTACCATGCTTATATAGATGTGGATAATCTGCAAGATTACTTGCTCACACAAGGAAGATTTCTGTGGAACCATCTGCCATTCTTCTCAGAAAAGCATAAACTTTGATTTTCTCTAGAGACTGAACAGACCCATCTTTAAACAGAGAAGAAAGCTGAGAATATAGAGTAGCAGCCTTGAGATGTTCAATGGAGTTGTTTTTATTTAGGAACACAGGGTTGGAAAGGACCTCTTGGGTTGCTTTTGAAAAAGTCAAAGTCATAATCATACAATTCTTGATAAACAGTCTCTGCTGAAATCAAACCAAGCTGTTCTTTTTGAGTTAAATCAAACCCCCAGTGCAGAATGGGACAGCTGTTTAATGGAGAAAATATATTAGATTAGAAATAGCCTTTGCATCCCAAGAGCTGTGCACAATTTCAGATTTATCTGTCTGCTAGACTGCTGACTGTAGTGCCTACCGTGGTATGCAATTGCTAGGGTGGGAGTACAGGGAAGCAAAAGGAGGATGAAAAAGTGCCTTCTTTTTTCTGAACAGGTGAAAAAAAAGGTGCCTCTTTTTTTCTTAACAATCCAGTTGATAGAAGGTTTGCAGCTGTCTGCATCTTCTGGCTTGTATCACATATGTGTCCCATTTAAATGTGCTCTACTGTATGAGGGCGTTAGCAAGCTTCTGGGGAGGACTCTGGTCAGTGGTCAGATGTGGTCATCCTTGATCCTTCAAGACATGCAAAAGAAATGAACTCTTTCATAATCTGTAAAATATTTAATCTTATACACATCTTATACTCCACTCTCACATAGAACATACATCTCTTTGCTAGCTTTTTCCTTTCTCTCTCCTCGTCTTCTGTCTTTGTTACTCATTCTGTGGCCTCTTTGATTTTTCCTTTATTCATAGTTCTTTTCTTCTTTATTTTTAATTAATTAAAGATGCAGCAGTCAGAGTAAAGGGAACAGAGAGCAAGAGTATTAAAGCCAGAGGTCAACATGAATAAACGTGGCAATTGCCTTCAAATAATATTTGGTGCAATCTTAGGAACAAGAAAACTGAGAAAAAGAGATCCTAGAGCTATGTGAATAGGGTAAATATAGGTGGATATTAAAACTGCCCTAGAGCTAGGTGCATAGGTTAAATGTAGTAAATATATGCAATTCTGTTGCCTTTCACTCTAAGCATCAATGAATTTTCTCCGGCTATGCTTGAACTGCTTTATACTTGTTCTTCATAAAATTCATCTGCACGAATGTTTTAAAAGTGACTTTGAAAGCTGTGCGTGTTGTTGTTCACCAGAAAAATGCAAATTAAGTTCATTGGTGACAATGAACCTGTTCTGGGAATGTGTCCTGGCATTCCGGACACAGAGACTGTCACGAGTTTCTCAGGCCTCACCCAATCCATCTCCACTGTGAAGGTAGCAAATGTTACATACATTAAATGTATATGTGTGTATCTCACTGATCCAGAAAGAAAATTCTAGGTAAGTCTCCTTCTCATTCTTCTGTCATGTGCATCTCTGTATTATCAAACAGGTAAAAATAAGTGTTGGATTCTCTGCTTATTTATGCTGGTATACATATTTGGGCCAGCTCCTTTGGGATAATCTGCACAAAATCCTTCCATGCAGTTCTGACAGAAATTGCAAAGGCATCTTAATACACAGCCATTTTGATTTTGTGTAGCCAGAATAGTGTGAAGAAGCAGAAAGTAGTGAGGTGAGACCCCCAGTATGCTCTGGGATCTGTGTGCTCTTGCTGTGGGGCAGCTGTGATACAAACCTGACCTTCTCCCTGTTCCTCCGGCTGAAGCTGTGTCCCTCTACAAATGGAGCATTTTCAAACAACATCCAAACTGTCTGACAGGTGAAGTGATATTTCTTGAGATGATGCAGCTGCCCAGGTACATCAGCAGTGTAAGTGGAGCAGCCGAGAAAGGTAGGAAAAAACCAACCCTTGATAGCCAGGCAGGCCAGCTTGACTGTACCTGCTGTTCCTCTGTCCTTTGTCATACAATGCTTTGCAGCTTCACACTGTTGTGATATCGTTTTTGAATCAATTTCTTTAAAGAAGAAAACCTTTACAGTGGAAGGAGGGGTGGGCAGAGGGGGCAGGGAGTGCTTTACTGGCTGCAAGCTGTGTTTAAAAGGTCAGTGGCTCCTGTCGCTGTGCTGGCCAGTTGCTAGGCTGCTGTGGATTTTTGTGCTCCTTTCCCCAGCAAAAAGAGACCTCGTGATGAGGTGCAAGGTTATAGCCATGCCTTTTTAGTAAACTTACCTGCTCCTTTCTGCTCGCTGAGCAGACCGAGTAAGGGAGAAGCTCTCAGGAGCACTTGTTTTCTTTCCAGGGTTCTCAAAAGCAGCTGCTGAAGTAACTGGTATGTTATTTATCCTGCCATATTAACCCTAATGTATTATCTTGGGGAAACAGAGTCAATGTTTAGTGAGCTGTCAGGGCACGCTGGGTAACTAAGGCTTTCTTACGGGTCAGCAGAATATGTTGCCATCTTCTCCCCACTTGCATCTTCTTTGAACTCACAACAAAGCACAATTTTAATGCTTTAATGAAAATTATCTAGCAAAGGTTGTAAAGTAAAGATCTCTTTCATGAGATTGTCTTTTACCCTGCTTTTTTTTAGCTGTCTCAAGCAGCAGGAACTTTTCATGCGTATCTGAGATGTGTTATAATAGTAGCCAGCACTGCCAGAGGGCATCAGGCCTTATAGTGCTAAAAGTGGAGCAGATTTGCAAAAAGAGTCTTATCCTGTACCAGAAAGGTTAAGAAAAAGATGCAATATGAGAGAAAACTGAGATTTGGGAAGGGGGAGGACATGATTGCTGAGACAAAGTGTGCTTTCTGCTTGTTCAGCTTCATTTGCAGAGTTCACAATCTGGTGTATCCATAATAAAAATAATTAGAAAACAGTAAGCAAATTAAGTTTTCTAACCTCAGAATGAAATTGTCAGGTTGACGTAGTAAGTGCATTTAGACATGTGCAGCAGGAAGAAAGGTAATTATTTTACTTGCTTATTAGTTTAGTGGCTGTGAAAGGCATAGTACTCCTTGAAGTGAGAAAGAAGTCAAGCAGTTGAGATTTGCACTGATCTGCTATAGGGAGGCTGTGTGGCCTATTTTGGTGTTGGCCAGGCATTTCTTATAATATCTTTGTTTTCAGTTGCTTGTAACCTCATTAAATGTTTGCTGTTTGTATGTGTGTTGGCAGGCAGGATTCTGGGAAAATAACAGCAAGTAACCATGTAAGCAAATAGCTAATCTATGTTTGCTTAGCCTGATATGTCATCAAATTCTTCCCAAGCACGTTAATGTACAGCTAAAATGTGAACTAGGGCCTCAATGCCCATCTGAAGCTTGCCTGGGAAGTTCGGACAGAGATCTAAGCTGAGGCCGTGGCACCCAGCTACTGCTCTTTGTGCATTAAAATTAGTTAGGGCTCTTTATGTGAAGATTGTTGACTCCTCTGAAAATGTTTGTGTATATTTCTGCTTATGGAATGGTTACTGTTATCCCTTCTGGCATTCCTCGAAGTTCCTCCTCCACCCTTAATAATCGGAACTTGAAAAAAACCCTTCATTCCTCTAAAAGGGGCAATGAAGGATACTGTTCAGATCCAAAATAAGAAGCTTAGCCTTGCCAAGACTCTGCAAAAGTGCTGCAGAGGTATGTCTGAATTGCTCAGGATCCCTCTGTGGTGTATCACATGCTTATGCAAACTCCACCTAACTACATTACTTGTGATTGACAGGAAACCCTTGAGCTAAATAATTCGAACTTTATGAGTGCTCTGTTAATTCAGGTGGCTGTCATGGATTCTTATGGGCTATTCAGTCATCCAGGTATTTCAATGTAACATATTAAATTTTCAGTAATGCAATAAATCCACCTTTGAGGCTGTTAGTATTAGATGCAAAATGCATGCAGTAGCCACATGGTGCAGAGCAGTGCTACTGGCTCTGCTTGTTCAAGTGAATTTGGCAAGATAAGTTAATGGCAGACTTCACTGCCAAATCAGGGTATAATCTATTTGTGCCACTCTGGCTTCATGCTAGATTAGATAGCAGTGGGGGTTTTTTGTGGCTAGGTTAGACACAGACACTCTCAAAAGCGTAGAATTTTGTTTTCCATCTAAGTAGACAGGTATATGGTGGTGGTGGTTTGCATCAAACTGTGCTGCTTGATGATCTGGTCATTCACTGATCCAACACGAAGAATCATGTAACCACTGCCTTTGCCATCAGATAACTTGTTGATCTAATGTTTGCACATATTTCATAAGGCAGTTGTTGCTTGAAGCAGTATGGAAAGGGATGTATAATTTACTCTATCAGTTAAAAATAAAAAATCAGTCGTTAGTTCCCGTCAGCTTACTTGAAGCATAACATAAACCCTGAAAAACTGTCTGTCGCCTGGGTGGAATCAGCACATGAGAAATATGATCTGCTTACAAATTAGTGGTGTGGGCTGGAAGGCAAATACACAAGGTGTGTCTTCTGTGTCATGTGCCTGGCATCCTCTAAGTTCTGACCACAGACATTTTCAGCCTCCCTCAGATTTTGTGAATAGTGCTACACTTGCCAACAAACATGCTTTCTCATTTTATTGCATTAGCCAATCTGTTGTCCCTTTTTTCCTCAATTTGTTTGTGTTCGTGTCAGAAGTTTGTTTCAGAGTATAGTGGGGAGGAAAGGAGGGTGCAGGTACACACTGTCACTGCTGTATGTTTGCCCTGAAGCGAATTACATAAGGTAAAAAAATGTGACATTTTGCTTGAAATGTAAAGTTCAAGGCTTGTGAAGAGGGTGGTGATGTCCTGCTGGTCATGTGGACACCTGCAGTCTTCTCAGAAAGCTCTGTCAGGTGCCATTGCTATTTTTTGCTGGGTGTTAGAAGTTTGTGTCAGAAATGACAAACCATCCTGGTCTCCATTCCAGAGCTTTCATTGATCTTTTGTGTACTTAAGTCCTAGTAATTGAATACCTTGAAGATGAAACCATAAATTCATTTGGATTTAATTTGCTTTGTGTGATTTTTCTAATCAGCTGTAGGAATGAACTTGGAAAGACTGCATCCAGCTGGGACCCTTTAAACTCACTTAGGAGCCTTTATCCATGAGATACCACTTTTTTTTCTTACAAAAGCTTTTGTAATCCCAGCCATGAATTCTTGTTTGATCTTTGTGAGCTAGTGCGACCATTGATACGTAATCTGAACTTTAGCTATTTCATGTGTCCCATCTGAGATGTGGCCTATTCTTCATACAAACAGGGAATGGTTTCCATAATCAGGCAGAGCAGAGTACTATATGTCTCTCCAAAGAGCCACAGAAGTGAGAACCAAAGCAGGTCATTAGAGTTTTTCTTTTTATCATACCTGAGCTCTCTTCTGGTTCACTAGCGTGGGTTATATTGTAATAGTACTGCATGCTGAAGTGAAAATCACAATTTTGCTGGACTCCATATAAACACAGAGAATAACACAGGCTTTATAATACAGTTTAACTTACAATGAAACAGATGTTTGTGACAATGGAGGAGAAGAGAACACTAAAACAGTATTAGCATATGTTTTAATGCTTGTAATGGGCATTTCTTTTGGCTCTGAATAATTAGAAATCTGCATAGAAATATTTGATTATAAATAAATATTAGCAAAGCCTATTACATGAAGAGAGAAAATAGGACAGTAATTTTTATTTCCAAATACCATACAACATTTTTGTCCTACTGTAAAATGTGTGATGCGGGCTGACTAACACAGAGGGAAAAGTAAATAGTACTTGAGGAGTACACAAAGACCTGGAATAGATATTTAATGTTAGCTTGTTGAGATTGTGTAACTGGATGCCAGTATAATACAGTTGTGGCATCTTTTATAATACAGTTGTGGCATATTTTTATTCACTGATATTTTTCAAGCATATTGTTTCAAACATGGTTAGCTTAAGTCACTGCTCAAAAACGTTGACAAGCACACATTTTGTTGAGAGGTTACGAACAGTTTTCTTTGCTTTTCACTTCCTGTGGCAGTTCAGCTGCTTCATATGACAGCATATCCCCTGACTTTTGGACTTAACCCTTGTCTTTGAAAGTTGCATGAGGTTTTTCAGTTTTTAACATTTATGGACTGAGTTGTGTTAACACATAGGGCTTGATCATACCCTGTATGATCAGCTGCAATTCTTGGGCTTTGAAAGCCAAGCAGGTAGATTAGGATAAAATTTCTTATTCATTTACAATCAAAATGCTACCTAAGTTTTTTTTTTAAAAAAAGGAGTCTACTGATTCTCTTGTACAGTGTTGTTACAGGGTATTATTTACAGCCTACTATTGAATTCAGCTAAGCTTTCAACATGTTGTGGTTTTTCTTTATTTTGTCATATCTGTTTTCTCCTACTTTGCTCATCTTCGAATTTGGCAATCTGTGTATATTTTCTTAAAATGATTTTGTAATGGTTTTGAGGTGCAGCTTCTGATAGGAAGGCCACTGATGAATGTTTCTCAAAGGTTCAGTTGTGGTGATATTTAGGGTTGGCTCTGAGGTGCCTTGCTGTTTTGGGTCAGGGATCTCCGGGCTTTCCAAAATCAAGCCTTGGCTATCACCTGTCTGAGCAGCTTCAAGGACCAAGAATGGACATCATTAGCCATATAGATGGTTTCTTGAATTGCCCTTTTGAGTGGCTCTGCAGACCTCTGACATGCTGTAACAGGACACATTTCCTGTGAAGCCTGTGGTTCTTGTCAGTAGGAATGTTGCATATTTAGTATCTGTCATAGTTAGGTGATGTAGAAGCTATTTGAGCTTTCTCTCCAAGCAAAACTGAAAGGCATCCCAGATAGTTTACTTATGTCTTATAAATCTTTATCCACCCAGGGGCTAAGGGCTTGTTGATAATGGCAAAAATGTGGTCTGAAATCAATCACTGACAGCCAGCACTGCGTGTTCCTGCACTGAGTAAATTGGGGTGTCTCAGGCCTCTCGATCAAGCCCTGCCATACAGTCACTGGTGCAGAAGGACTAAGGGCTGTTGGTCCCGTGCTGCTGGTGACACCCAAAGCATTAGCAAAGTTACCCCAATGCACATGACTCAGTTACTCACCTAGGGTCCCGTGGGTGTCACTTGGTCTCCTGCAGTGTCCTGCAGCACCCACTGTGCATGTAGAGACTACTTTATGGCCTGGATGCAGACGCTACTTTGATTTAAGTGGGCTAGCGCTAACCTTTGGTGAATTGTCCATGCTCAGAAAATGAAGTTGCTGTGTCTTGCTGATTACAGCCTTCATCTGGGCTTTGGCTTGTGAAACAAGGAGGTCATTTTATCATCAGATGTCCTCTGATTTTGCAGTGAATATTCCCTTCTAGTAAAAAAGGTGAAAACTGTATTCTCTCAAACAAAAATTTTTCACTAAATTCCCTACAAGGAAGAATAGATAGTTTGAGTGGAGACTGCAGTTGCAAATACAGTTCAGGCCAGGGACTGGCATGAGCAGGGGTAGCCTGCTGAAGTTAGATGGGTGACTGGTAGCGGTAAAGTGTGTGACTTACATGTTATGTGCTCTGACATGTAGGGGGGAAGAGGGTATCGTGCTAGGATATAACTGCTGGCCAAATTATCATGAAAAGCACGATGCCAGACATGGGGCCAAATTCTGATGGCCCTGTTGTTTCCAACAAATTTTCATAAACTGCATTTGAAAGAAAACTCTCACTTGTGTGTATTAGAGCTGAAGCAGTATGTCCTGCCCAGCCGTGCAGGTTACAGCGTGTGCAACGTACCCTGACTCCCTCTCTGCCTGTTTTCTCTCTCTCTCCTCAGATGGCCAGTGACCCATGTGCCGAGCAGCCCCGGCCCGTGCCTGGCGTGCTGGCTGGACTCAGCCCCTGCCACTGAGGCCAGGAGGAGGGAGGAACCACCATGGCCTCATCCCAGCGGGCCCGGCACATTGGCCCTCCTGACGGAGGCTGGGGATGGATGATCGTTGCTGGCTGCTTCCTTGTCACTATCTGTACCAGGGCTGTGACAAGGTAAAGGCAACTGCTGCTTGTCTTGCTGACCTGTTTGTGGCATTATCTTTTTCCTTTTTTTCTTTTTCCATAGGAAGAGGGTTTGAGATCTCCCCTGATGTCCCACAGCTGCCAGGGTTATTCTGGCTAGGTACAAACTCTTGCTACATTTTTAAAGGCTTCCTGAAACCCTTAAAACTGTAGGGATGGCTGAGGGATTATGAGCCCTCTGGTTTTAGTCTTGCCTCCTCTGACAGCTGCTCTAGCTTTCAGCACCCTCTACTTGATTTCTTACAGAATCAAGGCCTGGAGCAGGTAGCGCTATTTCAGGCTCTGGTGGTTCGGCTGGGGAGGGAGGAATCATGTAGGGTCTCTTCGGGTTCACTGTGTCTCTCTGACCCCACAGCCGTGCTCATTTTTGCTAGTCCCAGTGAATTAGCTTCCTGAGTCTCTCTGAAAAACACATAAATACCCCCTTCTCCTACTGCAAGCATTTCAGGTGCTGTTCTGCTCTAGAGAAGAGGCCCCTCTCTATACTCTTCTGGTATCCAAACTATGCAGAAAATACTTCACAAAAATAGAACAGGAATAGATTTCTGCCTTGCATAAACATAATGCAATCTGGGATGAGATTGCTTCCACAGTGACTTTGATGTCAACTGGAGACAGAGGAGCCTGGTGTGTGTGAACATGGACATTTAAACTATATTAGGCAGAGAGATAAGCACCCTGGTAAGTGAGGAACACTGAATCAGTGTCTTGTTGGACAGTTAATATACTGTAAATACAGCGTTTCCTACCTAACTTTCATCTTCCTTTTAAAATAAAGCTGCCAGGTTTAGGGATCTAAAGCCTGCGGTCTTGGACTCAACATCATAAAAGAGGCACAGAAACACTGATACAGTGTTAGTTAATGTATGCAAATGTACCAATTCCATAATAGCAATAGAGAATTCCTAGTAGATTTAATTATTTTTTAATGTGTGGAATGTGTTACATCTAAGAACTGATCTAATGGCTGCACACAGTAGACATATAGAAGAATGAAGTATGTGCAAGAAAAAAAGCTGAAGAAAGTGGTCATTCATTGATTTGCTGGAGGGAAAAAGAGAGGGTGAAAAGGCATCTCTTGTTGATCCAGGAATGAGGATGAAATAATGCACCCTTTTAATCTGTTTCCCTGCAGAGACAGGTAGAACTTGTTAAGTAGAGCAAAATAACATCTGGAAGCATTTTATTAAAATGTTGGAAGGTGCACGGGCTCCTGCGGTGTTTTGATTCTCTGTTTGTCAGGATTTGCTTTGCACTTGTCCATCCATGAACCCATAGGTAGTGTTTGCTCTATAGGTATGACGTTAGCCAGTTTGTTCAGACATGGAAGAGCGAGCAACCAGGTCCGTGAAGAATTGGGAAGCTAGGGCTTTATGTTCCAGGGAAGCAACATCATAATATGGGCTATAAATTGCTTATGATAATTACAACTGCATTTAAGTTTAAAATACTGTGAGGTATAAAAACTCTAGAGGCAGACACCCCAGCAAGAAACATGTGGTATTATAACATTTGTAATCTCTCTAGAGTAGTTATATGTCTGAATTAGGCTCTACATCAGCTTAATTGTCTAATCCCACTGTCGAGATTATAGTTGGACGCCAATTTTTAATTTAGTTGTTGCCAATGCAAAGCAAGGATTGTTCTCATATTCCGTGTCTTGTCCTTCATGCATTAAGGTAGATCATCTCTGCCAATATCCCTTAGAAACTGTTTAAACATTTCTCCATCTCATTTGCATAGAGGCAAACCACAGATTTTATTTTTCTGGAAGCTGGAGAAGACCTTTAAGTGGGTATTTTTTATACCTGAAGAGTGAGACCTGTGTTTTCTGTGAGCAGATGTCCTATGTTCAACAAATTGGTGTTCATATTTTTTGTCCTAGGTGCATATCCATATTTTTTGTGGAGTTCCAGGCATACTTTGGGCAGGATTATGCCAGAACTGCTTGGATCCACTCCATTGTCGACTGTGCTACAATGCTCTGTGGTGTGTATTACCCTTTTAAGCCTAATGTGTCTGCTTTTTCATCAGTTCTGTCTGGTTTTAGCATGTTCACAAGTTGGTGGAGTCAGCTGAGAAACAGTGATACTTTGGGCTCTCTGGGGTATGGTATATCCAAGCTGCTTCCATCAGCAGCTGATGGAAGGGAGTGGAGGAAGGGAGTGTCTTCATACTGAAGAAAAGAAGCAGAACTTTTTCTTGTTCAGTGATCTAAGTTTTCAGAAATGTACTTTTGTCGAGGTCTTGTGGGACATGTCATATTTGAGAGCTACTAACTGAGCACGTTTCTTTTCCTTTTGGTTGGAGTAATATTTGAGACTTAGCACAGGATGTACATCTTGCTTCCAAATCAAGTCACAGTCATCTTCCTTTTACTATACCTGTATATTTACAAATAGTCTTCTCCCCTAAAAGAAGATTCAGTTCCAGTAAAAATGCAGCAGTTGTGCCGAATTTCTTATGGGTTTGCTTTCAAGCTATACAGCTAGGTGAAAATCCATGCCCTAGTCCTGTGGAATAGGGTTAATCCACGAGAATTGCTAGAAGGGCAGGGGAACCTAGCTGGAATGAGACATAGCAACTGACCTGTGTCAGCCAGGTTATATTGGGGAAACATCTGAAGTTACTGAGGACTGAAGTGCAAATTCCAGGTGGGAGAAGGTTGGAGTGTTATAAGTGTGGAGTAATGAACAGTGTGGGCTGTTGCTGTGGCCTCTCTTGACCCCAGTACTCCGGATTGTGTCCAGTAATGACTTTGATCTATGAAAATGGCTGCTGAGAAAGCTACTGTAAATTTCAGTTTTATTGTGACTTTCTGGAAAATTGTTTTTAGAAGGTTTTTTTCAATTGTTTTTTGTGTTCATACCATGGCAATAGGGGGAATGTTGGAAGATCACTCTGTGTAGCTGCTATCACCATTTTCTCCTGCGTGCCTCCTGCTTGCTTTTTCTTTATGACTGTTGCAATGAACTGTGTGTGAGGACCTGCCATTAACTACCAGCTTTGTTTGTTTCTTTGAAGCCCCGCTTGGGAGTTTAATCAGTAATCATGTCTCCTGCCAAGTTGGTATCATGCTAGGAGGGCTGCTTGCATCTTCTGGACTAATTTTGAGTTCATTCGCCACCAGTCTGGAACATCTCTACTTATCATTAGGAGTCCTTACAGGTAGGATGCATTCAGCCCCTTTGTTGCTGCCAGGAACACAACACATGGTGGGTGATCTCTTCACGTCATATTGACACCCCACTGGACTAACGGAGATACTCAGACCTGTTCCCTTCATTGTAAAAGAGAGGCTTTGGCTGCTGCTGTGAGAGCTTTAGCACACACTGAGTCTCATGTAACCCAAATGCAGCAGCCTGCAAAAGCAACTCTAACTTCTGCTAGAGAGAGGACTACAGATAAAGTTCTGAAATTATGGGAGGTGAAGAAGGACTGCTGTTGCCCATGATACATACATGAAAAGGTTTCCTTTATTGCCTGTAATTTGAGAGGAGTTTGTTATACTCGGAGTTCTAGACTGCCCCAAAATATTTGCATATTTAGGAAAAAAGTTTAAATCAAAACATAGGAGTAAGTAAGAGGCAGAGGAGCACTGGGTGAATACCTGGCTCAGCTATGCATTGGATTTTTGTCTGCATTACATTCCATTTGACAAACAAATTTTTGTAGCAGCTCTTCCATTTGTGTTCAGGTATGGTGATAATAAATATCTTTGCTCTTTCCTATCTGTCCGTGTTTGTTGTGCACAGAGGAACTTGAGAGGGGCCCGTGGTCACACTGACATTCCTTCCTCATTAATACTGACCTGGTAGCCACGGTGATGTAAGACCTTGTACTTGGTCCCCTGCTGTTTAGTAATGAGTTAGTGGAATTACTGCAGTTCACATGCTGCCAACAGCTTATTTGTTTTAAAAAAAAAATCCTTATTGTAGTGCATGTCACTCCTGTATTACAATGTTAATCTTTGACAAATGTGTTCATAACAAATAAAAAGGCTTCTTGTAACTTGAGGGACTGTGCCACATACCACATACCATGCCACATACGAAGCCTCTGAGGCTTCGTTACTGGGAACTGCTGTGAATACTGAGGTGGAAAAGCAGTTGCACTTTGTACATGAAGTTGTAGAGAGTCAATTCAACAAGCAGTGAACTTCTAGTATGTGGGGATTGATTGACAGAGAGATGAACTGTTGGTTAAGGCTGGAGGTGGTGCCCCCAACCCAGAGAAGAGGTGGGACCATAACGGGTGAATGTCTAAATCCATCAAAGTTGCAGCAGTGTGAAGAGTGAAGCAGAGGTGAGACAGGGGAGTGTCAATGAGTAATAGTTCCTTCTAAGAGGTATGAAAATGTTTTCAGCCCTAAACTTTGCATTTGCATTTTCACAGGACATTGATTGGCCTTTTTTGGGATGTTCGCCCTTGCCAACTCACTAAAAAAATAAATGGCGTGTATGCCAAATAGAGTATGATTTTCACAACTCTCAAGTGATGATGTCTAGCTCAGGGCTGCTCCGCTGGCTCTAGTGCCTGTACAGGCCCAGCTGCAGCTCTGTGCCCTGCTTCTCGCCTCACCTCCTGAGGGGTGCCAGAGCAGGCACCCGCTGCCCAGAGTCCCTCTAATCCACTTACTCCGTCCTGGCAGGTTTAGTGCCTGTCCTACACAGTGTGGCCTTTGAGGAGGACGTGGCAAGCTGGTTACAGCACCGGGTGATTACCTCCGCTGTTGGCAGTGGGGTCTGTTTTACCCTCAGCGTGGGACATGCTCCAAAACCTTAGTCAGGAACTCATTTCTATGACTGATTCAGAAAATTCAGTTTTAGTGTTAGAGCAACCACTTAATGATTAAAATCTGCTCTCTGGTTCTGCAACAGAGACCACAATCTTTTTCTCAGTCCAAGAGATGAATCTTATTTGTTTACTCAACTGGATCTAGCTTTGTTTTCTGAGGCTTTTCTCCCCCTCTTTACTTGGAGGCAGGGATTTAAGATGGTCAAGACTCCAAGCAGCTGTTGCATGGAGTTTGTTTAGCTGACCAAGAAGGGGTTTTTGTAGAATATTAGTAACAGAGACAGAATCTTTGTACTATGTTTCAGGGACCTGAAAATTAACGTTCAGGGTTGCAACAGACCGAAACACAAAGTGGTGCCTCATCAGGACACTGTGTCCAGTGCCAGCATTGGTGCAGATCCTGGGGTGAGACCTCATCTTGCATGCAGGAGAGGCTGACACAAAATTTCTCTGATGTTTAGTGATCATCTTTGTTATTAAGTGAACTCTATCAGTTATTTCTGAACCGCGTTATCGTGGATTAGTGCTCATCGGTTAGGTTTGTCAAGACAGTGACTCTGCCACTGGAAGAAAGAAGTCATCCTAGTTTCTCATCACACTCTGACTGGGCTTCATGATATAGAATCAGAAAAACTTTCTGTTCATTTGTGCTAATTAAAATACGTTATGTGGTTTAATTTAATATGTTCCATATGTCATGCTTAGTACTAAGCCATCTGCACTGTGTTTTCTCTTCTAGGACTTGGGTTTGCACTTTGTTATTCTCCAGCCATTGCCATGGTGGGCAAATACTTCAACAAAAGAAAAGCATTGGCGTATGGAATAGCCATGTCAGGAAGTGGAATTGGTACCTTCATCCTGGCCCCCGTAGTCCAGCTCTTAATTGAGCAGTTTTCCTGGCGAGGAGCTTTGCTCATCCTGGGAGGTTTTGTTTTAAACCTCTGTGTCTGTGGTGCCTTGATGCGCCCCATTTCTCTTAAGGAGGATCATAAAACTGTTCCTGAGTTTCTGGATCAGGATCATGTCCCTGAAACAGAGAAACAAGACTTAAAGCGAATGTCCGTCTGTTCACCTTTAATCAAAGTGTGGTCTCGTGAATGTTTATGCTACTGTTCATGGAAGGAATATGACTTTTTACTGATGCCAGGCTTCATGGTGCTGGCAGTGTCAGTTTTATTTATGGCATATGGCTGTAGCCCTCTTTTTGTCTACCTAGTGCCTTATGCTTTGAGTGTTGGAGTGAGTCATCACCAGGCTGCCTTCCTCATGTCCATACTTGGTGTCATAGACATCATTGGTAATATCACCTTTGGATGGCTAACAGACAGAAGGTAAGGCTTATAACTAAGCAAGTGTAAGCTTTAGCTGGCAGGAGGCTGGATGCAAGTGAGGTAGTGTGTGCAACTTAAAAAAAAAAACCAAAAACAAAACATACAGTCTTAACTTTCAGAAAGGCTTAATATTTAATGTTTTCGTCTCTTCTGACTTTGTTCAATTCTGCTGCTTTAAGATCATTTTTCCTGAAGAAATTAGGTTTGTGCATTTGACAGTGGAAATGCAACCCCCTGCCTGAGGTATGTTGAGCGTGATTTTTTGTATCTACTTCCTAGAGGATTTCACCCTGCTGCCTCTGACTTTCCATCTCTTTTGTGCTTCTGGGAGGCACAGAAGTTATGGAAGAGGGTCAAGAGTCTGGCCTAACACTGTCAGGTACATTCTCGGAAGGACTGACTGAAAATTGTTGTACATTTTCCAGTATGTAAGAACTCACCATGCTTTGTGAACTCAGCTCACTTCAAACATCAGTGTACAGCAACTGTAAATCAGTAGATTCTGTCTAAATTAACAGGGATTTTGATTCTAAAGGGTCCATTCTTTGTGCTTCTTCAGCTTGTGGGAAAAATCAATTATTGGTTTTGTGGAACAGGGAGGAAGGGAATTGCCATCTTGCTTAGCTCATGCTAACTCATGTTTAAGGGATGATTGGAAGAGTGACAGCTAAGAGCAGTGTACTGCAATTTTTTTATGTATAATACTGGAACACCTTGCTGAGCTGGGATGCAAAGCCCAATGAAATACTGCTTCGAACATTGAAACTTCAGAGGACTGCAAAATCCTGGCAGCAGGGTGCCTTGCCTCGGTAGGAGCATTCTGAAGAACACTGCAGACAGCATGGCCTGCTGCTCACCAGATGTTTCTGCAGCTGTAGGTGGGCAGCTTTCCCTGTCTGGGCTCATCAGTGTTGAGTTTTTAATCTTGAAGACTGTAAGAAAATGGACTTAAATTTGAGCTATGTAAGAGAAAGATTGAAGCACTGCACGCCAGGGCATAGAAACTGAGATGCTGTGTTCAGTGATAATATTTTTCTTTTCTGTTTCTGTTGAAATTCGCAGGTGTCTGAAGAAGCATCGGTACTTTTGCTACCTCTTTGCTGTGGGAATGGACGGCCTTTGTTGTCTTTTCCTGCCAGTTCTTCAAAACTTCCCCTTGCTTGTGCCTTTCTCATTTACCTTTGGCTACTTTGATGGAGCCTACGTAACGCTGATCCCTGTCATGACAGCAGATGTAGTGGGAACTTCCTCGTTATCATCAGCACTGGGCGTTGTGTATTTCCTGCATGCCATACCGTATCTAGTGAGCCCGCCTGTGGCAGGTCAGCTCCCAAATGACTTCCCTATAATCTTATCAGTACTTCAGATTTACCTATTAGTGTGATGTAACAGGAGAGGAAGGACAACAAATGTGCACTAAATGTGGAGGTAGCCTCTGAGTAGAGAAATAACATGCCCCTAGGTCTTCGTAAGTCTTTAGATCTCCCATCCCTGTCTTGATGGGATAATTTCTACATATAGAGTGAGATGAAATTTAAAAACAAAGGCAGAATGTAATGAGCTTCAAAGAGCTCTTACATCACCACTTCACATAGCTTAGAAATTGTGCAAGTAAAAAGAGCAAAATTTTTCACTGTAAAATTACAAGATTTTGAAAATGTAACCTAAAGGGAGTTTAATTCCGAGATTTTACTTTATTTTATTTTTTGGTCTGGAGTACTTATCTTTCAACCTCCAAACTGCTTTGAACAGGTGGGTGAATCAGCTCCACTCCTGTTTGGTCACCAGCTCATCACTGTAATATCTAACCATCATTTTTCCCATAGGTTCCATTACAATGAAGTAAGGATGAGAGCTGTACCCCTATTAGTCTTTAGAAAGAACTTGACACAGTTTTTAATATTGTGGAAGCTCAGAGATCTTTTTCAAACAGCCAAGTGTGTGTATATATATATATATATATGTCTTGCATATTCCGTCTGCTATTCACATCAATTCCCAATTAATCACTGCTTCTGAAGCTCTTAATTTTCCATAGCAAAAATTATCGCAAAATAGCATGAGCCCAAGGCATAGCTCACTAAATGTTTCTTTATGAGGATCTGATTCACACACTATTTAACGCCAGGACTTCGTAGGCCTGTCTAAAGACTGCCTGTTAAATCCATGCAGTTGGAAGATGTTTATTTATTATTGTGGTGATGACTGTTGTGTATTTTCTCATGGGTTTGGGATTTGAGGCTCCAAATAAGAGCTCATGAAAATCTTATCTGCCTGCTGAGGACAAATCCCTCCCTGCGCCAGGAGGGAAAAATACAGTGATGGTGATGTAAACCTGTACTGTTTGATTGTATTTATATGTGGTAACTTACAAGTTTATAAAACTCCTGTTGATCACAGGATTTGGAAATTATCAGAATAATGGTAGATCTTTAAAAACCCTTTTTTTTTTTTTTTTCCCCCTGCAGGTTGGCTGGTGGACACAACTGGCAGCTATACTGCATCATTCCTTCTGTGTGGATTTTCTATGATATTTAGTTCAACACTATTGTGCTTTGCAAGACTAGCAAAGAAAATCAAAAGAACACGTTTGCGGTCACTCACTAGTGATACAGGCATGAAACAGCACATGTGGACAAATGGAGCAATAGCTTATTCCGTCACAGCAGAATTAGACCAAAAGGATGTTGAATTTTTGGCTGTGGACACAAACAGCTGCAGTAACAGGTGACAAGTGCCGTCAAGATTCAGTATGACACAGCCGTGACTGAGACAGAGGTGGCTCCGTAGTGTTCTGCTTCTGAAGATACTACTCCTGTGAAACAAGGCATCTTTCAATTAGATTGTTCTGTCATGCTTTAGTTGACTAAAATCTACATACAGCTACAGTAATACCAAGTTAATGCTGTAATAGAAGAGGGCTAGAATGAAAATAGAGTTTGTAGATACAAGTGTTCACAGATTTATTTGAAATGCAATGTCCACTCCACAGGTAATCAATAATTGGCTGTACTCAACACAAAACTATAAAGTAATCAGTCACCAAAACTGAACAATAACATTTACATTATTTAAAAAATATTATTAATGACCCAAGCTTTTTGATGCTGTGGTCTAGTATGTTTCAATGGATTAATCACACACATCACTAAAAAACCTCCACATTTATCAATCTGCATTAAACTCTTTGCAAATAACTGTTTCAAATGCCAAAACCACCTTTTTTTTTTTTTTTTTTCCCTTCATTCTTTTCCAGAAAATCTGGCAGGAATCTGTGATTTATGCTGAAAGTATCTCTGGAGCAGCTTTAATTTTTACAATGTGCCTGAACTTCATACATACATTGCAATTTAAGTTCAACTATGGTTTTAGACCTGCTTTCCCAAGCCCTCTACAGCAAAAAAAATATTTTTTTTTCCTCCTGGATAACTTTAAAGCTTGAATTTCTAAACACTGACATCCCAGATATGATCTTCCAGCTGATCCTTATCTTGGAGGGTAGAAGATGTACTGTGGCAGCTCTGCTATCTGAAGAGGAGTAAATTTGTGCCAGGGGACTAGGCATGCTGACAGACAAACCTGCTTTAGCTGCATTAGTTGGAAGAATCCTAAAGGCAGCCCAGGAGACCAGAGGAGATGCTTGTGTGTTTTCAAATACAGAGCCTCTTCCTCTTGTAAAATCAGCAGCTTTTGGAGAACTTTAGAGTCCATGCAACCAGATGACTTAGAGACTGCTCCCTTTCTAGTCTGTGAGTAAAGAGGATTGTGCTGTGTATTGCAGTGGCAAGTCTGTCTCCTTTTGGCCCCAGGAGCTGTATCTTTAGGTGGTGCAATTTAGTTGTTTGTGCCATCTCAAGAGATGTCAGGTCACTTGTCCTTGATGGCCAGAACACAACAACTGCGACTTGGTGGTGGTTTCCTGCTACTTGTGTGAGGAATTTACTACAGCTGGCTGCTTCACAGGAGCTAGGAAGTGAATGTAGATCATGGGTTAAATTACTGATCTGATGACCTAATAAATAATAGGATGTTTCTACACTTCCAGAATGAAAATGGTGTCAACAATGGAGGAACTTCACATTCTGCAATACAAATAATTTCAGTGTTTTAATGCTGTTTGAAGCTGTGTTCTGTTCATTAACAAATTGATCAGAGTCCAAATAATTTTCATTAACACTGACCTAGTAGTTTTGTTAATCATCTGCAGTGTATTCAGTGGCTGCTCATGGTGTCCTTTTCCACCCTGTGCCTCGGAAGGGAAAGCAACATAGATTGATGTTCACCAAGTTGATTTAGGTCAAGAGTACAGCCATAGGGGTATAATGTATTTTTTAATATATATATATATATATGAATAGCATGTGTATCAAGTAGTTTCATTATTCAAACGTATTTCAAATACAAAATATTAAAATTGTTTGACTTCAGTTGTCTGTGATTAAATAAAGCATTTTTTTCTGCCCCGCTTCAGAAGTGTAGTCAGAGCCAGTAGTATGATATATGTGCACAGACCAACAGAATAAGAGATGGGAGTGCAAAAACTGCTTAAAGGTAATGACATAACCTTTCTTCAGCTCTGCATGAAAATTGAGCCCTGGTCCATAATATTGTTTTTAACATATATTCATTAAAAAAAGGACAAAAATTATCCATGAATGTTTGTTAGTGAGTTAGGAAAAATGTGGAAATTCGTAAAAAATGAAGTGGTTTTATTAATTAATACTGATGAAGATAATGTTTTTGATTTTAATGCAATATTTTAATATTAAAGAAGTGGGGAATAGTATGGTCTACAAAGAATATAAGTAATTTCAAACAAGTTATAACTACTGTTATTTACTTTACAAAAATTTAATTACTTTGTTTACCACATTATAACATGTCACTAGTTGTTCATGTCAGAGCTGCATATTGTAAAAGCCTGTTGCAATAACGTGATAAGCATTTTTATCATAGTAAACTGTACTGTGTAATACTTAGCATTTTTAATCTTTTTATTTCAAGATTTTTTTTCATAGGCTTTTCCCTTTATGTGTTTAAAGTAGTACTTCTTGTTTTAAATACCTTATTTAGCAACAAACATTCAACTGGTTTTATACACAGAGATTTTGTAGAAAATGGTAGAATTCTTTCAGGATTTTCTAACACTGTTTCTGCTCTGACTTAAGTCAATGGAGAAAAGCTTATATACTGAAACGATGCTTTCTGTGCTTAAACACACTGTGAGATATCAGCCCTGTCATGAATGTCCCCACTAAGAAACAGAAGGAAGCATAACAACCTGCAAGCAAGAAGAAATGGGAATGCAATCCAGGCTGGTGAAACCTTACACCAGACTTCTACCTCCTAATCCACACAGCCGAAGCTGAACAGTTCATCCTGCTGTGTGAAATATTTCAGGCAACACATTACAGAAGTCTCTGGCTTACAGTATTTTTAAAGAATGATTTATTGTATCTGTATTGGTTTTTTCAGGCATGATAATATTCAGGCTGTTCTTCAAGGAGGATATTTCCTGGCACGGCACAGTGCAGGAGTAAACTGAGATAGCTGGGCTAGCTGTGAGCAATTTGCCAGGCTAACATTGCATGTTCAATGATCTTAGTGGTCTTTTCCAACCTTAATGATCATGTAATTCTATGTTCCCGCCAGCCCTGATGGATACAAGTATCTATGGATATGAGCTTGGATGGAGCACTGCACTGCTGAGCCTGTCTGGCTTCCCAGGATAGCGTGGTTTGACTTGACTGGGGTGAGATCTGTCCGAGACAGAAACAGAAGGATTCTACCTCAGATGAATCCTGCCTGGAATAATGCTCTATTCTGTGCAGTGGATGGAAATTCAGTGTAAGTACTGCTTACAGCTGCTGAAGTTATCCCATCTGTTTCCTTTCCGTGAAGTTTGAATTGGGGTAGTAATAATTCTTTTGAAATGATTTATGTTCCAGAATTTATGAAAGTATTTATGACATTATTTATGTTCTGGTGATAATCTGGAACATTTAATAAATTGTACATTGAAAAATGGTATGAAAAGAACATTGGAAAAGTACCTTCCACTGAAGAATTGCTCTTTTTTTCTGAAAAAACATTCCTCAAACATTCCTGTCACCTTGGATAATAATTTATCTTCTGAAAAACAAAGGCTGTTTGTGCTAATATATGGGGAATATATTTTATAATGCCACAATAATTCCTTGTTTGCTTTCTAAAGTATTACAAATTTATGTGAGAAGAAGGAGCTTGTTTAAGTTAAGTTGTAATAGTACTTCACGGTCAGCATAGCAAAGTCCTAGTTGGGATTGCCTCAATAAACAGTGCCTTCTTCTAAGTGACTATTCTGGTATATTTCAGTAGAATTTTTACATAATTTAGAAGGTGCTTTTGATTCATAAATTAACGCTTCCTGAAGGGTTATCTTTAGTCACTTTTTAGTCATTTTTAGTCATTTTTTCCCTGCACCACTAGCATAGGCACATAGCATAAGCGATATGTTCGTACTTGGGTGCAAATTGAGAGGTGTTCAGCTTCTGTGTGGTTCTGGTTTTGCCCAATGGACTCGGATGCTCCAAACTGTCTTTCATTTTGTCCACCTTCCGAAGCTCAAGTTCAGCCTCTTCCCCGTTTTGCCACGCCAGGCAGTGCAGCAGCACCACCCTGTGGGAGACAACATTTCTCCTCATTTACAAGATACACAGAAGGCTGTTTGTACAGAGCATCCTCAGGTACTATGGCAGTCCAGCTCAGTCCTTCAGAGTCCGAAGGAGGTGAGGCACAACAAATACAACAAATACACTTCGTGCAGATCGAACCACTCTGACTCTTCATAAAAATTCAGCTCACATTTTTTTTCAAAATAATTTCTAGTTTATCCTTTTTTTTTGCAAGGTTCTTTTTCCAGGGGAGGTCCTGGTGGCAGCATGTGGAGGGGAGAATAGGTGTGCCACCACCGCTTCCTCAAATCCTTCCCTGCTGTCTTTGACCCTCTGTGCACTCAGTAGGGTTAGGATAGCAATGATGCTAAGCTTAGAAACGCTCAAGATTGAGAAAGGCAGTGAAATCACCTAACATACCCTATTGTCCACGTAGCTGAGCACATCACCATAGGTAGTCCCTAGTTCCTGACTTCAACCCCACTGCTCTTCTTACCAGCTTCCAGGGCGGTCTGTCAGTCCTGCTCCTAGTCCTTCCTCTTCTCTCTCCTCACTGTTCCTTTCCTAGGTAGGGCTGCCTTTGTAAGAGAGAAGCTGGCAAGTGGCTGGGAAACAAGGATGGGTTTTTCGCCAGCCCTTTCTTTTGAAGAAGTTGTAGTTGTATTATGTACACTGTTAAGCTTCTGATCACTTTCGCTCGTATTATGAAAGATTCTCTGAGAGAGAGCTGAGAAGGAAGAGGTTTATTCGTGTTTTCTGATCTGGCACTGTGCTTTGCACTCTTTCAGGCTTTCATTCTATCTATACAGGGGTGCTGTTGTCAGGGCAGGAATATTGCAGGATGCTTGGGAACTGAAGTGCACATCCTTCCTGACATGGGCTCTGTCACCGATTTACTTCATGCTACACTACTGGCTAGGGCTCAGAAGTGATTTGGAATGGCAGCATTACTTTTCCCTGAGCACCATGGTCTATCATACAAAGGCACACTACTGTGGAATTAGGTTGGGCTGCTGTAAAGAATATTGACTTTTAGTTAAATATCTGAAGACAATCATCTTGTCCACCCATGCTGACATTTCAGCCCTTTATCCCATTCACTAGACTCTGGGGGCACCCACCCTGTTTTCCACATGCCCCTTGCATTCTGCTGCCCTGCCCTCTGGTGTTCATGCAACTCTTCTCTCCAGCTGTGCTCTGCCCTCCGTGCCCAGTTCAGTTCATTTCTTGTGTGTGTTTGCTACCGCTGGCTCGTTTCACAACCACGGACACAGATAACCATCTCTTTGGTAGCTCATAGAGTGCCTTTCCTTCCTCTCCAGATGTTTGCTGTAGTGGCTCCTGATAGTGTGGTTTTGGGTAAACGAGACAGATGCTGTTTGGTGCAGTTTGATTCTTTGGTGCAACACCTCTGAAGCCAGTTTTGCTGAGACTCCAGGGAAAATAAATGGGGCTGTCTACTGAGTCTTTCATATCCTGCCAAAACTCTATCCCTGTTACTTTTTCAATTGGCCATTTTCCTTTTACCTAATCTACTAACATAAAGACTGATCAGCAGAGAGATACCAGAAGCAATAGTTGATGAATTTAATGCCCTTAAGTAATTTGCAACAGTAATACACATTTTGTAAGCTTTACAGTGAACCAGCTAAACAGTGCTTTTTTAATATTTTTCATAATTAAACAGCATACAAGTTAGTAAACTGAACAAGCCTTCAACAAAATTTCTTCTACAAAAGATATTTTTGAAATACTTGAAAAAGCATCAGAAATTCCATTTCTGTTTAAGCATGCCTTTCAAATATCTAGACAAAATACCATCATGTGATTCCCTTATCTTTTTCTCAGTAGAAGATATCTCATTTTCAGCTTAGAAGTTCTGTGTTCTACTGTTCATCATTTATACCCATGCTAGCATTGAAGACTAAGTTAGATGAGCTATTATCGTATAGATATTACTATATAATATACATTACATTATATAGTTATCTAAGCATGCTCTCTGTTAGTGAATGAACAAATGAACAATCATTGTCTGCAGTTTCTACATTATCATCGGAAAGTGATACCACCCATGTTTCATCTGGTCATAAAGTCTACCTTAAGACAAAAAACAACCAAACAACATAAAAAGTTTAGAGAGTCTGTGGAAATGTCCTTGGGTTTGACATTTTTTGGGTGTGAAGGATTTTTGTGAGCTTTAGCTTGAGATAGAAAGTCGTAGCTCACGTAATGCATTCTGATATTCTTCATTATTGTGATCCAAAGCAATGGCTTTTTCATAGCACTCAATTGCGTTTTGTTTCTGACCATTTAGCTTATGAACTAGTCCAAGTGTACCAAAATCTGTTGCATCTCTTGAACCTCTCTCAATTTTTTGTCTTAACAATGACTGCATAGCTTCATTGCACTTCTTTCTTCCAAAGGAATCTTTTTTAATTTTCAGCCCTTCTATATAATACTCAATGGCTTTCGATTCTGAGTTCATATGAAAACGCTGAAAATTGCCATAACTGAAGTAGAGGTTTTGCTTTTCATGACAGCTTACATTATTTCTCTGAAGCAGTTCCTGAAATATCTTTTCTGCTTCTTCATACTTCTTGTCTACTGCATACATGTTTGCTAGGTGAATATGGGCAGCGACAAATTTTGTCCTTTGGTCTGCCACAAATTTAAAATGAGAAATGGCAAGTTCGATGAGCCTCCCCACTTGATCTTGAGGTGTATTTCTTGTTTTTTTCAATTGAAATACTTTTTCTCTGTAGCAGATTCCTAGTTGGTGATGCAAAAAGCCAGAGTTTGGTGTCAGTGCTAGGGCCTTTTCCAAAATCTTCACTGCCTTACACACTTCTCCTTTCCTTCTGTAAAATTTAGCAGCATATCGCAGGAAATAAGGAAGATCAGGGGTTTTTTGTATAGCTTCTTCAATGTACCTCTCACCTTCATCAACTCGTTTTAAGTCCTGAAGTTTTAATGCAAGTAAAGCCATAACACAAGTATCCTCTGGATTCAGTTCCACTGCCCGCTTCAAGGCCTCAAAGGATGGGCTTGTGTCTTCACCACATCTGAAAGCAAAATCTTCCAAACGATACAATGCTGTTGCATAGCTGGCATTAAAATCTGGGTTATTGGGCTCATCCTTTAGAGCATTTTCAAAGCAATTCTTTGCTCTCTCAAAGTATTTCCCCCCGAAACTTAGTAATGCCCATCCTTGCTCAGCATAGACCTCTGGAAGCTGCATCTTCCCATCAGCAGTACTTGAAAGCTTTTTGCAGCTGTTTTCCACTTTGCTTACATAAGTTTGAGCTTCTTCATATCTCTCCATGTGGTAATAGATCCAGGCATAGTTCCCCCAGGTAACAAGACTTCTCCTGGCAATTTCATCTGGATGATATTTTTGAACAATTTCTTCAGCTTTTTGGAGATTTCTCAGGGCTTTCTCATTTGAATTCTTTAGGTGACATACATAGGATAGTAGGTTATAATATTTGAGGTTAGATTCTATGAAATATTTGATCTGATCAACCATTGTTTCCTCTAGGTGATCAAGATCTACATCCTCCTTCAGCAAAGTCCATGTAAAATGACATTGTAACTGCAGCAGGGAAGTCCTCAAGGAATCCTTGGAAATGGTACTAGAAGAAATCAAAGAAAAACATACTCTATTTGCTTTCTGCTACTCTTGTTTTTAAACCAGGCACGATATACTTCAAAGGCAGGCAATACCTCACCTCATGACCCTAGTCCACAACACTTCAAATGAGCCAAAGCTGTGGGGAGCCATAGGTCTAAAGTGCTGAATAGTTATTTTAGTAATTGTCCTTGCCAGTATAGGAGGACATCTCTAACATAGCAACAGAGCTGGTGTTCTGTATGTTAGAGAAGAGGGCTGGCCTCTGTGGTAAAGCTGGCATATCTCTGGCCCTCAGAAACATATTTCCTGTGCTGGGAACAATTTCTGAAGCCTACCCAAAAGAGGTAATCACATAAGATTCCCTTAATATATAGAGAAAGTAAATTAGTGCCTTTCCTATGTCTCCGTATATTTTATGGTTTTTGTTAGAAATTTAATTTCGAATTTTCTGCATTTGTAAATCCGCTTTTGTCAGATCATAGCACCATTCTTATGGTTATACTAACATACCCAGGAGCTGGATCCCAGATCACACCAGTCTCCCTGTTTGCCGGTCATTGGGTGTACAGGCCCACTCACCAACCCTATGGCGCCTCAGAAGCTGGCTTTGGACATCCAGTGTCTGATTAGGGAACCTCTCTCTCCCCAGGTGCTTCACCCCTAAACAAACACACACACTTACTGACTAGACCCTGTTTACATACAACTGGTCCTTAATACCCCTTTATCCCTGCTGAGGTTTAAGCCCAGCTGGGAACTAAGCACCGTGCTGCTGCTCACTCATCCCCAGCCCGACCCTGGTGGCATGGGGAGGAGAATCAAAAGTGAAACTTGTAGGTTAAGATAAGAACAGTTTAATAATTGAAACAAACTAAATCTAATAATAATAGTAAAAAATTATAATAAAAGGGAAAAATAAATCTCAAGGAAAAACAAGTGATGTACAATACAATTGCTCATCATCTGCTGCCTGATGCCAGACCCCATCCCCACACCCCAGTCAGCCCCTCTTCCACATAATTCTCCCAGTTTATATATTGAGCATGACATTCTATGGTGTAGACTATCCCTTTGGCCAGTTTGACTCACCTGTATCACCTATGCTCCTTCCCAGCTTTTTTGTGCTCCTCCTCACTGGCAGAGCATGAGACACAAAAAAGTCCTTGACTAGCATAAATATGACTTAGCAACAAACAAAATATGAATGTTTTAGCCACATTATTCTCATCCTGAATCCAAAACACAGCATTGTACCAGCTACTGAGAAAAAATTAATTCTTATCCCAGATGAAACCAGGACATTCCCTCTCTATTTTTCAACAGTTTTTTCTTCCCAAATCCCCCAGGTCCCTTAATTCCCTGCCTTTGGTCCCCTCCCTGAACATTCCATAATAAGTCCCATGCTACCCCCTAATGCTTTTCATCATGTTCCATATCCTTGGGCAATTTAAACTGTAAGGCACTCCTATAGACCCCTGGTCATGCTGGGTGTCCCCCCAGCCTGTGGGGCTCATCGTCCCCTGGGGTAGCCCTTGAAGGGCTGGGTGGTGGCTTGAGGAGCCCTCACCTGCCCTTGCACCTCTGTGCCACTCCTGTGTGTCTGGGGGTGGGCTGATGGCTCTTGGTCAGGCCTGGGAGCACCCAGGGCAGGGTGCTACTTGGATTTCCCCTCCTGCTATTACCTGCATATGCCTCTGTGTGGCTGCACAGACTGGCTTTTATCACACAATCTGTCAAGGACACACCTTTACAACACAGAGATGACGACGTTTCAGTCCATATTGTGCTCTCCCTTAAAGAAGGAATCACATACAATTTCATTACTGAGGCTTCTCAGTCCAGTCCTTCTTTCTTCAAAAGACTTCTCTGCTGTCCGTCCTGTAAAACCTAGTGTCTCTACCAGCCTGTGTGGCACAGTGTGTGCTGCTGTTCAACTGCACAGTCACGTCTTTTGGGTAAAAAAAAGGAGTGAGTGGAAAGATTGCAAAATTATGAGGAGGCAAACCAAGGAGGAATTGAGAAGCAATTCTTACAGATTCTGGGACAATGGGAAGGAAGGATGTGTTTCCACCCAAACCATCTGACACAGAGGTACTGGAAGAAGGTCATTAAAGGTGCTGTTAATGCATAAGTTTGTCTTACAAACTTCTTTGCCTTTCTCAAATAATCTCCTCTACCTAACTGATGTTTTGATTGGTATTAACAACAGTTCCTAATTAGAAAGCTGTTATGTGAGGTAATTACAGTTCTTCTGGGATGAAGGGGAAGTGAGAGTAAGTTCCTGTTATTATCATATCTTGTTAGAAAGCTTTGGCTACAAGTGAATATCACAGAACAGGTACTGGCTCCCAAATCAGCAGGAATAGCTTGAAGCCTTTAAACAGTCCTATTCAATTAAAAATGAAATGTATGTCATTTTTTATTGCCTCACCTCAGAATCATGACAGTGTCCATGGCTCAAAACAACAGTGGAGACTAATTAATGAAAAGAGATTTGTGGAAAATGAATATTCATGAATGTCATAAACCCAGGTTTGAGACACAGATTAGACCCCTCTGGCTGGGCACCAGCCTGGATTTCATCCCCGAACTGCATGCACAGTCTTTCTGACTTTCTGTTCTGTTTACAGAAACTGAACCTTGTTGGAGAAGTAATAACATGACAGTATTCAAAAACAGCCTTATTTTATTTTGATTCTTCTAGTAAATATTCTGTAAAATATTTTCTTTTGTTTCAATGCTCAAAGTCCCTCACTGCTTACATTTATGTAAATAATAAGCATTACTTTCTTGTGGCATAGAGAAAAAGCATCTTGCAGGGACTGCGTTGCTATCTTACCTCATGGTTTTCCTTCTTTGCTCACTTGTCTTCAGGTCGCTTCAAAGCCAAAGGAGTGCTGCTCACTGTTGTTATGCTTCCCATTTTATAGAATTCAGCCATCATGTGGTCTGTGATGAATTTCACAGGAAACAGAAAGTGAAAATTCAGCTTTTCTCTGAGTCTGCCAAAGAAGCAGAGCACTCTGCAGTTGGAGAATTGAAACTGCTGCATCAATAAGCTTCTCTTTTTCAGCTTGGCTCTGTGCCATACATGACTTTGTGTTGTGGAGAATGTGGCAAAAGCTCCTAGTGCTCCCAGCATTTACTCTGTTCAAAGGCAGTGGCATCTACGATAGGGGGAATATTTCAGTCTAGTATGGGCTGACCTGGTTATCATGTACAGGCTAGGGAAGGGTCATTTCCCCCTCTTACCTCTGCCCCTTTGCACACCTACATCATGCTTTAGCCTCCTATTTTATTGGTGTTGGGTCGTGCACATAACAACTGCTTATCACCTGTGCTTGCACTCCTTCATCCTGTGCCTCAACATCACAAGGTCTCTGCTGTTGTACCAGGCCTGTGTTTCTCTGCACTGTGTCATTGTCTAAGAGTACTAAATATCTCATCCCACCTGCAGGAACTGTTTGTCGCTGCTCTCTATGTAACCCCAGAGTTAACCTTTTGTAAATAAAGTTAGGTATAGGCAGTCAATTCAAGAAAGTGCTGTCACAGTTGTGCCAAGCAAAACAAAGTCAAGGTGGGTCAGGACAAGGTCAAACTGAGCAGACCTGGCAAGCCTCAGTCCCAAGGCCGTGCAAATTCAGTGCAAAGCCTGTGGCCTGTTGGGAGCAACAGCAATGCTGTGTGACAGGGTAACACACGGTAACAAAGAGAAGGGCACAGCTTGGGGACTGGAGTATCTATGGATATGAACAACTCATTGATGCTTACTTTAAAAAAATAAAAAATGCAGACTGACTTTGTAAAATTGATCCTGGAAGTAATACAGAGATCCAAGAAACAGTATGTAACATACATAAATGGCACTATATATAGTAAATTCAGATGTTACCTAAAGCTGCAGGCAAGTGAAGAAAAAGAAAAGGGTCCTGTCCTATACCTAACTTTGTGTGGTAGCAAAACCAGAAAAATTACTAAAAGTGGATCTGGTGAGAGGAAGAAGAAACCACAACACCATCAGCATCATGGCAAAGACAGGACTGCCTGATAACTTTTGGTGTTCTTCCCTCCAGCAGCTTCAAACTACTGATCTAAATGCCCAGAGGAGCAATCTCTAGGGGAAGGAATTGAATCTAAGAAGTGTCCATGCACGCATGTGTGTCTGTAACATTTTAACCATAATATTATTATTATTGTGACTTTGTTCTGTAAATAAGTACTTTAACTGCATTATTATTGCCTCTTTTTTCTAATAATTAGATCTAGACTAATGATAATTCTTAGACCATTTATTACTATGTAATATACTACTTATTTATTGTAGACTAAAATTTTCATTGTAGTAACAAAACAAATCTTGTCTTTATAAGATTTGTTTCATCTTTACCCATAAACATCACAGAACCTCTCTCCATTCTTGAATCCATTCCATTTTTAAACATGAGAGCATCTTGTTAAAAAACATGTTTAGTTCTTAATTTGAGGTGTCCCCCCTGCCTTGTTTTGTAGGGATAAGCAAATAAAAATGCATATAAGGCTGCCTCAAGTGGCTTCTCATTGCTTGTGATATATGACAGTATCAGATATCAAATATCATCTTTTTGTGAAGTTTTTAGTGGAGGATGCACGGGTTGTCCCTCTGTCCTAACAAGCCAAAAATCACTCATATCAAACCTCATTATCACCTCAGAACTGCTGCTGCCATCATGTTCAATCTCTGCAACTACAGATAAGAATTAATGATATTCCATGTTTTTATTTATAAATTTATATAACCTCTGACTGCCAATTTGTATGTTTTTGAGAATTTTAGGTTCTGGCTTGTAATACTTTTTCTTCTGTGGTATGAACAGTCCATTCATCCTCCCAAGTAAGTAAGGCAAAGGGAACCTCTGGATCTGCGGGTAGGCTGCACTTATCCGCCGGATTTGGCCAGGTTGTGGCCCTGTCCAGCTGGCTCCAGTGACCCTGGGCTGTTCGGGGGGAAGCTGGGGCAGCCACTGGGGAACTGCTCTTTTGAAGACAGCTCCTGGCAGCGTGGCGAGTTCCAGTCACATGGAGTGAATTCCTGGCAGGCAGTGACTCTCCAGGACAAGGCTGTCTTTTGCCTTTTCCTCGTCTCCTTCCTTTCTCTCCTTGCCCTCTTCTTCTTTTTCCTTCTTTAAAAAAAAACCCAGCAAATCAGTCTTACTTAGAACTTGTGGTTTCTATGAGAATCTGGAGAGGGTTAGTAACACACGCCCCCGCCTCTTTGTGTCTCATTTAAGTGACTCTGTGTGTGCGTGTGTTTGTGTGTGTGCACGTGCAGAGGCGTTGTCGGAGTTGATGTTTCAAAGCTCAAGAAAAAGGTTAGTACAGCTACTACCCTGAATAACCTTCAAGGTTCTAGCAACCAGGTATTTGATAAGTGATGAAAAGAGGCAGTGAATTGAGAAGGAAAATGGATTAGAGTATCTACACATATTCATGTATTTTATGGAAAATAAAGGTTGCAGGTAGTTGTAGAAAAACGTGTTTGTAAGGTTTCTGCAATGCCAGAACAAATTTGGACAGCAGTGATTCATTATGCTACTAAGTATCTCTGGATTTCTGGTCTCTCCTGACCCAGGTGTCTCTTTTCTTTGGTATATTGCATGGTACCTGTGGGGAAAATGCAGCAGTCTTCTACCTGGAATGCAAAAATTTGCCCCAGTTTCCTTGTTTTTTATAAATTTAGTTGCATCTACATGCTTTGGTCTGACACAAATGCCTATTAAATAAAATAAATGCAGGAAAGTGCTTAAAACAGAGTAAGAGAACAGTTATGCAATGCCTTTCTGCAGCCATCTTTGTAACTTGGTGGGCACCGCATGGGAAAATTCAGAAATCCTCCTACGTCCCTGCTGCTTTCACTTCAGGGAAAGCTGTAGCTGGGCTGGCTGCTATCAGGGAAAGCTGCATTGCATAGCAGCAAATACAGAAGCTTCTTCTTGGAAAACACGTGTCCAGAAATGGGCGGGGAACAACAACTGTGTTCATATTTTATACAAAGACTTCTTTTACTTGTGTGTTCTGTACATACACAAGAACAGGAAATAGCTTCAAAAATATCTACACATTTTGTGGGAGAAAACTCGTATCTGGACATTTCCTCAGAGTGGAAAAAGCCCAGCCAAACAATTGCCTGAAAATTTCATTATTAAAATAATGTAAATGAATTATACCATTAAATGGTATAAATGACGGGATCACTTTAAATATCCTATATTATGCAGGTTTCAATGTAGCCTAGGTTAATGTATAATTACTATGTTTGAAAGCAGCAGCTGTGGCATTTGATAATTTGAGTTTTCCCCTATGAAATTAATTTGACAAAACGACCTGAGTGAATCGCCCAGCAATATTTTTGTCACCCAAGTTCTTTAAAACCAAACAATCCTAAGAAATGAGATCCAGGAATGCAAAGGATCACATAGTGTCATTTGTATCTACTGACATATCCACATATCAAAACAAGGGTAGGCTATGAAAATTTCAATGGTTTTTAGATTAAAATTTTAATGCTTTCTAAATAAACAGAAGCATTTCAGTTCCTGACACCCTCCTGCTCTACCGCTGTGTGTTTAGTGTCAGGTTTCTGAATTATTCTATGGATATGACTGTGGGCCTGCCCTAATAACATGAACATTTATATTAAAGGATTGCATTTGGTCCAAGTTTTTTCAAGCTCAGTCACATATGCCCTGACCACAGACACGCTTCTCTGGGAAATTACAGCTACGCACTGCAGTGCCTGCCAATTAGTTGCCTAAGGTTTGCAGGAAGCAGTGATGATAACCCTGCTGTAACTGCGCGCATGGGTGTAACTTAAGCCCGTTTGTATTAGGTTTGCTATGTTTAGACAATGCGCACAGATGAGGGACGAGCGATTTGTTTGTATAAGAATGGCAGTGATTGCTGGCAAAGCTGTACAGTCCTTAGGAAGAACGGGCGGCTCCCGAGGCGCAGGTGCCCGGCGCGCTGGGGAGGCATCCCCGGGATGCTCCCTGCGGACACAGGAGAGCCCTCGGCAGGCGCGGCTCGTCCCCTCCCTCCTCGCCGCTGCTGCCGCTTTCTGCCTGGAGCCTGCTGCGGGCCGTCAGGAACACACAGCAGACCCTCGCAGGGCGGCTCCGTGAAGGCTCTGCAGGCTCCGGAGGACGGGCAGATACAGAAGACGAGGAGGACTGGGAAGCAAGCCCACGGGCGCCGCTTCGGACGCTGAGCGGCTCCTGAAAATGGAGCCCAGGGGGAGGCGGGGGGATGCACACGGTATTACTGGAGAAACGCTGAATCACGCCGGCTCGGGCGGCTCGAGGCCGGGCGGGCCCCGCCGCCCATAGGCCGCGCCGCTGGGCCGAGCTGCGCCCCGGACCGGCGCCTCCTCCC
>VZRE01009240.1:1414420-1430024 GCA_013396775.1 Cephalopterus ornatus
CTCCGCCCAAGGCACCGCCGGGCTGCGGGACACACCCCGCCCAGCCCCGCCGCGCTCGTTCCGCCGCTGGAGCGGCCTCCCCGCCCTCGCCCCGCCGGCCGCGCTGCTGCCCCCGCCCCTGTCCCGGAGGGGCGGCACATAATCCCCGGCCGGTCGTAGCCGTGCCGGGTTCTGCTTCGCCGCGGCGTCCCGGATCGTTCTCGCAGGACCAGGATGCGGGGCCTGGTGGTCGCCGTTCTCCTGCTGCAGAGCATCGCCGGCTCGGGCGCGCTCGCCGCAGGGAGGAGGAGGAATGTGGACCCCGAAACGAACATGAACATCGTGAGTGGCGCGGCGTGGGGAAAAGTGCTCGAGCCTTGTGAGCGGGCGCGGCCGCGGGTGTTACCAGGGCTGTGCTGGGGCGAGGAGCGGGGCAGAGGGCGCTGGGCGACCTCGGCAGCCGTGGAGAGAGCCCCGAAGGCTCCAGCCACCTGTGCGCGGCCAGCCCAGAGCTGCAGCTGCTCACACCCGCTGCTTACACCTCCTCTTTCTCTTCTCCTCTCCTCTCCTCCTTCCAGGTCCTTCTTTGTGCCCTATTGCCTGCGGCGAATCTTTCTCTCACATATTGTCTGACGCAGATCTGTGCGTTTTTGCCAGAGTCCGGACACTCTTAACTGGTAGAAAAACGGATGTTCATGGAGCACACTTGTGCTCTCAGCGCCACGGTCGAGTATTCTTACCCAGAACTGCTCTTCTCCCCATTCGGCATTTACTCTCTTAACTTCATTCTCCTTCTGCTGCAGTAGCCAACTCGTGAACATATTTGCTGTTGGTAGCTGGTGGTTACTGGTGTTAGTTGCTCTTTCCCCTGCCTCATCTAAACTGAGCAGTTTTTTTCACATGTGCGAGGAGATACGTTAAATTAGAAATGCTCGAGGTCTTTAAGAATAGAAGTGCTTGCATCATGCAAATACACTTTCAAGGACTGAAAATAATCATCTAGTCTCAGGCTAATAGCATTTGAATAGAAGCTAGCCTTAAAATAATTTTGGAATGTTAATGTCACTGTGGATAATGAAAGATAAATTTAAATGCTTAATTAAATTCTCCTCCCCTTCCTTCCCCAGCAGTCTAAGAGTAGAACTCTGATAATTTCTTACATTTTCTCAAGACATGGCTGATGTCATAAAACCAATTAAATAGCAAGCTCACTACCCTAGTGGAGTTGCATCAAAATAAAATAACGTAAATCCCAAGACATAAGAGATAGGTGATAAACCTAATAATGAAATTATAGGATTAAATGAATGTAGAGATTTTTATTGTTGTTTTTTTGTTTGGTTTGTCAACGAAGTCACTTAAAAGCTCTGCAACAGACATAAGGCTTGAGGAGAAAAGTGAGTAAGAAATGGCACATCCTTCTCTCCATCCATACGCTGCAGTGGTGCCAGCGAGTTTTTTCTGCCCTCGCTTCTTTGTTACCAGAAGATACTTGGTTTTTTGATAGTAGACAATTTCAATTTTTGTCTGCTAAATCTGCATCTCAGTGTTTTGTCCTGTTACCATAGTCTCCTTTTCAACACTTCCATCTTCTTTCTTGCTATAAGCACCATGTGGCTGGGGACAGGCTGGGGATAAGGTCTGTGTGCTGGCTAGTTCCTGACTTTTCTGGGGTAAGTCTCATTAAGAAAACCTGCCTGCACTGGATGGGCAGGTGGTATTGCACATTCCTACCACATCCTTTAATTTCGCATTGCTGTGTTGAGAAGAAACCCAGAGTACTTTGCATGTGTTCCTGGACTGAGGAGCCTGACAGTCTGGCTCCAAGATGATTTTTTTTCTTTCCTCAGAGCGAAATTATCACCTTCAGGGGATACCCCAGTGAGGAGTATGAAGTGACGACAGAAGATGGGTATATCCTTTCCATTAATAGAATTCCTTATGGAAGAAAAGGCCATGATGGAAGCAAAGGTAAGATTTCTGTCCATGTGGAAAAATGGGAAGTAGTGAAAAAGCTCAATTGATTTAGAAAACTTTTGCTCCTGTAATAATCCAGAAAAAGATTAAAGACTACATGACCTATGCATTTAGAATGTTTTATTGGTGAATGTTGTGGCCAAAATAGATTAGGTACTTGTTGAGTGGCTTGAGTAAAGGAAGGGAAAAGGATTTAAAAAGCTATGTTTTCCTGGCATTATCTTTGTGTCATTAATACATGCTGTTCATGGTTGGTTGATTTTTGTTGTTGGTGGTTTGTTTGGTTTGGTTTTTTGTTTGTTTGTTTTTTGGCAAGTGAAAAATAAGGGTTTAGATTTGTTGGGGTTTTCAAAGTAATAAAGTCTCTTGAAAAGATACTGGTTGTAACATTGGGGAGTTATTTCAACCCCCATTTTAAAAAATATTTCCTTTTAACTAGTAAGTTTGTTTAAAATGCGTGATTGTTTTCAGAAGTAGGGCCAGGTCATGTACCTCTTTTGGTGCAGTATAACTAAACTGCAGGAGTTCTCACTGGAATGTTCACAAATAATTACTGCTTGATTTTTGCATAAAATAAAATTTGTTTCTTAAATTTAACCTCTCCGAAGCTCCCTTTATAGTAAGGTACAAGCCAGACCAATACTGCATACTACTGGAGTGTCGTATTTCACACAGCTACTTAAAGAGGTTAAAAAAGAAAAGGACAAAATTGTTTCAGAATATCTTGAGTACAAAACATTTAAAAATATATTGCAAATTAGGATGTGTAACAGGTAGTTGATGTCAGTAACTGCCAACCCGGTTGTTTTATGGATGTGATTTGATGGGGCCTGGGGAGAGCATTGGCACGTGCTACCAGAGCGCCGTTACAAGCTGTGAGGATTACTGTGAAAGCTGGTGTACAACCATGGAAGAGATGCAGGGGGTGTACAGGTGAGGAGGCAGGGGAGAGAAAGGATAGGAGGAATGTAAGCTCAAACTTATAACGGAGTGATATGGGCAAAGGTTTTCGTGAGGATTAGATGATGAAATGCTTTAAAAATGAGACAAATGGATGTGGAAGAGGAGAGACATTACCCTTGGGAGACTTGCTATCCTCATACACTGCATGTGGCATTAGCAGAGTATGTGAACAAGCAGTGGCTGAGTTTGATATCAGTCTTGACACCATCCTTTATAAACATTCGTACAGACATTTGTACAACAGCAGCCCATTTGAATAGGAACTGTACATATTCTAAGCACTGCCTTAGAATGCTTTGCACTGAAAGAAACTAGAATTAGAGGTAAAATCATGGAGCTCACAAAAGAAATCAGTGATTATCCTGTAGCCTTGGTGTGAACAAGACCTGTGGAAAAGCCCTTTCCCCTGCCGTAGGCCACCCAACAGTCTTCCTGACCTTATCTGTTGGTTTGGTGTGGGTTAGGATGTTTGCACTGTCCATTGTCTCTCACAAGGGGTGTGTGAAGATCACTGCATGGATGAGACCCATCAAACCTGGCAGGTGTCTTTGTACTTAAATTCAGAGAAGCCCACAGGAAAAAGACAGGCTGCTTTTGTACCTGTTGATTTTGTTGAATCCTTCATTGATGACATAAGCAAACAGAAGTTTCTTGACCTCTGGGAATTCTCCACATTCCCCTTGCCGCACCCTCGACCCCAAGTTCACGTTTTGCAGAGAGCTTTAATTTTAAAAACAAGGATTACTGAGCACATTTGTGGAAGTATGAGCTCTTGGGAGAATGAAGATTTCAAAGTTCATGTTGATCTTCAGTTTTTATAGACTTGGTATCTTTTCTCAGAAAGATACCAATGATGTGTTACTGCTGACTTAGTGTATATATGCTGTATTTTTCTTTTGCAATACCTGCATAATGTGAATAGGATCCCTTGGAATTATGTATCACATGATGTTTTGCAACAAAACCCACAGTTCTTCAGGGAAAAAAAAGAGAGAAATGTCCAGAGAACCTAAAAGCAAAACATAGATGATTTTTGGTTTTAATATTAACGAAAAACCTAAACCAACTGCATAGCATGGGTAAGAAGGGCATGGAAATAAATCTGTCTTCAATTTCTTGGGTTTATAGTGAAGAGAACAAAATGTTCTATGCAGAAAGGGTAGTTTAAGGACCTGCCTTTTTTATTCCCCCTCTGGGGTTTTTGGGATCACAGGTGATAGAAAATTATTATTATCATCCAAGTCACTTTGTCATATGATTGTGCAATTCACGTGGAGATCTGCTGACTACTTAGCAAAGTGAAAAAGGAACTGGCAGGAACTGGAGGTTAACAGGAGAACAGAATTAAAGCATTAAAGCAGTTAAACAGTCTTCCTTTTCCCGTGTTATGAAACATGCAATAGCAGCTTGAGGAGAGCCTGTTCTTCACAAAATCGGAAGCTGGTTGATATAAATTTAGTAAAAAAGAAAAAGATATCAATGCTAAAAGGGAAACAAATTCAATGTTAGGCTTGAAAATCCTAATATCAGTTAATATTACTGCGACAGAGTAAACAGTTGGGTTGAACAGTACTGTCTCCAGAGCCACTTTGGCGCAGCTGTAGATTTGCTCTACTTGTTTCACAGTATGCCATGTGGACTTTTGAGTGCCTGCTTTTTCTATTTTGTTAGAAAAGGTTCCCCATCACAAGTATAAAGATTGCCAGAAAAGGGGAATGTTGCTAATTTACATTTTGGAACTTGGGGCAAATATTTATGGACATGACCTGGAATGGAGGGTATAGGTGACTGAAACAGTTTTGATTTGGCTGTTTCTGCTGAAAGATCCAGGTCTAAATTATCAATGGAGGAAGTATTGTGTCATTCTGTATTGTAGAAGAGCAGTGTGTCACTGGAGGATGTAAAGTCCTGTCTAATCTCTGTCACTGAGATAAAGTTATCACGTTATCTGATTTCAGTTATTAAAGCAGAAGTAAAACCCAAACCACCTGTATCACTATGAGAAACAGAGACAGGTCATATTTTCTGAAGGTCATGTTTCTCCTAAAGGATTAGATGTTAATTTTATTTTCCTTTGTGTAGAAGCAGGAACCTTCAGTTTTTAGATCTGTATTCTACATGATGGTGTGATTTCCCTTTTCAGGATGGGGAAGTCAACAGAGGGTCTTCCTAACTTCTACATGAGTCTTAGCTGTGTTTTTTGTAACTACTGAAGTCAAGGGGAAAAAGTCTTTTGAAACACAGATTATTTTTTTGGCTACTGTACTGCTCTTCAGGTTCTGCCAGAGCTTCAGTAATGGAAGAGAGTTGCATAGAGATAATATCAATACCAGTTGCAGAGATTTCCATAGCTCAGCACACTTGTTTGGCACTGTCTTAACTAGAAAACAAAGATATCAGTAGCACGTATGTGGGAATGCCTTCCACGCGTGTAGGAGCAGGAGAAGGTGCTAAATAGTTTAACAGCCTCTGTGGTTGGGCCATTTGGCTTTGTTTTTGTGAGCTTGAAACAGTTGTAAGGGCTACCTGTATTTTTCTTGTAGCTCCTGCTTTTCTCTTATTTGCTTCTTGCATATTTGTTGTCTGTTTTGAGTTTCGAGTTAGGAAACTAACAAGCTGCTAGTTTAAAATACTTAATGAGAAAAAGTAGCTTTTTGTGAACAAGCATGTGATTTCATAGCATTATGACTATTATACAAATTGCTAGTCTTAGTAGATGGAATCAAGTAAATTAAATACTCAAAGTGCAAGTCTAAAACAGACTTTCAATGTCTCACTTGAATTACTCTTAGGTATTCAATTCCAAATGAACAGGAAGCTATGATAAATGCTTTGTTTTTCAGGTCCAAGGCCTGCTGTGTTTCTGCAGCATGGTTTGCTTGCAGATGCCAGCAACTGGATCACAAACTTGGATTACAACAGCCTTGGCTTTATGCTGGCAGATGCTGGCTACGATGTATGGCTGGGAAACAGCAGAGGGAACACCTGGTCCAGGAAGCATACACACTTCACAGTGAAACAAGAAGAATTCTGGGTTTTCAGGTATTCTTGTCTTGCTGTCTTCAATCACATTGTGAAGGTACAAGATATTTTTTTCTTGTTACATGTGCTGTCACATATGTAGGGGCAGTAAAGGGGAGTTTTGCGGTCAGTGCAGCGTGATGAGATTCACAAGTGGTCAGTAGAACATTAATTGCTTTCACCAGTGCTTGATGTGAAGACTCAAAAACCAGTGTTCTGCCTTATCCAAAGGAAGTGTTTCTTTATGTCCACACAACTGATCCACAGTGCAGGGAAGCTCTGTGCAGCTGTTCCTCACTGATGACTTTACTTACACAACTGACTTTCTGTCTTTGCTTTGTAGCTTTGATGAAATGGCTAAGTATGACATTCCAGCCTCAGTGGACTTCATTTTGGCAAAAACTGGCCAGGAACAAGTATTTTACATTGGCCATTCACAAGGCACCACAATGGGTATGTGAAGAGATGCATTTGTTAGAATATGCTGTGTTTGAAATAGTATCAAGTTCCACATACGTAGTCTAATGATGAAAAAGTAGGGCTTTTGAAATCTGCTGCTTCTGGGTTTTAGCTGCTTCCTGGAATATTCATCAGCATTAAAATGAAAATACTTAACCTTCTGTGTTTACTTTAAAGTGGAAGGATGTTGAAATGATAAATTGAGGTCATGGGTAGCCAGCAGAATGGCTTCTATTAAAAGAAATTGATGAGCTGTGCATAATAAAATTAGACTCATGAGACACATAGAATTAAGATTCCAATTTCCAGAATATTTTGCTGTATGTAAGGCCTGGATCGTGTGCTTTAGACCTTCTAATAAAAATAGTTAGATGTGTTGGGTGAGTAAGCATTAATTGGCTTTTTGGAAGAAAACAATCCTTCTGAATTGGCACATTTAATTTGGGTTTTGTAGTAACTAGATTAATTTACATTATCTAAATTGATCCTAGATACTACAATCAAACTATTAATCTAAAAATACTTTGGCACACTTGTTCACAGATTTTTGTAGAATTCCTGCGGGGTAAAAATCTCATCTACCTTGTGTCAGTGAGGTTTGTTAATTGTTCTTACGTTGTTTTCAGCTTTCGCTGCTTTTTCAACTTTGCCACAGCTGGCTAAGAAAATCAAAATGTTCTTTGCCTTGGCACCGGTAGCTACAGTCAAGTTTGCCACTAGCCCTCTGGTAAAACTGGGAGTGTTTCCTGACCTGCTACTCAAGGTTTGTATTTGAGTGTAAATGGCTTAAGAATGAGCTATGCCCCTTTCTAGTTGAAAATAGCATAGCAAAGAATGTTAATAGCTGTGGATTAGAGAGTGACATATGACATGAATTCTGAGTCAGTTTTACCATAATGATGCTTTTGTAGTCAGCAGTGGCTTCTCTGGCTTTATTACTGTCTAGTGAGACAATATGCATTGGTTTAAAGTAGTATTTTACAATTACAACTTAATAGATGGAATAAAAATATGTTTTTCCATTAACTTTTTTCTAGAATTTAAGGTACCAAAATCACGATTAATTAAATGGTTGCTCTGTTTTAGAAGAGTCATATGATATGTTTATACAGAATACTTCTGCATTGTCATGCACTTTAACAGATTGGTTTCACAATTAACCATCTAGTATTGGAAGATGATCCTTCAGGGGGTGATTAAGAGCAGCAGCTTTATTTAGATGCTGTGAATCATCCTCTGGAGGAGTTTACCTTTTACCCATTAACATCAAGGGGAATGTAGACAGGCTGCAGTAAGTGCCTGAAGTCAGACATTGTGAACACCCTGCTGTGTGTCGCTTTTAACCATCACTTTCTTGCCACCACCCATGGAGATTCCCACACAGAGCTGTTTGTTCTGTGACATAAACCCTCCTTTGATGTACCTTGTACTGATTTAATGTGTTGTCTGCATTATTAGTTCCCTGCTCCAAAGGCAGTTAACATAAAAGTGACACTAACAGTTGTGATCTCCTGTTCCTTGCATAATGAACTTTGTCAAATAAGACTAAGGGCTGATCAGTGCCCTGTGCAGATGTTCCTGTTGTGCTGAGGAACTTGATTCTCATGGTGACTTGCAAAAAAATTGAGTGCATGGGGTGTCTCAAAGTGACAAACCCATGGGTCAGTCATATCTTTAATAGCTGTCACTTTTAAGGAAGTTCTCAGTGGGCCATTTTGAAATCTTAGAACATTTTAAAAATATCCATCAAGAGGAAGGGGTCACCACAGCTCATGCAACTTGTTTTTCTCTCATGGTTTGAAGAGAGGAAGTTGCAAGTACAAAGCCATTTAACATTAGCAAACACAGCTTAATATGCTTTAGCCCTAAACAATTCTGATGACAAGAAGCTGTACAGTGTTCCTGTAAAATAGTGAATTTAAATTTTATTTGCATTTGAGGTTAAGTTTGGAATTCTTGCAAGATTTTACCAGTTCCCATTTAGTTTTCGTGAGGTTAATGGACTGCACACTTTGTAGCAGAGGAATTAACTGTGACATTCCCATGGGACTGTAAACAAGGCAGATAAGGAGATAAATAATTTTCATAGGACACACCTGTCACCAGGGCAAATGGAAATAATTACGTCAAGAATGTTGTAGTGTAAAAACTGAAAGCATGTAATTGCACAGAATGACATGTTTGTCCTGTGTGTTTGTTATTTTGTAGGACATGTTTGGAAAGAAGCAATTCCTCCCACAGAATTTTGTGCTGAAGTGGCTTGCTACCCATGTTTGCACCCACAGAATTCTTGATGACCTTTGTGGAAACTTATTTTTTCTTCTATGTGGTTTTAATGAGAGAAACTTGAATATGGTGTGTTCTAGTGACTTTTTTTTACTAACTAAGTTATGGTGAACTGTAGCACGGTATTGACTGTGTCTCACTCTACTGGTGGACCTTTAGAAAACCACTAATGCTGCCTTCATCATACTGCTTTGGATGAATGACTTTGCTTGGTATAAATTAGTACCCCACTTGGGATGGATAGAATTAACCTTTTAAAATGTTACTGGAGAACTAAAATACATTATTTTAGATCTTTTGGGGAAGAGGGTCTGAGAAATTAATTAATATGATGGGGCAAGTATTTACTTCCTGTTGCAAGGAAGTGAGGAATAAAGATATAGTTTTCAACTGTCTTTGAGAGTACTGTTCAAGTTTTCTGGTCTCTTGGTGAATATGTGCAATTATTTTCTCTAGGACCAGTTTCTGACCCTGCTGATGGCTTCATCTGCATCTCTAGTTTCAAAGAATTTGTTCACAGAACTTGTTTTGTTATCTAAAAGCTGGTTAACAGCAAGTGGCATGAGAACGCAGTTTTTTTTCATAGTGTTTCTTAAAGTGTTTCCAGCTCCCTGAAATCAGTAAAAACTGATATCAGTTTAACCACAGGTAGATGAAGGCTGAGAATTGTTTTATTGGAGCAAGATAGTTATCTTTTTTTAATCACTCTGTGCGCAAAAGTGTACATTTTTTGTAATCTATATCAAGGTGAAAAAGTACAGGTTTTCGATGTTTCCTTGTCCAACAGGTACAGTTTTCGTGGTTTTAATGGTTGATTATATTGTTTTTCTATTAGGATTTAAGTTTCCCTGTGATATTCTATACTTCTAAATAAAAACTGTACAAAGTTCTGAATCACTTTGGACCGACAGCTGCTAGTTTAAATGTAGAGTAGCGAAAGGGTTTTTTTCTGGAGGTTCATCTAAATATTAGTTAATGTGCTCCCAATTCTTACAATACCAGCACTCTCTTTTCTAAATATATAAAAACTTAAGGGATGTCATTATTAGGTTTAAAATTCAGCTTTAGTGTTCTGTGGTTAATTGTAGGTAATCCCCCAAATGTCTGAACCTTTTATCTCATTTGTATTTATGGTTCCGCTTAACTTTTGTTTATGACAGTTTTAAGAGGAATGGAACAGTTTCTGTTAGTTGTTCAGGAAGCAACAATGAGTAGAACTGATGCACTATGAGGAATAAAACATGTTAATTTTGTTGCAGAGCCGAGTGGATGTGTATTCGACACATTGCCCTGCGGGAACATCTGTCCAAAACATGATCCACTGGAGCCAGGTAGAGTTTGCAGAATCTGAAATGTCCGTGACTCTAGCTTGTTTGTAGAATATTGATGCCTCTGATATTTAAATGGAATAAAATGCCAAAAATACATATGCAGCATAGCCCAAATGAAATTTGGAACTACCAGTTGTCAGAACAGCAGGTGTTGTCTGCTTTCATGGTAAGGACTTACAGTGGCTCACCCCTCTTCCCTATTTCTTTGAAAATATGTTAAGTGTAAGTACTTCAGGCCAACAAAAAATACAACAGAATAACTTAACTCTCAGAGATGCTGTAAAAAGTATTTGTTTCCCTTTCAGCAAACCCTGTTTTGATGACAAGTTATATTTTTAGCCAGTGAAAAGCAGGAGGCTTTCTTTTCTATTCTGTTCTCTATGGCTTCGTTTTATATTTTATTAGTATATTTTGAATTTCATCTCAATGCACAGTTTAATGCCTGTGATGCTGTCGTGCCTGAAGCTTGCTCAGCAGGCTGGCAAATGAAGCAGTGATCAGTGCTACCTGTGATCTTATAGCTGGGTGTAGTCACCTAATCAGAAGCAATGTGTTCTGCTGTACAAGGCTGTTCAACTCCTGGCTTGGAAAGAAATCTGTGAAGATTTGGTTTTTTTCCAGATCCCTGTTATATAGACATCTGTTTCTCAAAAATAGGTGGTAAATCATGCAGAGCAGACCTTCTAAGAAATCTCCATGTTGTGTTAATATGCATTTAGACAGCAAGGTAAATGTATCAGAAGTAAGCACGGAGTTGCCACATCCTGGCTTTGGATACACTAAACAGTTTTCCTTAATCTTTTCTACCATTGCTCTGAGAGAGTTTGGAATCTTAAGCAACAAAGTATAATGGTATTGAATGTTAGTGTTTCCCACTCCTGTGACAAAGCAGTGACACTTGTCATTTTTAATACTTGTCATTCCACTGTTGTTTGTGTTGGTTGCCATTGCCAGTTGTCCAGACAACCTACACTTTGTAATTCTTGTGGTATTGTTGCAGTTCTTTGTATGTGTATTTGTTTATTTCTAGGCTGTGAAAACTGGGGAACTCAAAGCTTATGACTGGGGAAGCAAGGCTGCAAATATGGCTCACTACAACCAGGTAGACACCTTTTACAGATATAATTCTTGAGTGTCATAAAAAAATAGTCCTTGGGCACTTCTCTCAGTACTCTGTTTATGCTGTATGCTAAAGAGCCATTAGTGTTGCCCAGTAACCAGGTTGGAAATCTGCTTTTTTAAAAAAAAAAGAAAGGACTGTAGAGCTCTGAGGGTAGCCCTTGTTCAGTATGGAGCTCATCCTTGGATATGAAGTTATGGAGGCACGCTGTTTCTTGAGGGGGAGTCCTGCCGGCCTAGATCGTGAGATCCCCTGCACTTCTCATCATTAGGCATAAACTGTCAGTTCATGTGTATTGCTTATCTTTAGCCTGTTTAACCTTCATGCATTTTTATTTCTAAATTGCTGCATGCAATGCCTTGAACAGGATGCCTCCTCTGAGACTTTTGCCACTCTGCTGTCTTGAAAACTCCTCAAACCATGTCTTTACTGCTAGGCATTCTGTAATATTGCAGGACTCTTGCAGTTACATTTTTGGTTGAGTCAGGACTCGACCTCCATCTCTAGCTGCCCAAAAGAGAAAATGAGAATCTGACACATTCTTGCAGTTACTACTATGTTACACTGCAGAATAGAATCATACTGAAGATTTTCTCTTTCTAATACTTTTGTTTTCACTTTCCCCTTCTCAGTCTTTTCCCCCTTTCTACAAAATAAAAGAGATGACTGTACCAACCGCGGTGTGGACTGGTGGACAGGACTGGCTGGCAGACCCAAAGGATGTTGCTATGCTGCTCACTCAGATCACAAATTTGGTTTACCACAAAAACATTCCAGAATGGGAACATTTGGATTTCATCTGGGGCCTTGATGCACCTTACCGCATGTATAATGAAATAATTAATATGATTAGGAAGTACCTCTAAACTGACAAGGTATTTCAGAGTATTACTTCACCAAGAAGTCTTATTTGTCTTATTTTTGGAAAACACACTTTTCTGGCAATAATGCTACATTGTTTAGTATGATGCATTTTTAAAATGCCAGCAATGACTAGCGAATTGGATTCATATTTGGTTGGTTTTTCTCAGTATTATTTCTCTCTCCTCATGGAATTCTGCTGATTTTGCACACAGTGGCATGGTACTCAAAACACAGCAGTAGGACTTAGCACAAAAGGAGTATGTCATGTGCACATAAATTTAGTGACATGTCTGAAAGACAAGTTAGTCCGTTCAGCACATCAGGTGCTTGAAAATTAAAACAATAAGTATTTCACTGTGCATAAAACACTGCCATTTCTCAGTATGTTGCCGTTTCTGAGTACCTTTCACTAGTACTCTGTGTACTGCAGTGACCCATTTGGTGCTGGCACTTTATAAAGCACTTAGTGACTTTTGGCTGTGTTATTATTTTAGCCATCACATAAAAGCTAGCTACATCAGATTACTTTCTTTTTCAGTACTGCCCAGAGGAACTGTCATGAAGCCAGAGATGACCACTGTCAGTTAAAATGTCCTATTTTGGGACTGATTCATTGCTGCATTTTCTTGGTTTAATGGTATCCCTGAAGCCTTTCATGTTTCACGTACCAGCTATGAATACAGGTCCTTATTTGCCCTCACAGATTCCTGGAACAAGAGTAGTGGTTCAAGAAAACCACTTTCAGTTAACTTTGTCAATAGGTTATGGCTTTCAAGGAGAATGATGTAACATACACTTGCATTTTGCACTGACCACTAACTAGAAAACAAGCTCTCCCAGTGAACTACTGGTGGGAGAAGAGCCAAAGCATTAATTCTACAGCTTGAGTGACCTAATTTATGTGGACTTTCCCTCTCTTTACTTCTTAACTGTGTAAATGGTGCTCCCCACCAGTGTGTTCAGGAACTGTGCAACAGCCTGAAGAAATCTGACAGTATTAACAGCAGTTCCATTTGTCTCAGTTTCCATGTCAAACTGGGGTTAAGCCCCCATTTAATGGGGAAGAGGATTCACGTCTGCCTCAGAGTTCTTACTTTGGAGCTCTTTCTATTGACTATGCAGAGGACTTTTGCTCCTCTGAGATGCCTAAAAGTTCCATGCCAAATGAACAATCTCCAGAGCTGGTTGCCTCAGTGCAGGATAGTTTCTGTGCCATAGCTGGATTCAACCCAGATTTCTGTCAGTAATCCAAACAGAATAAAGAGCCTTTCTACATGGTATAGGAAATAATGCATTTTAAACTGAGCCACGCTTTTTTATTAAAAAAAAAAATAAAAATTGCAAAAATATACATAAGCCATAAACTAGGGCTTTTTTTTTTTTGATTTATTTTATTACTAATTCACACTCAGGGAATTGTCAGGTGTTGTTTAAGGAAGAAGTGGTTCATTGGTTCAGGATATTTTGGTTGCAATTCCTAGCAGGACCTCTAAGTTTGCTTTATATTTGTATCAGCCAGATTTGCTTCACCTTGCTGTGCTGAAAGGAAGCTTCTGTAGGAATTCAAGGTTGCTGGCTTAGCAGTTGTGAGAGTATGTGGTATGGCAAGAGCCATGTGCATCATGTTTATTAAGCTTGAGATATTTCAATAAACATGAGACCTGCTTGGTATTTGCAGTGGTGTGGCGTGTTTCACTTCTTGTTTCATGAATGCATGTGAATCTTTGGGACAGAATCCAGAAAGCCGAGTCTGTTTTTCACAGCTTTTCGTCCATAAAACAAGCACAATAAAAAAGTAAAATAGCCAAGTAAGCTTCATTTTACTTTTTCCTTGAAAGAATTTTTTCCCAAACCAAACCTAAAAGGCGATTCTTGTTGTTTTGGAAGACTTTAAGTAAGGTACTACTTGTAAATAATTGCTCACAAGACAGGCTAATTTTCTAAGCCTCCAGATGAGGCTTCTTTCAAACCACTGACAAGGTGGAAAGCTTCTTGTATCATATTCTTAAACCTTGGGTAATTGGATTGCTTAACAGACTGTCTGGTAATCTCATAAATAGCATATAACCACACAGTAAGTCAGGGAACTAATCTTTGCCATGGCACACGTGAACCAGCTTTTGACCCTTGTCCCCTTCAATAATAAATACGCTGAGTCTGTACTGTTCTGTATGTTCTGAATACTATAGTTGTGCAGTCAAGACAGTGGAGTGTATTAAATCCTACATATTGCCACCTTTGTCAGCTGATGTGCCTGGAAATAAAAGCCATTATGGAGCTTCTCTCCCTCACTGGAGCAGGGATGGTTATGGAAATTGTGAGCTGCTGTGCTCTCCCTGGCTCACTAAAGTTACAAGCACTGTGTGACACAAGGTTCCAGAGGTGTCAGTGGAAAGAAATGTGCAAAATAAGACACCTTGAACACAGAAAAGAGTGAGAAGCTTGTTCGAATGAGAATTAGCAGCAATGGATGGTACATTTTTCTAAGCAGATCTTACATACTTAGTGCCTGTTTTATAAACGTCCGTGTGTTACAGGTGTATGTATATATATGATGTTGAAGGTTGGCTGGACATCAGCTTTGGATAATATAAAAGTGCACTGGCTTAACTGGCTTAACACCTTCATCTGACTTGGTCTCATCATTTAGTGACATGATCAAACTTTGCTGGAAAGCCAAAGAAAGTAGTCCCTCTTCAGCTGATGCAGTGTCAGACTCACAGACCTGTGTGCATCTGAAGACCAGTACACAACCCAGGGCTTTGACTTAGAGATATACAACAGTTGGACGTAGGAGGGTTAACACAGGTGTAAAGACACATGTTTTTGTCCTCATGTTTGTGCTTGGAACTTGAAAATAATTTTTTTGTAGTCATCTGCAAGTTCATTCACCCTGTTCATTTCATGCAGATGGCCTAAGATGGTGGAGTGTCTGTATGTTAATGGAGTGTACTGAATGATGCACTAGCTCCAGGCATTTTTATACTAGTGATTCCATGGCTAGTGATAACACTGACAAAAGTTTATATGCATCAACCCGAGCAACGTAGAAGTGCCTCAGCATAGGAAGAGGTAAAACAGAGTTAAACTTAGCTGGGGAGGTGGAGATTAAGAATTTGATAAAGAAAATAGGTTAGTTCTGTTAAGAAAAGTATTCTGGGTTTAGGCTAAAGTTTTTAATCAAAACTGAAGGGGAGTGTGGTGTTCTTCATGCTCAAATTCTCAGCATCCCCATGGGCTCAGGTTTCAAGCTGCTTGCCTGGGATGTGAGGAGTCTCATGTCCCTTCTTTGTATCCAGATCCGGCACTTGAATGTACAGAACAACTAAATTGAAGGGGACTACAGGTTAGAATCGTAGAATCATTTAGGTTGGAAAAGACCTCTAAGATCACTGAGTCCAACCCATGAAAAAGCTTAAAAGTGGTAAAACCGCCAACCTCCTCTTTCCCTGCGAACCCGTACACCTATAAGGCCGTTTTGTCCTGCTGGAAAGCAGTGTATAGTTTGTTATCGCCGAAAATTTGAACGAAGGAGCGTGTCCCGGTGCGGCCGCGTTTGCCGAACGGGAGCGGCGTGGCGGCGCTGGGGGGCGCTGGTGCGGCC
>VZRE01009240.1:1430029-1444235 GCA_013396775.1 Cephalopterus ornatus
GGTGCGGCCGCGCGGGGGGGCCGCGGGACCCGCCCCCGGAGCCGCCGCTGCCGCGGGACCGGAGCGTCCCGAGCGCCGGCCCCAGCATCAGGTGAGTCACGGTGCGACCATCTCGGACTGACCGTGCGTGCCCAGCACGGTAACGATTCCCTCTGAAACGAGAGCAGGGACTGCCGCTGCCTTCCTCTGCTCTGGTGACTGTCCTGCTTCCCTGGCACTGGTGCTGAGCAAGGTACCACCCCTCTTCCCCAGCACTCTTTTCCCGCTAGAAGGCTCAGCATGCACTGGGATGTTGCCTTACTTCTGGTACAACAACAATCCTACCATGCACAGGGGGAGAAGAGGAGGAAAGAAAAAGAATTTTTCCCTCTGCTGCTGTATTAATTTCAGTACGTTGATTCTAGTTTTCTGCTAACTTCTCCTCATTTTCCTACCCACCGTAGTATTTGACTGTTTACCTTATAGCTTGTACCTAACAGTGCAGCCTGGGGTAGGTGCTTGCGTCGTGTGCTCATGTGGAATCTATTTAAGACCCTTTGTGGGGCCTCATTCCAAACTATGTGCCCTTCAACCTAAACTCTGTAGCAGGAGTCTTGAGCTTTTGAGAGAACCATTTAGATTCTTGTAACACATGGGAAAGTTTGGCAGCATTGTAAGTTGAGTGAAAAAAGCTGGGATTGTGTTGCTGAACTAGGTACGGAAAGGATTTGCGTGTACTTGGTCTTTTCTTCGCGTAGTACCTTGCGCTGACCGAGGAACTGAAGCGAGCGGACCGGAGATGTGTCTTAAGTGCGTTTTGGTGGCTGAGCCAAACGGCTCGGACGCGGTTTCTGGAGGATGAGGGTTTGTGAGGATTCATTCTCCCGAGCGCAGCCGCTCGGTGAGCGGGGCCGGGATCCCATCGCGGGGAGTCGTGCGGCGGGGCCCAATCCCCGCGGAGCCCATTCCCGTGGCGAAGCCCATTCCCGTGGCGAAGGCCGTTCCCCCGGCGCCGGGCTCGGTGCGGACCCGGCTCTGGGCGGCGCCAGCCTCCCAGGTAAGTGCTGCTCTCTTGCGCCTTGCTTGGGATTTGTGTTGCAGGATATACTAGTAACAGGACTGCAGAACTCCGTTATTTTTCCGTAAGGGACCTCAAAATATTTTTCTATGACCTAAGCTTCAGGCAAAATGCCTATTCTTTAAAATTTAGCTTCTAGGCAGCAATGATTCTAGAACTTGAGTCTTCACGTGGCTGTAGGGATTAGTCAGAGGAGTGTCTTTAAGACAGTTGAGCACTTACTGTCAATCTCCCTTTAGGCAGATTTGGAATACAGTATAGAATAAATTTAGTCCCTTCATAATTCTAATGAAATAGAGAATCACGTATCCCATCTGGGAGACTTAATTTCTGATTGTAGCTATATAAATCAACAGAAATCACATTACTATTCTCAGACCAGATGATGATTGTGTTACAAATGCATTTTTCATGTCCTTATTGTGAAATAGAGATCAGGATAAAATACAGTCAGAAGATTGAAATGAAGCTAGCTCTTGGATATAGATTCTCATCTGTTAGATTGATGTCTCTTACTGAGTTTTAATTTCACTACAATTAACAGTCTGAATTAATTGAATTCAACAAAACAGTCTCACAACAGCAAAGAATCTGAATTTATTTCCAAAATGTATGTGGGACAGGTAGACCTGTCTCCAACAAAGAAATTCTGATTGCCTGAATAATAGCACAGCTAATGTTACTGTTTCAGCAACCCCCTTGAAGCCTAAGGAGAGAGCAAAATCTTCCTTAAGAGCAGAATCTATTGAAGAGAAAATGGTTGAGACTGAAAGCAAACTTAAGTGTTACTTGTTCATGCATATTCAGAAAAGATAATTAATGGTAATTAATTAATAATCTTAATATTCTTAATTATTGAGAAGCAAGGATATTCTGTCTCCCATTTCCCCCATCAGATTTCTTTTCTGATTAGCAAAGAACTAAAATCACCTGAACAAGCTAATAAAGTCATCTAGGAAGTTGAGCTCATTTCCAACAGTAGAATAAATGCTGTACCTACAAAAGAAGTGAGTTCATAGGAAGCTGATGGCAAGCTTTGTTTCCCCAAGTGTTCAAAGCTTTGTTTTTCTTTTTCTAAAAGCACAAAAGAAGTGATGCCTTAGTGGTTAAATTAAAACCTCCATCGTTTACCCCTAAAATATTTTTAACAAATTAGAAATGTTGGGAGTCAAGCCTGCTAGCTTCTGTCTGCAATGTGCTTGCCTTTGTCACAGAAAGATCCTTCAAAGGATATAGGTCTAACTGGTGCACCTTTTAATTGCTTACATACTGATAATTACAATTGCTTACTTGATACTCGGGTAAGGGATGATTTCCATACCATCTTGCTCAAAGACCTATTGAGATGTGAATATTGTAATAATGCAATAATACTTGTTGCTAAGTATCTGTCTGGAAGCATAGTGAGATGTTACCTTGTATTGTTCTCCTCGGCACGGAGATACTTTGTTCTTTAAAAGTTGTTGGCTCAGTTTTGCATCTACTCTAGAATTTTTCCATGTCCAGTACAAGTGCATAAAGGAGAACATTGCCTCTAAAGTAGGTGGAGATAAGTCACAGCCACCACATTCAGACTGGAAGCATAGTGTAGGTCTCCTTAAGGTTTTGACTAAGCCTGTAGTCAAGGGACCATTAAGGGAACATGTATTTGCACACATCCATTACTTACCACATATCCACAAGTCAGACCAGGTGTTTAGGTACCCATACATCTTTGGTAGCAGTCACATTAAAAAATAAAATAATAAAAAAGGCTATTTGTATTTCCTTACCTATAAAGGCAAAAAGATATCAAAGGATGATGACACAGTGCAAAATTAGTAAGAGACAGCAATTTTTCAAGTGTTTGCACTAAGTGGAGTGGAAAATGTTCCAACCCTCTTTCTTTGAATTCCACTGTTAAGAGTTCTGCACTTCTGCTTGTGTTTCCTACTTTGTGAGTCTCTTGTAGAGCTCTGTGATTACTTTGGCCAGCTGATTCTACTCTGAGATTGTAATGCATTATATCATCTCTATATACAGGAAAGGGAACTTCCTCTTTAAAGCGGCGTTTTACTATGTAAGGAGGATTTCTGATGGGGCGGAGCTACTTCTTGAGCAGATAAAGGCTGCGGGATTAACAGCCTTCTCAGACTGCCATCAGCATGAACTGCAGCCTGCCAGAGGGAGTGCTGCTCCGCTACACGATGGAGGGACGGCAGGACAGGCTGTGCCTACAGTCTCTTTGGGACTTTGTCACAGCAAAGGAGCCACTGATCAAGTCACCATTTTTTCCAGTGCTGTTTTCTTTTACAGCATACATGGCTTTCTGTCTTCCATATATTGCGCTGGACTTCTTAAGCATTAGACTACCAAACTTGAGAAAATACAAAATCCAGCCACAGAACTATCCAACGCTTGGAATGATGGTGCCTTGCATTATTCAAAGTGTGTATCATCATGTTATGTTGATCTTCCCAGTGACATTTCTCCACTGGTATTGGAGACCAATGAATCTACCAGTGATAGCTCCAGAGCTGCCTGAGGTCCTGCTGCAAGTAACAGTTTGCCTGCTGCTATTTGACTTTGAATACTTCCTGTGGCATTTGCTTCATCACAGGGTGCCTTGGCTCTACAAGACCTTCCACAAGGTGCATCACAAGCATGTGTCGACGTTTGCTCTTACTACACAGTATTCCAGTGTGTGGGAGTTACTCTCACTGGGATTTTTTGCTGCTATTAACCCACTGCTCCTTGGATGCCATCCTTTGACAGAAATGATTTTCTTCCTTGTAAACATTTTTTTGTCAGTAGAGGACCATTCAGGATATGACCTTCCATGGTCAACTCACCGACTTGTACCTTTTGGTTTGTATGGAGGAGCACCACATCATGATCTCCACCATCTGAAATTCAAATCAAACTATGCTCCTTATTTCACCCACTGGGACAAACTCTTCGGGACATTCACTGAGTCACATTCCAGTTAAGAATGGATGAACTCTTGTTTTTTATAGACTGAACTGGGACATTATTTTTTTATAAGACATACAGAAGATTATATATTTGAATCTGCTTGTTAAAGCAATAGCTATTTATAACAGATCCTCTTAATATATGTGTATTTGTATGCTTGGAACTATCTGTGTTAAATGACTGCAAATGGGAAGGTGAATATCTGTTGCTTAAATTTGAGTCAAAGGTTTAAGGGAAGCATTAAGAGACATTCTCTCTTTTCTCCTTTCCAGCTTTCATAAAGCATGTATCATATTACTGTATGATGTTTTATACATACGCCAGAACAATTATCTTACTATTGTAGGATGATTTATGATGTAAACAGAAAAGGTACACATCATGGATTTTTGTAGAGTTTAATCTGCCAGAGCATATTATTGCGCAATGATATTGTAAAATATTGCTGCCAAACCAGGGTAGTTGGCTAACTGTGCAATAATTTTCATATTTATATTTTCAACCTTGATGTACTGTCTGTTTTTGATAGAAAATAAATATGGTTATTCTTTTAAAATCATATTACGTTTCATTTTATTCATTCCTCTATTCATATTAGGAACAGATATGATTCCTTTTGTATAGGTGTTGTTTATTTGAATTCTAGAATTATAGAATTGTTTAAGTTGGAAAAGACCTCTAAGATCTAGTCCAACAACTACCCTAACTCTGCCAAGTCCACCACTAAAGCATGTCCCTGAGTGCCACATTTACACATCCTTTAAATATCTCCAGGGATGGTTAGTGAGCCACTTCCCTGGGCAGCCTGTTCCAATGCTTGACAACCCTTTTGGTGAAGAAATTTTTCTTAATATCCAATCTAAACCTGCCCTGCCACAACTTGAAGCCATTTCCTCTTGTCCTTTCTCTTGTTACCTGGGAAAAGAGATTGACATCCACTTCAATTTCAGAGCTGCAGACTTTTATTATTAAAATATTGTAATATTATTTCAAAAGTAAACCATTTACTTTTTCTCCAGAGTCATATGTTATTTTAAAATAGTTTTTAATTTTGTAGAAACATAATATTGAAGAATGCAGTTTAAAAAGCTGTGGTGAAATTTTATTATTACATTTTTGAGAAGCTTGAGTAATTTTCACTAAATTTATGGTGTTAAAGCAAAACATTGAGCAGCCCCTGAATAAATGGGAGCATTGGTCCTTCACAGTCACATCAATTAATTGTTACTTGCATGCAAAAACCTACTAAGGAATATAAACAGGGTTTCTACAAATTAGATTATTTCTTCAACCAGATTTCAGAGGAATAGAAACAAACCTTTCAGGATCCTAAGCCATAGAACAAAATGACTACATGTTGCTAGAAGAGCATTTATATATAGAAGATCAAAATGCAGTCTCACAAAAGTCACACTGGAAAAATTAAGCATGAAGAGATAAGCAAGTCTTCAATGTCTCATTCAGCAGAGATAAACATGGACTTCTAATGTCTCCTACATAACATTTTAATGCTTATAGTCATCTATCCTGTATTACTAATAAACTTCTCAGAGTAGTGATGGAAACAGAGAAAGTGCAAATAATGTAGAAAGTGTGTAAAGAACACTTACACATCATCGTCCAAAAATGTCTTTGTCCTTATGTTATGTCTAGAGGGTTGTGTGACCTTACAGAGGCTGTTTGTCCAGGAGAAGAGAGAACCCTTAGTATTTCCAACGATGTGAACTTATAAAAGGAACGTCATTTTTGGACACTGTGTCTTTTTGATAACAGGAAATAATTTTCATGAGCATCTTCATAAACAGTACAAAATGCTGCAATCTTAGTACTTAACTACTCCCTCTGCTCTATGGATATCACAGAAGAGCAACCTTTCTTTTTCCTGGTAAGAACATGAGACATACTGAGAGCAAAAACTGAGGCTTAAAAGAGTACAAAACTGTAATCTTTGCCATTTATCTATTCAGCTGTAAGAAAGAATTCCCATTCTTTCTGATTAAGTATTTTGGTGTTTTCTACAAAGAGAGGGAAGTATTCTTTCTTTTTTGCCAAAAACTTGAGGCAAAATACATTTTCTGATTTCTTTGGGCTGTTCAGCCGTTTTGAGGTATCCCAAAATTATCCTTTCAGTTCTAGAAATCCCATTTAATTCAGCTTGGCAAATATTGAGCATCTAATGAGGATAATCTGCGGTTTCAATGAATTATACCTTATACCCTCTATTGTAACTGTACACTACAACAGTCTGTTTCATGTCCTATTGACTCCCTAAGTAAGCAAGGTTAAGGCTAACTGGTACTTTACTGTGTTGCTATAGGAAGCCTATGAGCAAAACCCACAAGAAAGGTTGTAACTGAATCCATAGGGATTATTCTGCTATTTGTATGAAGCGTCAGAGTTGATATAATAAGTACTGTACTCCTGGAGAGAGTTCTAGTCAGCTGCAGGCGAAACTATGCTTGCTCTTGTCAAGTCAAGTGAAATGATAGTCTCGTTTGGCGTTGACTGCGCAGCGTAACAGCACTGAGGACCATCAAACTGACAACGGAAGGAGGCCATGTACTACACGATGATCCTGCCTACTCCTCCCTCCCTCACATCTTCAACAGTTGTACAACTTCAGACACACACCAAGAATCCATTTCCTCAGATACGGAATTTCCCCCAGGTTACATCTGTACCGAACCTCTAGCCAAGGGCTCATTATTGCAACAATTTGGAATAATAAAAAAAAAAAAAAAAAAAGAAAAAAGGTTGTCAAATGAAACTTTGACTAATATGTCTGAAATGGCTTTTTTGAATACCATGCTAAGAACATCTGTACTTCATCATCATGACATAATCCTAGCACACCTTGTCCCTATTTCTCCAATGCTTTTGAAGGTAACTTAAGTTTTAAACTCTGAGGGATTAAATCCATTTGTGTATTGTGTGTACTTTGAAGTGCTTTCTCTAACAGTGAACTAGTCTAAGTGTAGGTGGGTGTATGAGAAAAACTCATGACCCAAAGAAGACCCAAATAAACACATAACTTCAGGCCTTTGCAATTCAATGAAAAGCAAAATGTATACAAAAACATGTACTGAAGATAAAGCAAATAAGGGTTGTTTTTTTTCCTGTTTTCATTGAAAGTTCAGCATATACTGTGCCACCAAGCATAAGAGGACAGAAAGTTCTGTGTATTGATAGTGCTGAGATTTGAAAAGAGGATTTTACAGACGTTACTTCCTATATTTGCATTTCCCCATGGTCTTTACCACAAGTGTTGACCAGACAAATGGAAAGGCATGACACTCAGTTGTAAGGGTTTATGTAAGAAAACCAAAACCAACTTTCTCTCTTCTGTTCCAAAATTCTCCTAGCTTCCTTCCTCATTATGATGTGACATGATGTGCCACACAGAGTTCCTATCTAATTCGCCGAAAGCTAAACTTGTGGTCATTTGCAAGTAAATAGAGGATGTTTGCAGAGACCCTTGAAGCTATAAAATGAGGGTTTTTTTGATGCTGCTATTGTTGACTTTATATCTTAAAATGTAATAAAGCTCAAAGAAATAAGATTTTTATGCATTTCTCTTTGTAAGTGTGTCTTATTTCTTAGGCACATGGGGGAACTTTGTCTGAACTAACGAATTGCAGGAGTTTCCAAATTCTCACTGGCAATTAGTACCATAATTCTGCTGAAATTTAGGCTGAAATTATCTTTCAAATGATACCCACTTTGGCAATTTTGAGATAACAGTACCCACCACTGCAAAGGGACAGGTTTTTACTCAGTGGTTGTGTTCTCAGCACCATTGGAAAGCGGACTCTACAGGTGCTTTGGAGTGAGCATATGATGTTTATAGACATACTGAGTCAATATTCAGCTCTGGAAAAGGGTTGAGTCTCCCTCATGTTGAGCAAGTGCAAGTACTTTACAGGGGAAAACCAACACAGTCTACAATCTGCAAGTATGATTTCTTATGAATTTTTTTATGATTTGAAAAATAACCTGTATCATTAACGGATTTTGTGACTCGGTTAATTTAGTGTCTTATCTGCATTAAATGAAAAAATAGCATCTCTTTGGGCTATGCTATCTCTAAATTAGTTTTGAAGTAATTGGTAATGACTGAACACTTAATTGTCATCTACTGTCCCTTCATATCATTGGAAGGAGTGAATAACTCTTTGATGTGGCTTTATCTTAGTGGACTGAGCAGTCACTTCAGTTTTACATAATCTTGCTTTCATGCACAAATATTAAGCTTCTGCCTAAATCCATGCAACCCTTTTTGAACCAGTTACGGTTCTGTAGCTGAAAAAATCAGCCATCTTGGACAGTCTCAAAATATGAACCCCCCCTGGATTTACTCACTGATTTCTTTGGAGTGCAAACCAACTATCACATTTACATGTAAACTGCGACAAAGACCCTGGCATTGTGTGCTCAAATATTTACACTGGTCCTGCATTGCTCGGTACAATCTGACCTGAAAGGTCTTTGTAATACAGTCTGGAGTTGTGTGTACAGCCTGGTTTTCTTGTAAAAGCAACTGCCAAACAATTGTTTTCCAAAACTTAAATGTGTTTCTGATTCATGGAAATTTGAAGTTGCTCACAGAAAAAAAGCCCCACCCCCAACCAACCAACATAAGCATTCCAGACTTTAAAGGAAACAGGACCAATGCAGAGGGCCCTTTAGTTGTGGAAAATGATGTTGAGTTTTTAATCCTTCTTTTCAGATTTTTTCTTCTTAAAGATTTCAGGCTATTGAGAGAGACTTCAATAGTACAGGTATATGATTTAGAGGGATGTGGAAGGGTGTGCTACCTATACTTCCAGGGAGAGTTTAGATGGCAGGTACTTTTATTTGTCCTCAGAAGAAAGCAGCAAACAACTCAGAGGATTAAGTAGTCCAAAGCAGAGGATGAGCTATAGAAAATCTGATTTTAAGGTGAACAAGATGTACCCTCTTTATCAAAAGATTATGAAAAAGTACTGCTTGAAATTGCATTTATGTCTATATACACACCTCTTCAGTCATTCACAGCAGCTGTGGAAAATTATACCCCTAAGAACATGGGTAATTGTAGAGCCCTTTTAAGGGATTTATTTACAAAACTTCCAGAGCTAGTCTTAATAGCTGAGACAATGAAATTTGTCAAGTTATCAAGACAAACGAACATGGGAAAGACATATGTGCTAAGCACTGACACTTGCAGCTTACAAAACGTGCGGGTCAGAGTTGGCCTACTCAGCTGATCTTACAGAAAAATCAAATGCCTTCCAGCTGCCTTCCCTCTGTTTTTATCCTTGCAATCTTCTCCACTGGTATTCTATTCTCTTTTCCTGGTAACCCCAAAATACTTCCCCTGAGCAGCTGATGAGAACCTCCTTTAAGGACAGTGGCCAAGTCCTGCTAGCTGCTTTGCCAGGTTTGCCATGTTTTTTCCCTTGGGCAGTCGGATGGTCACTCCCAGGTGCCTGCGTCAGTTGAGAACCTGTAACACATGGCATGCACAAGTCCTGCTGGAAATTGAGGCTTATCTCTCACAACCTGTCCTAGAAAGCTGTGTGTGAGAAGCCAAGCACTTCCTCTGTCCGTTTTCCTCTTCTACTCAGCTCCAGGCAGGATGGCTTGCATTTCAGGTGTTTTCTATCAAGTCTTTCCCCCAGGGGTAAGAGAGCCTCCTGTTACCTTCCCACCTGCCTCTCTAGAGCTCACTTAAGCCCAGCTCATCTCGGCTCAAAGGAGGGGGAAGGAAGACTCTCCCCTTCTGAATCCTAGTCCAGGGAGGTCTTGGTTTGGCTCAGTGTGATCACTGAAATGACCTGAACTCATGTTGGACTTTACTGCTGTACAGGTGTGTTTGTTGCAGGGGAAGGCTCAAATACTTCCCTGTGTGGTCTCTTCCATGGGTGTAAATCAAGTGCCAGGTCCTCTGGTGATCAAGCAGAGCGTGCTGATGGTGTGTGAGCAGAAGGGGCTCTGGTGGGGCTGTGAATGTTGGGTCAGTAGGGCCATGCTGATGTAGAGGTGCAGGATGAAGTACTTGAGGGTGTCAAAGTTTCTTGTCAGCCACAATTCCAGTGTGATCAGGGCTAACCCAAAGCTAATAATGGCTTAGTAACTTTGCTACACTTGTGGTGAGGAAAGCAAAAGATTATGTAATTACTTGTTCTGTGGGTTTGATTGTTTCCAGTGTCTTTTCTCTGTTCCCATAGCCATGGCTCATCCTGGATTCAGCACTGTCTGATGTTTCCTGGGATTCACTTGTGGAGAATTGCTTTTCCAGTTTATGACATCTCCATTTCATATTATGTAGCAGGCCTGTTTCCTAAACCAGAAAGCTGAAGCAAAATCTGGCTTGGAGCTTGCAGCTGGCTGGCAGATAACCAGTCTGTGTAGCAACACTCTTTTGCAAGTACCATGATTGAGAGTTTACTATTTGATCTGCTTTCTAGAAAATCCTGATGCTGTGTTCTTAACTAAAACTCCCCTTCCACCCCTGTTAAATCATGGCTTTAAGCCTGTTGCTCTGCTTCCTTTTCTTTCTTGAGATTAATTGCATAGTTTAGCCAATATGCTGTATGCATTTTTTTCTCTTTTTGTGACTCAGATTTGTATCTTGACTAATTGAGCCATTTTTTTAGAAGAAGGAATTTCATTTCCCTCTGCACTTGGCACAGCTAAGCAGACGAGCACTGTTATACTCTGAAAGCTATGGACAGAGAACAAAAGAGCAGAGCGTGTAACGTGGAAAGGCACATGCACTCAGCCATAGCAGCACAACAAGCTGACTCTCTATTTCCTTTGTCTATTGAACTTCAGCTTACTGCTTCACTGCATTTCTTTTAGACCTCTCAATCTAATGGTAATGGGATAAGTTAGTGTTTATGTACTGGCATCAGTACTGTTTCTGGAAGTCAGCAATACTGATGGATCCTAATATTTGCAGTTAGCATTGATTTGATTACTCTTATTTATTTATAGTATTATTGTGAAACCCTGATCAAATTCGAGGTGCCAGGAGTTATATAAAATCCGAGGAAAAAGCTTGTCTCCCAAGAGTATAAAGTCATAGTATGGACCTTCTGTATGCAGAAATTACTTATTCCTGGTGGCTACAGTGAAGTTTTGAACCAAGATGAAGAAATCTATAACATGTATTTTGTGAAACTGTATTAGCTTCTTTGTTAGAAGGATCTAGTCAAAACTTTCTCAATACAGATATCTAAATTTGACTTGGCATTAACTGGCCCTTTGAGATACCTGAAAAGCTTATGGTTGTGTGTTATATACAAAGCACTGATACTCAAACAAAACAAACAGACAGCTTCCAGCTGTCTGTGGCAAGGACAGAGTTTTAGAAGCTTATTTTGCTTGTTGCAATACACGTGAACAGTGTAAAATCCAGTGTTGTAGTGGATCTCTAATAATTATGCTGTTACAGCTATGTACTTATAGTACTTCTGCCTTTCAATGTCAAAATTCCTGAAAGCAGCATAAGAAAAACAGCATAGGATCCAAGGCAAAGTTTAGATGCAAGTCACAGAAAGCTAGCTGGTGTTTTCTCTACCTACCTTTCCCAGTGGCTCTCAGGGTATAACTGCATTTTCATTCTGCTTGAGTGGGAATTTCAAGATGAGATTATTAGTGATTGTCCCAGCAGTATGTGATGTAGCTCATGACAGCGCATATATATATATCAATTTTATTTCTATATACAAATATAGAAATATAAATGTAATATATATGTATGTGTGTGTAAATGCCCCATCAATTTTTTCTTTTGATATATCTGTCTCTACTATCTATCTGTCTATAAAACTATGGTAGATAATGTATGGTGTAAGAAAGCTGGAGATGACAATAAACCAGAGTCATGGCTGGTAGTTAGTCAAAGGCAAACATCTCCCAAAAGGACCATAAGGGATCAGTGATGGGCATTCATGCAGGATGTGGGCATGCATGCTCAATCTCAGGAGCCAACCTAAGGGTTTTTCTCCCATGTAAAGATATGCTGACAGGGAACAAGACAGCTGAAACTTTCGTGGTGATGAGAATGTTGGTTTTTGCTCAGTTTCAAAAGGAAACAACAGTTACGCAATTGAGCAAATGTCAAAGTCTTCCAGTAATTTCTGGGCTTGTTACACAACAGAATTAGGCAGAGCAGGAGAGGTCCCGGGATAGTAAGTGCTCTTACGTTTTATGGAAATGACTAACTGGGCAAAGGCAAGAGATATTTACATAATTTTAACTACCCATTTAGGGAGGAAGCAACCCTGGTTCACTCTGTGTGAAAGCGTTCTGACAGCCCTGCACAAGTGTGCGGTTCCGGGTTAACTGCAGCCTGTGCTGTTCCTTAGCTTCAGGCCAAGTAAGATACAAGCGGGATGTTTGGCGGGTGTGTGTGTGGGCTGAGCTTTGGGTACATGGGAGAGGAGTGAGGATTGTGTGGAGCAGTATAGAAAAAGTGGAGGCAGCTGGAGATATTCTGGTCAAGGAGGACCTGGCAGAGGTTCTGTGGTTTTTGTGGTTGTAGTGTGTAACTCACAAAGTCAACAATACACAGGGAACAAGGATTTACAACTGTCAAGCAGTTTCTTTGATTTGAACTACTCCCTTCTTTTTCATTGAAAACAATGACAAAATCAGGAGCCAGCTTGTGATCTCAACTGAGCAGTTCTGCAGAAGAGACCTAGTGATGGCTCAGCAGTGTCATGCTTCTTCACAGGAAGGTGAACTCCAGAGCCGTGACCTCTTTTTGCTAAAAGGAAGAGCAGCTCTTGGTCAGTGCTGTGGGAGAGGGAATGGTGTCAGACTGACTACAGGGAAAAATTGAGTGGTAGGAAGCATGGAATAAATCCTAGGAGGTAACTAGCTTCAGAGCCCAGATTATTTTAGGACTGATAATTGTAGACAAGGATGTTTTACTACAGAATGGCAGCAGTTCTAAGTGAAGCCACAGAAATGTTGTGATTTAATTGCACAGATATGTAACTTTCTGTGTTTTTAATCATCTCTGACCAAAAGCTGCTTCTGATATCGTTACTGTATATTTTTTTTTCTAGGTCAATCACTTCTCTTTTAATTTATCTAGTTTAGATGAATTTGAGACCCAAGACTGCATTATACTAATGTAAACCATTATAAATTCTGGGAGTAGAGACATTAATTATCAAATTAAATAACCTTTTATGAGAACAAAGGTACTCCATATTAAGTGAACATGAAATCGATGTAAAGAATTTTCTTAGAAATTACAAATTTCTTTTATTTATCTTTGAAAACTGAATAGACTAATCAGGAAGCTATGTGTAGACTCAGGTCATACGGCTCTTTCTCCTTAAAAGCGACTGTTCTATAGATCCAAACACATTGATCTGTCCCAAACAGAGTTCTCTGGCCTCCAGTCTCTTTGACTGTGGCAATAAATGCTGTCCTCTCCCTTCCACACTCTAACAAAACCAGCCCTCACCTAATCCAGCCAGTTCTCCCTGCAGTTCTGCATCCCCACCTCTAGAAAGCCTCCCTTGCATAAGGCAGTTCCAGTTCTTTTCTCATACTTCCCTTTCCCTTCTCCTGCTCCTACATCCCTTAGTACATTCTCAGAGCGGGAACAAGTGCTGTAGCATATCTGAAAATGAAAACACTGGAGCTTTTCTCTTCTTCTTTCTTTGTTTTTTTTTTTTTTTCTTTTTAGCTTAGTTTAGTTTCTCTTTAGCATTTTGCTGTCAGCTTGACTGACAGCTGTCTAAAACATTGTGTTACCAGTTCCAGAGACACTTCCTCTTTTAGAAATTGGTTGAAACAAGCTGCCTTACTTTGCTTTAGCAATACTCTAAAAGCACTTTGCCTCGCCTGCAGGTATTGCATTGATCTAAGTTGTGTCACCCTGGCTGGTGTAAGTTGTTTTGCATTTGGACTAGAAAGAATGGGGGGAAAAAAGCCCAACTGAGTGGGCCCTAATCCTTTCCTCCAGGTAGAAGCCTGGTTTTGGCTTGCAACCTGTCAAGATGAAGATTAAATGAAGATTAAACCTCCCTTTGGAGAAAAAAGGAAGTGCTGATGAAGACTTGAGCAATGTTTCCCATGAGCTGAAATTACCATCTGAATCTGGAAGGGTTGGGTGAAAAAGCTTACTCAAAAATACGAGGATCTGAAAGGTTTTCTGGGGTTTTCTCAACTTTGTAATGCAGAAGGGGA
>VZRE01009240.1:1453609-1493747 GCA_013396775.1 Cephalopterus ornatus
TACAACTTTGCATTACCTGTTTTTATTTAAAGCTAAATGGGAGAAATTACTGAGTCAAACTATCAGAGTAATTTTTTTTCAGTTTGACTTCAGGGTGAGCTTGACTGCAGAGAAAGTACTCTGTCTAGCTGGTTTCCTCTGATGACAGTGTAGCTTCTTTACAGTCAAAAGAGAAAATACCTTTTATAGGAAAATATGAGCAAAAACCCATGAAACCTATGTGGGAACTTGGGCAGGTATAGCTCATAAAACTACATCTAAACAGTTTCTTCTTTCTTGGTTTTACCCTGACTAGAGTATTTACTGACTGTGCCGCTTTTATGTCACATTTCCTGCTATGGTCTTGAGTGCACAAGCTGTAGGAGGTTTTTTTAAGAAAAATTCCCAGTAGTTCATTTGTGCCAAAAAAGTCCTCTGGCCTGCAACTACAGATAGAATATGCAGTCCAAACCAGTGAGGAATGACTATTTCATGAGCAGAAGTTCACAACCTGGTGCCTCTCTGTGGTAAGCACAACTCTGCATGGTTTGTGTTTGTGTGTTGGCATCAGAGCACCTTGGGAAGCACAGTGTATGAAATGAGCTGCTTTGGCAACATAAACATTACCTGCTTCCTTGTCCTGCACTGTAGAAGGTATGTTTTGTAATCAAGATCAATTTTCCCTTTATTTTAGTGTTATCTTTTTGTTCTGGGTTTGTTGTTTAATAGGTTACTGTAGTGTTAATAGGTTCTGTGAGGGGAGATTGGAATTGCCTTTGCTGTGAGGACAGCGCTGTGTGTGAGGTCTATGACCATTTTCAGTGTGTGGGAGTGAATGTTCCAATCTTAGGCAAGGAGCCAAAAAGGCCTTGGCTCCTACATACACAGTTAACATAGCTCTTGGAAAGGTCCTTGTAGCTCAGGGAACCTGAGATCTCAAGATCAGTGCAGTTCTCGGGAACCCTGGTTTGAATGAATCATCTGCAAAGGGCCTGAACTTTTATCTTGTTTTACATATACTTTAATCCTGATATGCTGTTAAATTTTCTTTTTGCCTTGTTTTGTCTAAGATTACCACACATTTGTCTCAAACTCCTGTCTTCTGTAAGTGGAGCCTTTATTTCATCTTGGAGAAATGACCAGGAATTGGTGTATCTCAATGCCTTTTTGGTCTTAGGCCACTGGCATGCAGTGGACCATTAATAAGACAAGTCAAGGAGAACATCACATATAGGTGATGTTGCCATCTCCAGTTACCATTGGAGATTACAAGTTCAAACTGTCCTCTGTTCCTCCCTTGTCCCACTTTACTCCAGCTCATGCTATACCTGCTTTCACCAGGCAATGCCCCCTTTCTTTTGAAGCACCAGGTCATCTGCATTGGTTGTGATGGGGGACAGCCCAGGCCCTTCCCAGCTGTGCTTTCCCTCACTGATGGTACAGAGGGATGAGGAGCCATGGGTGGGGATGGGTCTTGGCAGTCCGAGCTGTCAGAAAGCTCACGATGTCGTCTTTTGGGTAGGTGAATATATTTAAAGGACTTTATTATATTAAAATCCTGTGTCAGTGAAGAATCTATTCAAAATTTTTGGTCCAAAAAATAGGCCAAATGGACAGGAAAAGGGAAGTGACCTACATGTGCATAGCTGTAGATCTCCTTGACAGAATGAAGCATCCCATGGTAACAAGTTTATTCTAACTCTTCATTAAATCAAACTTCTTCCTGCTATTATTTGCACCCTCTTATGAATGCAAACAGGGGTAGGTGGACGATGCTTGTGTTTCTGTTCATATGAAAATAAGGCATACACTTCAGTTACCCACAGATAGTGAGATGCTTAGTGTGAAGTCAGACACAAACAGGCCAACAGAGAAAGTATGCGGGAAGTCAACCCCTGTTAGAAGAAAGGAGTGCAGGGGTTTGTGTCAGTGTAAGCAGTGAGCAAAGCCTGAGGAAAATCTAAGAGGGGGCACCACAGAATCAAAGAATGCTTTGGGTTGGAAGGGACCTTTAAAGGTCATCTTACCCTAACCCTAGTCCAACCCCCCTGCAATGAGCAGGGACATCTTTCACTACCAGGTTGCTTAGAACCCTGTTGAACCTGACCTTGAATGCTTCCAGCAATGGGGCGTTTACCACCTCTCTGTACAACCTGTTCCAGTGTCTAGCCTAAACCCACCATCTTTTCATTTAGAGCCACTAGCCCTTGTCCTGCAACTACAAGCCATTACAGAAAGTCCCTCTCCAGTCTCTTGTAGCCCCTTTTGGTACTGGAAGTTGCTGTAAGTTCTGCCTGGAGCCTTCTTTTCTCCAGGCTGAACAACCCCAACTCTCTCAGCCTGTCTTTATAGGAGAGGTGCTCCAGCACTCTAATCATCTTCATGGCACTCCTTCGGACTTCCTCCAACAGGTCCATGTCCTTCTTCTGTTGGGGTCCCAGAGCTGGACACAGTATTCCAGGAGGGGTCTCGCGAGAGCAGAGCAGAGGGGAAGAATCACCTCCCTCGACCTCCTGGCCACACTGCTTTTGAAGCAGCCCAGGACACAGCTGGACTTCTGGGCTGCGTGTGCACAGCACCAGCTCATGTCCAGCCTCTCATCCACCAGGTAATTACCACTTTGTAATTAAGTAAGAGTAGAGCACCTAGAGAAAGGGAAGCGAAGCTTGAGGGGCGGAAATCTGGAAGAATTCCTGCAGGAAACATTGTTTATGGATCTCATAGCTGCAACCCTAATCTATCTCCTGGGGTTTAAAATCTCATATCTTGTAGGACAGTACAGGCCAAGTGTTGCATGAGCAAACGTGACTAGTGTAATTGTACCAGTTCTCAATCTTAAAGGGGTCTTAACAATTCCAGAGTCTTCCCTTGTTTTTCAGTCTTTATTGTATATAGCATGAAAAAATGTAACCAAAACTGCCTTTTCCCTTTCTCTTCTGTTTTTCCTATTTTGATCTGATGTATATCAGATTATTCTGACTTTTGGAAACACAGTTTTTTAAGAAAAGAAATGCACATTTTTCTTTCATGAATACAAACAGTTCTTTTCAGTAATGCCTTTTTTGTTTTTTTCCCGCATTAAGCATTCATTTCTAAAATCTGCATGGGGCAAAAAGCAAGATTCATTTGCTATTTGCTGCAATGATGCAATCAATAATTCTAGTTTTTTGTCAGATATGCCTTTTCCACTTTGTGTTGTCTTCCTTAAGTATCATGTTAGTATTGAAGACAATCTGTAACACTTCTTAATACTAAAAGTATTTCAAGTGTGTCTGTCGTACACACTCATTTCCTATCTTGAAATTATTGTTTCAGAAAATTTGCCCCTGGTGTGTGAAGTAAGATCTTCATTATCACCCCTATCTTAGAGTTTTCTTGGGGTTTTGGAAAAAATAAAAATAATGCAGAAACAACCCTTTCAAACCGAAAATTTGAAAATTTCCAGAACAGATTAGCAATAATGTAGCTGCTGAAACCATAATGTCTCACAAGTAAGGTCACAGCTAGAAAATGTAAACCAAATGAGCCCTGTTGCTCAAAAGGCTGTTTTCATTTAAGAGAAAATTCTCCTCACTCTTATATCAGATTTCAGATGTGTGTACAATAAAGGGTATTGAACTATGTAACTGAAGTAATTCTCCTGAGTGCCCCTTATTTTAGAGACTATCACCCATTCCAGTACCAGAATTATTTCTGTTCAATGCAGATCTATTGTTCCTTCAGCTTTGTTATCAATAATGTTATCAATATATTATCAATATGTTATCAATAATGTTAATCAATATCAATTAATGTTATCAATATGAACAATTTTGAAACAGGGGTTTACCATGCTCTCACAGAATAGCTCCTAAAGAAATGTGGTTGCATCCTGAGTCTTCCTTTTGCCTCACATTCAACTTCTTGGCCAGGGAATTCTGAGAAATTTAGACAGAAAAAAATTCCAATTTGTCTCAATGCAAAGGGACTAGCTATTACTTAGTTCAAGCTCAGTAAATAGAGCTGCGTCTTGTGAATTATTCTTCAGCTGACTTCATTCTTTTCCAGCTCACAAACCTTCTGATTTGCATTTTATTTGCTAATATTCTGCCATTACTATTGCAATGCCAGAAAAAGGTACTTACAGAGGAAGATTGTGTTTTGTCCATAGCGCAGAGTAAAAGGTTCCTGCTTCACAAACATTGTAGCTTAAGTGTAAAATAACACAAGTGTCCAGAGGAATTATGTGTAGAGACAATAGGGCCACAATGACCATGAAAAGAAACTGTGGTCATTGTATTCTAAATTGATTTCAGTATTCCATAAGTATCACAATAAGGGAAACTTTTTAAGCAGATACTTGAAGAACAGTAATTTTCATTTTGCAAATATTAATTGAAAGAACTACCGAGTTTTGAGTGTGAAGTGGATATAAGCACAAAGGCAGAAGTTTCAAATGTAGAATGTAATGTTAGGCAACAACCATAACTGACAGTGGAAGTTGTAATCTGACCTTTATATTATATGAGAAATGATGTATAAAAACAGGTTTTGGTATGAAAATCTTAAAGGAGAAGACCAATAGTCTATATTTGATGTACTATAGCAAAGGAAAGATGCAAAGAGGACTGAGAAGTTCTAACAGGGAAGAAACTAACTTTGAAATAGCATATAGACTATGTATGAAAAGATCAAGAATGTCCTTCAGGAGAAAGACATTACAGTGATGAGATGACTACCTGAAGAGCAAGTCTTAGATATGTAAAAGGCTAAGGAAGGATATCTTGGTAGTGTTGTTTGAAAAGAATTGGCATGACTTAGGTATATCCTCAATATGAGGACTTAAGAACAAGTCAATGTCAGAAACAATGTAATGAACATTCTAGTGATGTCAACGCATCTTAGCCATTGTGCCTGTGAAAAAAAGATGGAAGATATTTGGAAGGGAATTTTGAGTTCTTTTCAGACTTTGCTGGGTTTGAGATGTACTCTTAACATCCCTAAGAAGATACCTGATGTATGAAAGGAAGTTTTGTTGGGACAAAAGTTCCTGGTGTTCAGGGGTGGATCTGTAAAATGTCAGACTAGAGGTCAGAGCTGAGTTTCTAAATCTTAGGATTTACTAGAGCTAAGGTATAAATGGAGAAGTGGAAAGAATTGTATAGTTATGGTCTTGGAAAACAGCTGGCACTCAAAAGGGATAAACATTAAATACCGGTTTAGAGGAGAATTAAAATCCAAACTTGCTCTCACTATTGGGTTCAGGAAGGATGGAGGTGATGGATTGCTGTATGAACAACTAATTTTAGCAAGGAAGAAAGGAAGGAAGCCAGGAAGACTACAGAGTAATTTAATCATTATAAAAATGAGTAACAGCATTTGTAGGAAGTTGTACTATCTCTTGCTAAACCAGCCAAAGTTGTTGGAGAATAAGTTTGTGCTTTTTTCAGCAATATTGGATTGCCCAATAGAACATATTATCTGAAATAATGTTGGCTTTTTTTTCTTATAGCACGTTCAAAACCCAAATATGTAATACAAGGTTGATATTAAATAAAGGTTTTGTCCTTCAAGTATAGAAAGAAATATTGCTTCAGAGTAACAGTTTGATATCAAAATTATATGAAAACTTAGAACTGAAGATTTCACTTACTTTTTAATAGCTTTGGGACTCTTAAGAGCTTTCTTTGACCTCCAAAAAGCATTCTTGCTGATTGTCTTCTTCGTTTGACAGTGTTCTTGGCTTATTCATTATTGGTTTCAGTTGTAGCAAAAATGATATTTTAGGACTTTATTTTTAGATCTGGAACTACAGGTAACTCAAAGTGTTAGTATTGCAAAACCTAAGAAACAAAGACATCTTTCCAACATTTCTACATGAGGCATAGTATGGATTTCATAGTAAATTTTATTTTTTAAATGAAACTTATAATGTTACTGTATCATCTTAAATAATGTATTAATATACAATAAGATTAATTATAGTAGTAATTAAATAAATAAAAACATTACATTGTGGTAATATTTATTAATAGTCTACTTTTTAATATTAATATTTAAATTTATTTTGATGGAATTATTCACTTACTGAGGATTAACTTACTAGCAGCAAGACTTTGTGAGAGCAGAAAGTATCAAGGGCATGTTTTACAGTTTAACTCCTGAAAAACATCAGGAGAGTTTTAAAAACCTGTTATGCTGACCCATTTATGACAGGCAAAGAAATAAAAAGTAGTAAAAATTGCCTTAAAAAATATATTCTCAGAAATTATGTGAGTTTTTTAGGTTTTGTTCATTAAAGACTTGACAGGAAGTTTCCTAGCATGCATGTTGCTTCATTCAACAGTTTTCTTTCATGTGCAGTACAAAAGCTTGGCTCAGCAAATATAATGGGGAAAATGTAATCAGTAAAGTGAACCTTAATGAGGAAGTGAAATTATTGTCATATAAATTCTGAATAGCATTTCTTTTTCCTTTTTTCCACGAACAAGACACCATTCTTATATCATTCGACTAAAGTTAACATTGACATCACTGTATGAGGTAGTGAGGTAACCCTTTTCCTGTCCCATGCCTTGTCTCTCAAAATGCACTCTTGAAAGTTGGATCTGCTGCTGTTACTTATGTGACCCTAGAGGGCTTTGCCCGCTTTGTACAGGTACAGCTTACCCCCTCAACCCTGTCTTTCCCACATGGGAGAAAGCCTGTACTTCCTATAAAGACAGGCTTTGGACTTGTACCAGTGGGAAGGAATGGCTTACATTAAATTGAACAACAGCTACCTGTGTTAGTGCTAGGGATAGTCTGTTCTTTGGGATTAGGCTTAGTGTTTGAGGTGGCTGGAGATGGTGAGGAAGATTTACACATGGGAACTATAGAAACAGAGCTGACTGAAAAGCTTCAGGAAGTATTTTCTTTAGGTCTGGTAGTGACTGAAGGGCTTAATCTCTGGTTATGGAGATGGGTAAATTAGGGTTTTGGTTAGAGAGTTGGCTGAAGAAATGCAGGCCCAGAAAAGATGTTTTTCTGCTGGATATTGTCAGATAGAGGGTGATCCTAAGCACCTGGAAACAAATACCTTATGCTTGTTTCTTGGACATGTTGAAATTATCTGCCATTTCTATATAAAACCGAGTTCAGAGACAGCATTTGAGAAAGTAGGGCTGGCACAGCAAAGTTTGTTATTGATTGTTATTGTAATGCCTGTGAAGAAAAAAAAAGGAAAACTGGGATCTCTGAAAGTAAACGCCTTTCATTGCTTTCTCAAATGTTAATTCCAGTCCTCAAACTCAAGGTAGCTTTAGCATCATGTGGTACCTCAGTCAACTGCAGAACAAAGCCTAGGAAGGGCCTTGCTGTTTCACGATGAAATGTTTATGGTAATGCAGCAAGAGAGAGCTTCTATGGCCAGTAAAGATTCTGCTGAGTTCAGGGTCTGCTGAGGAAGATGTAAGGTGGGATTTTCACTTAGAAATAGCCTTCAAACAAACAGACACCAGAAAATTATATTACATGTCCCAAACTGTAATGTCTGCAGAGAGAGAAATGAGAGCCTGTGTTGCCTGTCATACTTCGGGTACTTGGAGATGGCTGTACCAGGCATAAGGGAAGGGTTTGGGAGGATCTGTTACCTTGGTGGATTTTGTTGGGATGATATCTGATCATTCCTTTTTAACTGTGTGCACCTAATTTGACTCTGGTTTCATTTGAGCTTTCGAAGTCCTTAGATCTCCAAGATTTTCCAGAGGGTCTAGGTAACATATAAGAGAACTATGACCAACGTCTAAATGCAAATCAATCTGCTTCACACATGAACATCAACCCTACGGCCTTAGTTAACTCTGGAGTACTGAGTTGCCTCAACTTGTACAGCTGGACTGAGTTTTCTCGATGTCCATAACTCATTTCTCCCTCTGTGGATTTTCAAAATGCAAGGTTTTTTTTTTTTCCCAGAAGAACACTTTAAACTCTAGTTTTTTCTTACTATGATGTTTGTTTCCTGACAGCCTTGACATTTCTCGGACTTCACAATTTCACCAACACAAAAAGCCTCCACATATTTGTGGAATATGGGTAGTAGAAATATGTTTTCACTTGTGAAGGATCTATGCAAGTGGCAGACTAATCCAGTGAGTTGAGTATATGCCTGTGTGGGGGGGAAGGAAGAGTTTGTCAGTGTATGGAAGCTGACATAACTTCTTAATAACAAGGAAGTTTCCCAACTTGTGCAATTCATCAGGGATGATAAGATTTTTCATTGTAATCTCTATAGCCAAGATTCATGGAACACAATAGCATTTCTAATGTTGTCATCATGAATTTGTCATAATGAAGTGGGGCTCCAAGCATTTTTTCAGTCATTTTGAGGATTTTCAGGAATAATTTGAAGTAAGTTGAATAAAGGTGAGAAAGATTCTACTGCATTATATCTCATCAGGGTCAATCTCTAATTTCAAATCCATTCTTGGGATATGTAATTTGTTCTTTTGAAAAGTAAGGGCAGGGAATTCATTATATATGAGAGGGCATGAGCTGTATTACAAGCATATTTGCAAAATACATTTTTTTCCAGTTCACACAATAAAGCACAAATTCATTTCTGCACAGGCAAGAGGGGAGCTGCCTTCTATTATTGGATTTCTCTCTGTTGGAGAGCTTTTATCAGCTTTGCCTGAAGTCAGGTTCAGTCTTTACTGGCATTAACAGGGCATAGACTGAGCAGCAATGTCTCTTCTTTCTGCATTCCAGAAAATGTTAATTTCCAATATAAAACTGACTTAATGTTACTGCATCAAATTTATTTTCATGCCATATTCCTGTTAAAAGATTTGATACTTTCAGTTTTCAGAAAGCACAAGCATCTTGCTTAAAACTGCAATTTTAGTTCTACCAAGAGAATGCTTCAACAAACAGTTTTATTATTCTGATTATACCCTCTCTACATGAGACTTAGCTATAATTATGGGAAATTAGGGAATTTTTCTGCTGTGGAAACATAATAATAACTTCTGTTATTATTTTTAGATCTCTTTTGAAAATGTAATTATGAATGTTACTTGACTTTCAAATCTCACATTAATCAAACCTTTATATGCTGGGAAACTCCTGGTTGACAGAGGCAGCCAAAATCTTTTTAGTGGGGTAGACCAATTTCAGTGTTCCTATGCAGAGAACGTTGGAGGTTTTCAAATTCACTTTTTTAGCAGTAGCAAAAAGAGATTCAGCAGAAGAGGAAAAGGAAAGGAAGGCTGGGAGCGGTGAAGTGCAGTTTGGGACGAAATAAAAGGAAGTAAGGGGGTTCTGAGAATGACGTAAAAGTAGAGTTAATTTTGGATCAAGGCAGTGTTATCTTTTTTTTTTTCCATTTTACTTTTGTCTCCTTTCCTGCAACCTCCCCTGTGCCTTGAGATCCCCTTGTTGCTACCAGCACACACAGGCCTGTCTAGCCCCTGCAGCTGCCTGGTGCCACCACCATTTCAAGCAGCAGTGACCACACTTAAGTTCTGTTCTCTGCACCTACTTTAAGGGTTGTCTTAGAGTACTGACATTCTTGGTCAGCACCAGCCTATGAGAAATGTATGGATTATGATATATAGGAGGTCAGATCGGCCTAATGATTTCAATGACCCTAATGAGAACAAACATCTCAAATGGTCAGGGACCAAAATGGTTAAATGTCAGATTCAAGTCCTGGATCGCTCCCTTACAGAGAAAAGAGCATGGTGACACGAATATGAATCATCTTCTTTCTGGGAGATTCATAAGTAAAAAATTTTTGACCTTTTGTTTGTCTAAGGTCAAAAGAAAACAAGCAGAGGAAAGAAACATTCTAGCTTTGGAGGATGGGATAGTCAGCTCCAGCTTGCTTTCAGACTTCAGATAGGGACAGCTAACAAGTTTCTAATAAAGCTGGCCTTGCACATTGCTGGTCATATTGAAACCAACTCTAATTCAAAGAAACACAGACTATAATTCTCTTTTGATGCAGATAGCTTCAATCCCTTATTTAACACTGTGTCTTCAAATAACATGGGCCTCTTCCCTAGGCAGAGACAGAGTTGTCACAGGAGTTTATTCAGTCGAGTGCAGGCAGCAGAGCTGGAAGAAATACAACAAACAGTGAAGAAGGTGTATTTTGAGAATATATTGTCAGAGCCATGTTTACCCAAATGACGAGCACACAGTTACCTGTGCATGTCAGCTGGGCTTGATACCTGCTCTGTGTAAAGTATTTCTTTTCTCTCGTTAAATATCTGAATCTCTACATCCATCTAAGTCATTCTCTGACTGTTTAGAAGGCTAGTAAAAAACTGAGGAGAAAGAAGTTTCTTTCGATCTGTTAGAAATGAAAGTCCATCTTTTGGAAGAAAAGAATGTGAACTTTTCTGTGTGTTGCCTGAAACCTGACCTCTTCATGCCTTCAGCAGAAGTCTGTACAACTTAAGCCTGAGCATATCCTTCATAGGAATGTGTCCGTCTAATTATGGATCCGTCTGACTTGTTTTCCAGAAAGAGCTGGAAATTATTGCGTTTACTGTGTCAAAACTTTTGCCACTAGTAATAGGTGAACACTTCCTTCAGAGAAGACAGTATTTCTTGAACCAAACGGATTTTGCGTAAAGCTCTACTTCCAAGGAATCCATGAACAGTGAGGAATGTGTATATCTTGGAAATGTTTCAGTTGCCTGCAAGGAGGACTCAGGTCTTTCTTCAGAAAATACACAAGCACTCAGCCTCCAAGCTCCTTCTTACGGTGAAACCAGTGAATTAGGTTGCCTGCTGTTGTAGAAAGACCGTGGCTAGCCTGAGCGAGTAATTTCATGCATTTCTTGAGACTTGTGAAATTTAGTTCATCATTAGATATGCCTCACAAGCAGCCCTTACAACAGTGTTGAGAAGGCTACTTCCAAAAAATTCTTTGGACAACGCTCTTTTCCTGCAGAGCTCATGTGTTAAACTTCTCATTGATTTTAATGGGAGCTTTTTTTTCGGCTTCATCTCAACACAGCAAATGTTCCAGAGAAAATAATTTTGTAGATAAAGTGTTGGGTCTTGGTTCTGGTTGGTTTTGGGTTTGGAGTTTTTTAAACATTAGGGAGAGCTGTCAGGCCAGAGCTTCTAAGCTGCTTTGTGGAGTATTCAAGCAGTTAATCTTTCTGGTTCATCTCCTTGTCATCTGCTATGGCCTTTCCATTCTGAAGGCCAGCTGGGAGGAACACGAGAGAGGACAGGCAGTGGTTCAGACTGTTTTAAGCCCATTCCAACATGGACAATGGCAACTGCAGCAATTATCTCCAGTACAGCAATCTGAGTGTTTATGTGCTCTTCTGTTCGCACACAGGAACAAGCACATTAGTTCAAGATGACGTTGATTAAGTTTCCCAGCATCACTTATCTGTAAGATAGTGGAGAAGTACTTATGCAGTTGGGTGCCAGTTTTAGCTGGGTGGAGATAGAACCTGTTGCCTTTCAGCTGGGACTTGCAGGATGACTCTTTCCTTATTTGGACATAACAATAATGGACAAAAAGCTTTGGGACCTCATGCTGGTCTTTGACTTCTGACAAATGCACAGTGGAAACTGGGTGGGTTGGAAGATGAGAGTTACTTCTGCTTCTGGGGGGGGGGGAAATATGAGTTAAATGTCACAGTAGACCTTTCTGCTTTTCATGAACATGTTAAAGCAATCCTTGTGAGCTTGATTTAGAGGTATATTAGGCAGAGGATAAAAGACAGGACAGTACTATTGATTTATACTATGACTACATTTGGCACTTGGTCATACAGATTGGTTCCTGCATTTTAAATGTTTTTATTCTTGGCTCTGAGAGAAGTATAACAGATGTTATCAACACCCTAATGCCATAAAAGTTTTCTATTTTGGGAGCTATTCAAAAGGCCATTCAATCTGTGTGTCTTTATGAAATAAAGAGAGAACAATGTTTTTGTTAATGTACTGCTTTGCAAGAAAAGGCAAGGTGTAGTGAGAGCAGCAAGCTTTCCCCCCTCTTATTTCTGGAGTAGCAATTTACTTGAAAATAATCAACTTTGCAGGGAAGAGCTTATTAGAAGATCCTCCTGAATGGTAAACTATTGCTTGGTTTTGCAATTTTTCTAGTAATGAATGTGTCACTACTATTACTATCACTACTTTATTAGAAATTTCTTCCAGCAGATGTCTTTGTATGCTTAATAACAGTTTAGATATTATTCATGTGCAGTGTTCCCTGAAGAATTTCCCCTATTCTTAAACTAACTTACCCAATGGACATAAGGACTCTGCCGACTGCATCAGTGGCCATAAGAATAGACAAAAGTACATCTTGAGGAAAACTAATGCATATGTTAAGTAGCACACATTTATTCTTAAATTTTTATCATGTTCCATTTTTTCCTACTTAGCAACCTCAAAATTATTCCATCTAAGAGTCTCTCAGTTGCAGACGACACAGCTGATCTCTTTATTTGAACTCCAGGTGACATTCTGACTATGATCAGAATGCTTTGTCAGAGTTCTACTGACTTACTCTGTTTCATAAGGAAATTCCAGGGCTAATGATACTTAGAGTATATGCAAGACCTACAGTTTTGGATTTAGGGTCATGGCCTCAGATGTGTTTTAGTAGCATTCTTTCTTCTATTTATTTTCCTCTTGACAACATGTTGATGGAGCATACCACTCTTTCTCCGAAATGTATTGTGCCATTCTATAATGTTGTTTGATTAACAAAGATGCCTACAATGTCACAGTGCAGAATCTTGTATCCATGTTCTTGTGGGCCTTGCAGAGCTCATTTTCACAATGATTTTTCCCTGGTGATAGTGTTATTGCAAGAACTATGAGCATATTCAAGACTAATACGTGATTTTTTAGACAAGATTAATGGTTTCAGGCAAGTCAGTAACAATAAGTAACCTCGGTGAACAGACTGTTATGTAAATACAGGAAAAGCTAAACTTTACCGCATTTTCCTATAAAGGCAATGTTTACTGACAATTGGATGTCTTTATTTGAATTATAAAGTATATGGATTGTAAATTAACAAAATTTTTTGATCTAGTCCTGCATGAAACAATGACCTGTGTTGTGACTAAACATTTTAACTTATTAAATACCATAGATGTTCTTATTTCTATGATGAAGCTTTCCCCAAATCACAGCAAATACTTAAGGAAGTTGTAGCCAAATCCCCCTATGAACTCCAACTGTGTATTTCAAAGCTGCTGGTTTAGACATTTTGTTCTTTTATTATACAGTTGGATAACCCATAGTTTCCAACTCGTTAGAACAGCTGCTTCATTTCCAAACTTTCTGCTACTCAACTGAATGTATGCCTTTCCACTGTACACCGTAGAGGTGACAAGTTTCAAGTTTGAAGTGGTCTTCTGAATGATTATGCTCCCTCTCAAGCTATTTACAGGGTAAAGTCAGGAGTGAGAAGAGAGAGCCAGGGAGGTATTTTAAGAAAATAGTTGGTATCAGCATTAGTGTCATCCTGCAGGAGCATTTGAAAATTGTCATTTGTTCATCAGAGTGTGCTGAAAGCCCATAGTGCCTTTTATAAGGTAAAAGTAAGAATAAGGCTTTTTTTCTGTAGTGGTGCTCATTGATATGACTAGAAAAGTGGACCTGGTGTGCCAATCAGTTCCACTGATAGCAGTGGAAATCTCCTAGTGCTCTGTGTCAGCAGGGAGAACCAAAATGTTAGGATTGTTTTCTGAGAAATAGCAAAATAAGTGGGATCTAACTGCAGAAAATAGTTGCAGCGTGATCAGCTTAATATAAACAACATTTGGGGCAGCTATAAGTAAAGGCCAAATTCTATTTCATTTGAAAAGCTAACACTATGATGTCAGAGAAATTTGTGTGTATTTGCTTCATTTGTAGTCTTCAAACATTCAGCCTGCTCCCAGCTGTTTGTCCCATCTTTTATTGAATGTTACCATGTCTGAGCTGAAACCCTGCAGTTTGGCAAGTATTGAGATTTAGAAAATGACGTTAATTTGGTTTCAATATTCACCGTATAATCCCCAACACCATTTATTTTTAAGATTAACTGATTCTGATAATGAAGAAAAATTTCCCTTAAATATGTTTATCTCTGACAGATTCTCCATGTCACTCACTTGTATATAAATAAATATATTTATTTTCTTCAACAAGTATAAATAAATCAGTACTTCTTGTGAAAACTGGTCTTCCACTAACACTTTTGTGTACTTATGGGAAGAAGCTAGGCTTAAAAGATTATGTTTCCCAGAACCCAACAAGGTAAAAAGCCCTTTATCTGTCCAGATGTTTCCTCTAGGGACATGCTCTTTTCTTTGGAATCTCAGCATGTTTGGTGAGTCATTAAGTTGTCTCTTTCAGTGTTCAAGCCTTTGTTAAGTTACTAAAAGTTTCCTTTTTGGTGACAGCTGAGTAAGTGCAATGTACACAGGAGAGAGTTATCTTTTGGATTCAGGGTGTTTATTCTCGTGTTATTAATGAGATGTTTCCCCATGTTAAGTATTAGCAACCTAGCATGTCTCCTTAGTGGAGTGTTCACCAGCGGTGCATCTGATACCCACATTCAGCAGCTCAACCCACTTCTCAGGTGTCAGATTTTGTGTCTATCATTAAGCCTTTCTTCCTCTTCTCTCAACTTTTACAGCTGAAATGCATACAATCCTCACAGGTTTTATCTGAGAAACTAATATCGTACCATATTGTGGGTTTTTTTCACTTGGCTGGTTGGTTTTTTCCCTCCCCAATCTGCTTTATTTATTTATTTAATTCCTCTTCTACCTTTCTCTTCAGAGCAGTTTCACAGAGAAACAGAATTTCTTCATTCCCTAGGTGGTTCCTATGGGCATCTTCATTCAAATGGGTAAGTTCAAATTGGTCAAAGACTTTCTGCCCATGTCTATATTATACCTGAGCTGGCCAGGCCCAGAGCAGCCAAACACTTTGTCTGATCTTGAGACTGATTCTTCATTTCCATGCTGCCTTTCTAGATAGAGGTTGTTTGCTCTAAGGCCCTTATTCATATTGCAGAACATTTATTTGTATGGCAGGGAAAGCTGAGGCATTTCAAGGAAATTTGTAGCAATGATCCTAAAGTCTCTTCTTTTATGTCAGTCACGTAACATCACTTTAATGGTAGATGAGATAAATGGGGGCCGTACAAGACCACCTGACATAATAATAGAATATCTGTTGGGGAAAATTGAATTGCCCTAGAACTGGCCTCAAGTTGTAAAACTGTCACATAACCTAGGCTTTGGTAGTTCTTGTATCTGTGTGAGATTGTCTGCAGCTGTGAATTAGTGTTTGGCAAAAACTTGGGAGTGAATTTCAGGATAATTTTGGAGGTGGAGCATCCACCTACCATCTTGAAATAACACTTTGATATTACAGGAAAAGCGAGTGCTGCTTTTTCAGGAAGGGAATCTTACTTTGGTACATGATGGCACTGAAATGGCAAATGTGGTCTGAGAAGTAAGATGACTGCAACACTGGTAAGGATAACGCTATGGATGGGGACATAAGGGATATTTTGTCAGCCAGAAAAGCACTGGCAAAGAGGTAAGAGAACTCTGTCCAAGGATTCCAGTGTGCATCCATGTAACCAGGCTCATGGAAACAGTGAGAGCAAAACAGCAGACATGAATGGATGGAAGCAGGATCAGCCAGTTCATTTTACTCTTTAGGGGAAGCTGGGCCTTGGTAAGCTTAGCTGATGCTTCATTGCATCTCATAGATGTATTTTTGGTTTCAGTAATATCAGGGATGTTCAGTGGTGAGAATGAATTGATTATTTTATATAAGAAGAAAAATTAGCATGACTGCATGTGGGAATTGGACTAGCTGAAGCAAGCTGTAACTCTCCTTTTTCTCCCAGGAAACACATCCACCAGATTATTTACTTTGTGGTAGATCACATCTTTTATTTCCAGAGTGTGTGTTTGTCTTTCAACATGTAAAATGGTGATAGAATCAAGCAGGGATGAAATATATTAAGAATAGGATTGTTTCTCAAAGGAGCCTGAATTAAAATAATAGTTTTGAAATGCTGATATTTCTTTTGTAATTTTCTTCGTTTTTTATTTTAACTTTATTCAAAGGATTTATTTTTTTGCTATGAATCTGTAGTACATAAAACAAGTTGGCTGAAAGTAGTGGTGAGATTAGAAAAGTATGTTTCAATTCATAATTTTTTTTTCAAGAAACATGTACAGAAAAGCTGTAAGTTTTCCTCACGCATCAAGTTCTCCCTCTTTAAAAGTGATTAACTGAAAAGAGAGAGTTTAAATAAATTAAATCCAAGTGCTCTGAGCATTATGCCAACCTGCATGCCCTAACTCATGGGAAGGAATATGGGAGCATTCCTCTTGATTTATAAGGGATTCCCATTGAAGCTCAAAAGATGAATGGAAATTTTGGTAATGAGAATAGTTACGTGCCCACGCTCCTCCAGCTGTGCCACAGCCGGAAGACCTACTCGTATTTAGACTTGTTTATACTAGGTGATGTCAGGTGCTTGAAACTGAAGTAGGCCTGTGGGCTTTCACTAAGTGAATTGTAATTGTTTTGCACTCCTACGTGTTCTGTGTGTCAGCATTTGGAGGCATTCATACTTTCCATTCCACCAGTGAGATGTTCCAGAACTTATCCGTGCACCGGAGGGCAATTTGCATAGCTCCATGCAGCATGCTTATTTGACAGGCAAATTCTTGTTTCCGATTTCAAAAAATTGTGAGTCTTTTCAAATACCTTGCTGATGCCGAATCCTCCTTCCTTATTCTATATTAGTCCCCCAAAGGTTTCTTTCTACACTAAATAATACCATAAATATGTGTGGATCTATAGTTCTAAAAAGTTTTTGAAGATTTTTATAGGTGATTCTGTAAGCACAAAGAGAGAAAAGGGCCTCAGATTAATTGGTTGCTACTTAACCATTCCATTTTATATATGCTGGCAGCACTTACTTTAAGAGTGCCTATTTGAATAAAATATAAAATGTATGTGATACAGAGTGGTGATGCTGCATCGTTGACTTTGGCCAAGTCTAGTGCGAGAGGACTGTACCACAGACAGTTTGTGTGGTAAAGCCAACCTACATGGCAAATTGCAGCAGCAGTCCTCAAGAAAGGTTTTCATAGTGGATAACTTATGGAACATATTGTGAACTAGAGATTTTCAGAACTTGACTGGACAAGGCCTTTAGCAACTTGGTCTGACTTTGAAATTGTCCCTGTCCTGAGCAGGGTCCTGGAGTAGATGATCTTCACAGGTCTTCTCCAACTTTACTGATTCTATCAAGAAGTTAACTGATCTTTTAATTGATTAGCTTCAATGATTTCATGACATCTAGTGGATGAAAATATTCCATGTCATAACACTAGGAAACTACAGAAGGATTTACTATGTGGAAAAAGACCTGTCATCATCATACTAATTGTAATGTCTGAAGCACATTTTTAGATAGTTGAAAAGATATCATACTCAGCCAATTATAATCACTTTTCTGAAGAGACCTAATTAGTCAATAATTTTCTTGTTTAAGGCAAGAAGGTACTTGCTCCTCTTTTTTTTTGTTTTTGCAGAGTTTTATGGTTTTGGTTTGGGCTTTTTTGTTTGGTTTGGTTTAGTTTTTTTGAGTATTCACTCAGAATTTTCAGGCTATTTTAATTAAAAACAAATTTGGAAAATTGATTTTTTTTTTTCCCCCCGAAACATGTGAACAAGTTAAAGTAGGTTTTTCTCTTTTCCTGGAAAGGACAGGATGTAAAGCTCACTTCTAGACTACAGTTTAAAACCATTTTTCACATTATTCTAATAACTTTCATGCACTTTTGATGATGCTTTCAACTATTTCACTTTGAACACCAGCTATTTGCTGCTTGCCTGGGAAAAAGACTCTGACCTTCCAGAAGATCCCATGTTACTGCAATAAACTGATCACAGTGTTACTTTTAATCCTGTAATAATTTTTTCTGGTATCTCCTAGTGTACTGATGACATCAGCAACTTCCGCAAAATTCTGCTGAGCTGAGCTGAATACACACTTGTGTCTTCTGCTCAGACGCTCTTTTTGTATTTTCTCTGTATCAGTGAGAAAGAAGTGGAAAGAAGAACTGGAGGCTAAAACTCATCAGCTTAGTTTAAATTCATGTCATAATAAACTAGGAAAGGATTTTGAAGCAGATGAGTTTATTTCCCTTCTAAGGCTCACTGTAACTGGCCTTGTGATCATGGAGGAAAGAGTAGGTTTCAGATGTTTGTGATTTTGTGAGGCTTTTGATGTTGTTCAGATAAGCAAATCATGGAATGATGTAGATAAGTCTAGTACAGGATGAATGAAGTGGAAGAATCAGGTGTCTCATGGGCATGTCTTGTGTCTGATAATATCTTCAGTAAATTGAAGGTCAGTACAATTCAAAATCATCTTGATAAACTGAAGAAATGGTCTGATAAAAATAGGATGTGTTTTAAAACAGATCAAATCATCTGTCACAGGCTTTTGTGCGGAACCAGTGGTTAAGTGGCAGAAAAAAAGGTTGGGTGAAAACGCATCAACAGTACTGGGTCATATGAACAAAGCTTAGCTTGCAGGGAACATCAAGGTTTTCCACTTGACATTAGCAAAATGTTAGCTGCAGCACTGTTCCATACACTGCAGTATGGCTTTAGAGTGATGCAGACAGATTGAAGGTAGTTCAGAGAAGAGGAATAGCAATAAGGAGTCTTGTAGGATACATGGTCTACAAGGAAGGATGGGAAAAAACCCTGGTACTTAAGTTGCTTAATCAGAAAGGAAGACTAAGGGGAGACACACTGGCTCTCAAATGGATAAAGGGCTGCTTCAAAGGTAGGAGAAGTAGCTTTTTTTTTTCCCTGTACTTACTGTAAGTAGGATAGAAATACTGCATTTCAATTGCAATAAAGGAAGATTTGCTTAGATATTAGAGTAATGTAATATGCTAGGAAGACATATAAGCATTAAGGATCATGTAAGACTGAAATATGATTCTCTGGTGGGTTTTCAGTCATGATCATCAGAAAGAGCAGTTCAGAGAAATCCATTAGGATCCATACGGATTGCGGATTCTGACCTAACAGAGGGAGTGTTAACAGGGTTCTCCTGTTGCTCAATTCTGTACAGCCCTGGGAAAAACCCAGAAGGACATTGCTGGTTAAGGCCAGTTGCACAGATCAGTCAAATGCTGTGTGGAGCAGCTTTCTGCCCTGTCAGCAGCTCACTGTTAACCTGAACAGTGCTAGAACCCCGCACTGCCTACTTTGTCCATGCATTTACCTCTCTCCTTTCATCCTCTGGGCAGTCATTCTATTCAGTTCCTGGTGAACTGCTTCTTCTGTGTCTCTGTGCAAAAGGAAAGCATGTATAGACTATAAGTAGAATTACTAGTAAACCAGGAAACTTAGCAGTTCCATTTCAGATAAGGAAAGCCCAAGTGGGCTGGACAGCAGCCCAACTGTGTTACATGAGTACTAATATGATCTCAGAAAACAGATTTTATGTAACTTGAAAAGACTGAAGCAATGATCTCTGGTGAATTTAAGCTACTTTCTCCGCTGCTGGATTTTGCAGGTTTCTTGTTCCATGTCTCTGCACTTATAATCTCTTACTCAGCTCAAAATGCACTGCTGGCTGATGATATATAACATAGCTATCTCCCTTCTGTTACATAATTTGTACTTTTAAATATGAACAGGGTTATAGATAGACAAAAAGTCCTGAAATCTTGGGAAATTCCCTGTTCTCTCTCGTGACTGTTTCTGAAACCTCATCTTATTACCAATGTAGTAAAGAAATTGGAATCTTTCAGCTCCTTTTTTAGAGTGACCTTTCTTGGTTTTCCTCAAAAACATTTTCAGTTCTTAGCAGTGCTAATTGTAGTCTGTTTGACCTTCCTCGTACTCAAATACCGTAAACAGTCTCTGCTGAAAGCTGGAAATGTCTTCAGATTTCTTTTAAGAAAATTATTAGGGCACTACCCTTCGATGCCAAAAGAGACTATGTAGTTGACCATTTACTATGATAGTTGCTATCTAACAGGAAGTTTTACAGTTTGCATTGAGGCCAAACTTCAACAGTTCGTCTCTGCAGACCACACACCAAAAGAAATTGTACTTTAGCAAGAATATATCAATAAACTGTACACATATCTCTGCAAAGAAGCATGACATACTATTAACAAAAGAGAGCAAGAGTCTGGCGAGAAATGACATCCAAAATCCTGTAACTTTCCACACAGCTTTACATTGGATAGATAATCTTTTTGCCAAACTGTGCAACACTGCAAAGGACAACTTTGTTTTTGGTATAAACCATAAAAAATAAAAAATCTGAGCCAGTCCCCCATGAGAATCACTGCACAAATCTGCTCCAAATACTTCAGTGTCAATTATTCCTCAAGATTAGGAGTATAAAACAGAATAGTTAATGACAGTGGATTAAGTCCAATAATAGATAAACAAAAGGGACAAGTTTACATTTAGAGATTGATACTGAGTTTTTTTGCAATGCTAAAAGTATTCTGATGATACCTTCCTTGAGGTGGTCTCTTGCCCTTATGCATCATCCTCAAATACTAAAAGAGGATGGTGACCTATGACTCTGTAACAAGTATGTTGCTTTTCTAATGAAAAACATTGCAAGCACTAGCTTCTCAAAGTAGAAGTCCAAAATTTTCTGAAGGTCTCTTGTGGCTGAGCATGTTCAGTCCTTTCTGACTCATAAGGACTAGTGGCTGTGAGGTGGTTCCCTATGCTTGATTTGAGTGCTTGGAAGTCAAGAGCCAGATCAGGTGGTGGTGAGGGAAAAGACACAGCAGTGAGATGCAGAGTGTAAGGCTGTAGTTGGAAAAAGAGAAAACATACTGTTTTTTCCCCCCACTTTCTTAACTTTCTCTCTCTCTGAAACATCTCTGCATCCTGAGAACCTGGGTGTTTTTTACCAGCCTGTAAAAAGTATGGTGTGGAGCTTCTATCAGGAGTGTGCTATAGCATGTTTTAAAGATTGTGGGGGACAGTCATCCCAAACTAATGATTATCCTGAACTGGCTGGTCTCATCTGGTTTCAGTCAAGGCCAGTATACTTTAAACCTGTTTGAAAACCAAATCATCTGAATTTTCCAATTTCCTCAGTAATTTCTGTAAAATCAACAAATTTATGTCTTTCTCAGTTGTGATGAACAAATGCTCTTTTACCTGCATTTTATCTTTAGTATAGGTTTAAAGTGACTCAGAATTTAAGGTTTTAACGAAAAGGAGGGCTTTCCTTATCCATCTGTTTAGGGAACTGATGAGCTGAGACGTGGCCTGATCTCAACAACTGCTGGCTTTCTCTTGTGCATTCACCAGCGTATAAGCGGTGAGCCCTTGTAAGCTTTCTGGATTGGGGTGGCCTGGGATATACTGGAAGCTCATCAATGTGCAGCTCAGTGCTGGTGTGCATACTTGGACAGCAAGGATTGCAAAGCCCTTCCTGCTGCCCAAATGCAGATGAGCCAGACTGATAATTTCTAAACTTTTAGGTTCTTGCTCTAACAATCGTAATATTTGTTTTTGATCCATATGTCACATTCTGTGCCATCCTTCTTTGCTTTGATAAGACTCTAGTTAGTTATAAATTTTATCCTCTCTTCTGTTATTGCCTTTCCTTCTTGTTCTCCACTGCCACTTAATCTGGTACCCTTATTCTTGTAGCGTTTGGTAAAATAATAAGATTGGTCTGTCTTAAAAAGCTCAACTGAGTCACACAAAGGAACTTAAGCCCTTACACTTTCACTGAAATCACTTGCACATTTAGTAGCTAAACAGTCTGTGGACTTGGCATTTGAATGCCAAAGGGAAACATAAAAGGTGGAATGCATTTTCACTAACTCTTACCTAGATCCTCTCATTGCCCCAGAATTATGCAAAAAAAGTAAAAGATTAATTTGGTGCAACTATCACAATTTGCCAATCTCTGCATTGCAAAATGTGACTACGGCAAAAGTTGGGTAAATGTGCTGTGATAATGCTCCAGGAACAACCTTAGGAGATAATGCTGACCCGTTCATTACTTAAATACTCTGGGTTTGGTCATCCATCTGCTGTGTTGTGTTGTATCAGAAAACTGAGACAATAAAAATACCCTTCCAAAACTGGCTGACATAGAGGAACAATCCCTTCTACTTGACCAAGAGAGGTCATCAAGCAGGAACATTCTGTGAGAGAGGCTCCATGGCTTCGAAAGCTATGCTTGAAGGGCAGAAGTGTCACAGCAGAAGGACAGTGACTGTTCTGATGTCTTTGGTAGTATTACTGGCAAACCTAAGCATTCTTTTTTGGAATTCCTGCCCGTTAATGCAGGTTGAGCCATCATAAAATACCGTGATCTGATCTGCAACTCAGTTCCTGGAGGGACAAAGAGAACACTCACTGAATGGTTGACTGTCTTGACAAAGTTGAGAAAGGGTAGCTGGAAGAAGATGTGATAGGATCTGCATACCATGTGGAAGTCCAGACATCGGTGAGATGTGCTCTTAGGAGCACTTAAAATGTCTGCATGGCAGATCTGTCAGTTGAAAAGTTCTGAGACAGTTTAAGGTGTGGTTGTAGCTGGATCATATGAAGATAATTTGAAAATTATTATTTTGTGCTGGCAGGACTTACGGATGTATTGTATCACTGACTTTCTGATATAAGGTCTGTTCCCTTATGGAGATTTTGGAGCAGTTTTCTTGGTGTTTTAGCCTTCGAATCATTTACTTTCTTGGGAAGTATCTTTTCTAAGCAATGTCAGATCTAGTCATTATTTGTAACTTGTCACTGTGAAAGTAGTGTTCTCTGTTAGCCTCCTACCAAGAATTACCAAGGAATGCTGCAGCAACCCTTGCAGCATGGATCTTGGCTCGACTAAGCTTCTGCAGCCTCTGAGCAGAGAGAAATATGGTGTCATCTTTTGGCTTCCTTCAGTGTTGGGCAGAATGCCATATAGAGAGGTTGCAGAGTGACAGTACTGGATTAAATCACACATGGATGATCAGACACAAGGTATGTTTTGCAGTCCACTCTTGGTCCACCAGATCATGGGTACTGTTATGTGTTATCCTGTTATATGTGTGCTGGAGGGGCTGGTTGCATGGGACAGAGATAAGTACAAGTCCTGGAGAGGTGAAGAGGTCACTGCTCTAGGAGTGATCTTATCACTGCACTGCATCAGCCTTCAGCATTGTCTTGCCCAGTACTGCTTTTGTGTGATGCTTATGTGCAAGAGCTCAGAGCATTTGTCATGTGCTTCTGATTCAGGCAGAGACAGAACACTCAATCCACATCATGGTCCAAGAGAAGTGGCTTCCAGTCAAGCATCTGCCTGGGCTCTGCGGCTAGAGATTAGCCACTAGTGGTCATCCAGCTTTGTCTGAGGTTGTCAGTACTCCTGAAATGAGAAAATAAAACCTGCAATTTTCTCCCCATTGGCTCTTCATTCTACTAATTTGTTTAAAGTGCTGCAGTTCTCTGCCTGGGCTGTCTTTTGAGGTTGTTGGCACTTACTGAACAGTCCAGAATAGTGCTGACCCAGTAATGAGTATGTCTGGGCAAAAGTGAATGCTGCTTTTCTGGAACATGAATGGTTTCACTGTAGCTAGAGCAGTACTGTGATCCTCATCCTGGACCTCTTGAGTGAGCAGGATGGATTGATAAGATGGGATCCAAGTAGTAGGGGAGTCAGATGCAATGGAGAAACTATCTTTTTGCAGACTTGCTTAATACAGCACCCATTCATGACAGGACTGGCCCAAGACAAGAGCAGATGGGTCCAGGCAATGTGAACAGAGAAAAGTGTCCCCAGAGGGCTAATGAGGAAACTGTCTGTCCTGGTATATACTGCACCCATGTCATTAACTGCTGCTCAGAAAAGCATTGCTGAGGCTGTGCTTCTTGTGTCTGCACCTCTTACCAAAAACAGTAATGATAATTCAACTTACAGTGGAAGCTCCAGTATCATGCAACAGCAGCCTGACAAATAGAATTTTTCTACAGAGTGCAATCTAAGATTTCTTTCATCTTGCATTAACCTTTCTCCAAGTCTTTCCCTAATGCTGTCATGTTTAAAACAGAAGTTTTGGATAATCTTCTGCTTGCATAAGAAACTTATATTGCCCTGAAAATTGTATGATCTCCATTATATTCATGTTTGAGAAAGTTCTGTGTTTATATAAGCTGCTTCATAAGTAAACACTTCCAGAAGTAGCTTTATTTTTTACCAAGTACTTTTGTTATATTTTGGTAATCTTTGTCTAAACAGAATTATGTTAGTGACTAATACAGTTGTCAGCTATCTACTCGTTTCGTTTTCCCAGTAACCTCCCACCCGGCCTTTGGCTGCCTTCAAGCAAATCTGATGGTGGCCTAATAGTCTTAGGGACAGCAAGTTTCTCCAGGTGTGAAAACACTGTGCAGTAAAGAACTGATTTTGACTTCCTGTACTGATGACATACCCACTATCCCCAGATAGATATCCAAAGGACTGAATGTTCCTGTGGGCATGACTGAGAAAGTGTTGCACAAGCAGCAGAGTTAATGGTATGCCAGTATTGTGGAGTCATGGCTTGTGCCTGGATTCCCTAGTATTTAATTACAGTGGCATCCCTTTCTTCATTACAAAATCTGCCTCCTTATCATCTGTTTTTCTGCAACCTGGAGAAAGCTTTTGCTGTGGCTGGTATCCTGTTGTCTGATTTGCCTGGGATTGGCCAGAGCATGTAAAGCTATTGGGAAAGGGAGGCAACAACATGAAAGACAGACAGGCTTTCATACACTGTGGGAGTGATCACATAAAACTTCAGGTGGCAGTTTTACTGCCCTGTGATGGCAGGAAAGGGAGGCAGAGTGGAGTAGAGGAAATGATGGTGGGATGTTCTCTAGTCCATACAAAGCCTGCTTTGCATAGTTTTCTCCACCAAAGCAGACTGTGGCACTTGTGAGCTGACTGCTTGTGACAATGGCAAGTAGTCTTTGTCATAAACTCTTGATTAAGTCACTGCTATGGGCTGCAGAAGCAGGTGCCCCAGCTATCCAAATGGCACAGGCTATTCTGTCTGTCTGCTTCTGGGGCAGCCTCCAAGTACTGTGGAGCTCTCATCTGCAGGACAAAAGGAACACTTAAACCTTTGTTGCTATAAAGAGGAGGAAAGTTAGAATTGGAAGAGTCTGATGACTTTTGCCTCTATCTCTTTCCAGAAATCAAGAAACTAAAGGTCACTGCATGGAATTTCTTCATCCTCAGATGCCCTTGCCTTGGGAATGCAGCCACAGGATCGGGTTTTTCATGAGCAGCATAAGCCGCAGCCATTCTCAATGTCTGCTCTTTCTTAGCTCTTGATGTTTTCCTTTGAGATTAACGAGTACATTGCTAGTATTTGACTGGATTTAATTTGGGTAAAGTGGAAAAATCCAGACTTCATCCTGTTATACAACTCTAGCCTAGCCTTTGGGACAACTCTGAATTCATAGGACTCTGCTGGCTTCTCAACTCCTTCCTATCCTCTGTGTTGCTTAATTTGCAAGAGATTAGTAAAATTGAAACACTGGTTAGACCTTTTCTGATGGCAGTAATTGAAAAGGCAATGTTGTATGTATAAATTGTTTCCTCTTCCACCAATTTTTTGAGTGACTTTGTACTATCTGTTTGCTTCTCTATAGTTCCTTGTCTTGTAAATGTGCATTTATATGCACAACATGCATGGACCAGAGCTCCATGGACCAGAAATAGCACACAGAGCGCCAACGTGCCAAGACCACAGGCACATCCTCTTCAAAGAGGCTGAATAGAAACTGAGGAGAAGTTTCACAATTTGGTGGTCAGGAAAATAACTTATGCCTAATGAATTTTCTGCTGGCAAATAGGTGAGTTTATCACCCTTATGTAACATCATTGATGCTGTTGCCAGTTAAATTTGATGGCATTAAGGCCATCTCAGAAGAAAAATATTTGTGGCTCTTTTTCTAATTTGAATGTTATTGCCAGAGTAACTTGCTGAGACAAAATTTTAAAAAGAAAAGTATGCAAGTTAAAGACCTTGTCAAGTGCGAGCACCCTGTTACCTGCATAAGTATTTGCCAACACTTAAATGATCTTGGCTGCACAATAGCTTCAGGAAGGTCTAAAGGTAAAGTTCTGGGCTGTGCCTCTCAGGTGTGCAGTATGAAACTTAAAGCTCAGTGAGCTGTGGGCAGTGTAAGCCCTATTGATGTTCTTCTGGGAGCTGGAGGAGACTTGGCTGTAACTCTGTAAAATTGAGTGTTTATGTAAATGGAGAGTGATTTATGGTTCAGAAGTAAACTTGGGCATTTCACTGTATTGTCTGCTGTGCAAATAGACTTCCCTACCCTTTGGGTATGCTCCAAGCAGTCAGCTCCAAGGGAATCTTCATAGGTGAAAAACCGGGAATTATTTTTGTTTTGGTGACGGGAGATAAAAATTTTCTTTCTACAGGCTTTTGAACATTTTGTGAAAATTTGCAAAATTTAATGCATCCTGTTCAAACAATGGTTCTTCACTAAAAAGGTTTGATTTTTACTTATAATTAGTCAAGGTAGATTTGATATACTTCCCGGGAACCTACTAGAATTGCTCCCATTGAGTTCTGTGTTTGCAGGATCAGACTTGCCTGGCTGGCTGTTTTAGACTGGAGAACATTTTGTTTCTGATGAGACTTCATGGTCAGGTAGTTTTATTTGAGATGAAAAACTTTCATGTTTCCATTTGAATCTATTAATTTGCTATGGCAAAGTTCCTGAGTAGCCCCTGCTGTTTCCTGACCTTTTAACAAATGTTCTAATAGTTTTCTTATTAGCAGTAAACAGACACAGAATTTCAGATGGGACTAATTTTTTAACAAGGATTATGTCTTTTTGTTGTTTGGCTGGTTTAATTTTATCCCCTCAGGGACTGTTCTTAATTCTTATGAGAGTTCTCTGTTATGAGAAGATGAATTTTCAAATTAATCATCAAAGAAAATTTTTTTACTTTAATGTGTTACCAAAAGTTGGTTTTGAGTCTCTGAGGTAGGAAAACATCTCTACGTTGTGAAAGTCCAACTTCCTGTGAATGCTTGTTGCAGCTTTTGTAGGGATCACTGGGTTTGATTTGTTGAGATCTGCTGAGAGTTGACATTGAGAACTAGAATGTTCTCATCAGTGGCCGGAGAACAAATTTACATTTAGATCCTGATGATTTAGATAGGTCTCACCCCACAGATTTAAGCAATATGGGCAGCAAGTGTTCTCATGCATCAGTGTGGACGTATTGAATTCAGCACAAATTTGTCCATTTAACCAACCGGAAATTTAGATTTTTCTGAATCTTGAAAACTTTGAGTTGGTTTGGGGCTTATTTCTGCTCTTGATTGCTGGGAAAATCTTAGTGATTTTACTGTGAAGTCAAACTGCATATGAGATTAAAATTTGCATATCAGTAATTACTTCTGTAATTGCTGAATTTTATTTTTTTCAGTGATGTCTATATAGTTCTGTTCTTCTGTGTTCTATGCACAGATGTAGGTCCACTGCCCAGCTGGCAGCCACAGTCCCTTTGGGTCTGTGCGGTGAAAAGCTGTGCTTTCAGACATGCAGCTTCTGCCTGTAATCTTGGGGAGGTGTCGGTACCCCAGTTTCTGGTGTGAGGACAACAGCAGGCCTAAGGGCAAGGAAAGCTAGAGGGCCTTGAGGGAAACAGCAGCTGTTCTGTTGGCAGCTGCTTGCTGAGTCGCTGAGCCAGAGCTGGGGGTGGGCAGTGCCAGCGCCTTCATGACGAGCAGCCTGTGCAGGGTTTGCCATGCCGGGGGCTCTGGCAGCATCTGGGGCAGGGAGCTGGCACACTCCGCAAGAAAATGAAAGAAGTCTTGCTTACCATGTGGTGGGAGGAAACAAAGCAACTGTTCCCTGATTTTGAATGTCCTTATGCAAGGCCAGTTTAAAAAAACAAAACCAAACAAAACACCAAAAAACCCCCCAAACCCCAAAAGCAAACAAAAAAAAATAACTTCCTGTAACACTGAGGTGGCACTGTGCCATGGTGTATTAATGTTCAGATTTGCACCTGACTTTAGGAGAGCCCAGACTAGAGAGGAAGGGGATGCAGCATGTGCATGATTTTATAGTGGTCAGAAAAGGATCTGTACACCACTGCAATAAAAATTTTGCTTAGTATGAGTATCTAGAGTGGCGAAAACAGATACTTGTCATTTGCTTGCGTTGTGTAAGCAGGCAGACAAAACCAAACCACTTCCACGTAAACACTCCTGGAAACTGTAGCCAGTGTGCTGTGCCAAGTTTGGTGGAAGAAACATGACAAGAGATGTCCATACAATGATTCCATGGGAGACATCTTCTCTTTCCTTTTTGGTCATACCAAGTGGAATATCTGGGGGCGGAAGAGCCTGTACCACCAGCTCTGTGGAACAAAGAGACAAGTATAAAACACTGTTCCGGAGGGGAAGTGAGAAGTGGAGGAGTGGGAAGATAGAGGCACTGAGCTAGCTCTGGTTAGACTGACCAGATGTTTGTTTTTTTAAGGGACAGAGGTGGAAGATCCTTCTTGCATCTTTTTAAGGATGAGGAAGTTGAACTGGTGGGACAGATGAGCAATGGAGGAGCTTGGGCTGAGATCTATATCCTCCCCTGTCATGAAATAATGATGGAAGCAGAATAAACATATCTGGTGCTGCTGCTTAATGGGTGAATACTCTGCATCTTGTTGGCAAAATGAGAACACGCAGCATTCCAGAGCTTTTGGTCAGGATGGCAGAGAGGTCTACATGCTCTAGAATTGCCCCAGTCGAGGGGCTGGTCCTCCTTCTTGCAGTGGCATATCCATTTTTACAGCATCTCTGTTAGCTACTGACACAGAAACATGACACAGTCATCTTCTTTTGTTGTTCACTCAAGTAACTTTCTCCCCATCTCTGTTTCATGCTTTCACTGTTTTCAGCATGCTTTCTCTGTCCTTATTTCAGCTGATGCCATAAACTTCTGCTCCTTCTCACTGGTGTTAGCCTTGTTGCTCCCACTTAGTAAAGCAGTCTTAAGAGGTCTGCACTGAGAAGGCAGGAAACAAGGTAGTTATGACACTATGGAAATAGCCTATAGTTTCTTCTCCACTCTGCTTCTCTCAGTGTGGATAACAGTACTGGGAATAAGCTCTTTTTGTGAAGTGTTTTTAGGTGCATAGTGGCATATGTCATGGTAAATTTGCCATGCACAGGGTCACTGCCTTTCCCTGGGGGAAGAGAGCAAAGAGTCGCACTAGACTATCACAGTGGAACAGCAAATATCTTGAAATGCTCCACAAAGGTGCTTGAAATGTGGGCTATTTCCCTTGGTAACGGTGAATGCTATGAGGAGAATCAAGTGCTGGAAGAAGGATCAAGTTCTGAAAGGCAGAACTTCTGATCACTGCTGGTAACTAGGACAGAAAAGCTGCGGGTTTAGTAGAAAATATGCTTCTACTAAGCCCACGTCTTTTCTGTACCTGTCACTGTTCTAGAACATAGCTGTGACAGAGGAGAGAAAATTAAGAACCTCAAGGAATGACTGATAAAATTCCCCTTCTTCCAGGGGCAGTCTTACATAAGTGGAAAGTTTCTGAGCAGAACATGATCCTTGGCAAGGATGCACCACCGCCAGGTGAGAAGCAGATCCCCTCAAGACCAGGCAAAACATCCAACATTCTTCTTCCTGTTTGCCCCAGGTATATATTAGCAGGCTGTGGGAACAAAACTGGGAACTGTCTCTTTTCCTGTCATCCTGAACTGCACATGGTGGTTTCCAAGCTAGAAAAAGATGGGCATATACCAGGTAGGAGGGGCTAGGAGCTCAAGGTGGCCAGGTTCAAGCTGTTTCTGTTGCCAGAACAATTCTTTGTCTCAGTCCCTGTGTGCTCTCAAGTAACTCCTGAGGAAGAAGGTGGCTGGCAGTAGCTTGCAGGAAATATTCTGGCTGTGGCAACCTATTCCTTGCTGATGTCCTCCCCAGGCATGCACATGCTTCACTGAGTGGGTGCACCATGCCTGAACAGTATCTCCTCTGCTTTCAAGGAGCATCACACTGACAGTGTGTGTATTGCACCCAGTCTGTATGTGTGCAACAAATTCATTTTTTTGCAACAGCAGCAGACCCACTGTTCTTGCAGAAATAGGCTGTGCTGTCCCTTGTGCAGTTATGTGACAAAGAAAAGCTGCACATGTAACTTACTGTAGCAGGCTAAGGGAACCAGCTGGGCACTGCTGTGCTGCACAGTGGTGTACAGGGCCATCGATCCCACCACCCCAGGAAAGGTATGGCAAGAAAACTGAGGACTACACAACTGCACCTTAGGGAAAAGGCACAATAGAACTCTGTGGGCTTTAAGGTACAACTGAATTGATGACTCCTTCGTAGCACTGACCCAAAAAGTTTAGATATTCTGGTATGTTTCTGTCCTCATCACTGGGGATGCTAGAGGCCATGACAAATTTTAGTACAACCCAAGAAGGGAGATAGCATGAGGTTTAAGAATAGGTAGGTGATGGATAGTAAGAAAGATATGTGGCCATATATGATGTTTGGCTATTATTCTTCACACCTTGATTTAACAGTGAAGGAGGAAAACCAAATTTTTGCAGATGTTGCCTGTGTGGAGCCACTGTCACATTGCTTGTCACACAAAAGTTTTATATTGCACTTGAAGTGGTATGGCTGCAGCTGCTGCAACAGTCTAGTTTTCTGAAAGACAGTAAAACTTTCATGTTGTTTCTTTTTTTTTTTTTAACTTGAAAATGCCAAAACTGAATATTGACATTTATCTAGTTAATAAAAGCAAAATCCAAATATATCTTTCTATTTTAATTTAAATCCTGGAATTATTTTGAATCAACATCTCATTAAGTATTGAACTTGTATGTATTATAGTTCCTTTTCCTTTCTTCCTCTTTATTAGATAATAGTAAGTCCTCTTACTGTGATTTACCATAATGCAACACACCATAGCCCTTGGTTTGGGCTTTTTCCTACACATCTCAAAACCAGACTCTTCTTCAGTTCTCTATTTTTATTCTTTCCACACGTGGATGGAACTGAAAGTTTCTGCAGCCATTGCACAATGTGACAGGCAGCCTTCCAGACCAGTTGTCTGGAAGATCTAGTCTGAATCCTGCCGTAGGGACACATCATCCTGTTGCAATTCCAGTCTAATTTATATGGCTAGAAATTAGAAGTAATTCTGCTAAAAGGAATATGTTTTGTCAGCCATCTAAATGTGAGGAAAATTCAGTCTACTAATTTCCAAGGGACTCTTCTGATAGGCTTAGACTTGATTTAGTGACAATCAAAAACAAGGAAGCACTTTCTTTGCTTGTATCTACATATCCAAAATTAGCTGGGTTTAGCTGTGTTACCTACAGCTATGGCATGGGAAACACTTTATACTGACATTGGTCAGGCCAAGGCAGAAAAAGTGTCAAATTAATATACAGGCAGCCACAAGACCTGGTGGTTTTTTGTGCTTTGGTAGCATCCCTTATCTTCTTCCTTTAATTTACAGTTACATTTTTTTAATATAAGTAAGTGACCTATTTACCTATGGTTTTCTTCTCATATAGTCTTCATATTACCATGGACCAGATACCAGCACATGGAGCCTTTGACAATATCTACAATTTTCTGCCATATCTCAAAGCTGACAGGTACTCACCCTGGACCTGCTTCTCTCTCCAGATGACCTGCTCGTCCCTAATTTCTCCTGGCAGGGTAACTACTCCTCTTCACCCTCTTGGCACTCAACATGGAGCCTCCCTAGATATATTAAAGTGTAATGAGACTGGTGCATGCAGTGCTGCCATGATTAGGATACTGAAAAGTCCACCTTACTGGAGAATAAGCCTGATGGTACCTGCAGCTACAGTACTGCTCTGGGTACTTGCCCAGTGCACTGATGAACACAAGGCGCTGAGATCCCAAAATCTGCCACTTAGCTGCAAGGAGACAAACACCATGATGCTCAAGGCAATCCTTATACTCTCCTTGAGGAATGTAGTAGCGTAGATATAGACTCTCCTGGAGGTCAAATTGCTGTTGTCTGGCTCTGATGTCGAGGTAAAATGAGTTTGTGGTTCTGGAGTGGGGTGAGGTTGTAGTGTGGCACCTTAACAAATTCCTATTTCAGTTTAGTCAGCACTTCCAATTTCTAAGCAGTTTGTGTTCCGATGAAAATATAGACCTCTTTTGGGCATGTGTTGGGACTCCCCTCTCCTGTATGTCTTCTTCTCAGTTTGGTTTCTTGCCAGGTCCTTTCCTGCTTCATCTTAGGTTCCTGCTTGCATCTCATATGCAATCAATTGTGATTACTAGTTGGGTTCCTATCATGTATTTACAGTTCTTCCTGATTATTTGGACTCTCTCCCTACAGTTTATCCTATATCTGCTCTATGATAATGCAATTTTGAATACTCAGAGAGAAACTTACCATTTGTCTGCATGGCTGTCATCAGTGCTGCTAATCCCAGGGGGAGGCAGGAAGGCATTAGGTTGCTGTTGTGCTATCAGTGGAGGTGTTTGCAGCATTGTGGTGTACCATTGTCTTTGTTGCTTTCATTCTGAAGGTGCTCCTAGTTTTTTGTTATCTGGCATAACTAAAAGTAATAGATGTGCAGATGGAAAAAGAAAAACAGATTTTTTTGAAGATGAAAGTGAATTTTGACATCTGTTGCTTATATTCTGAACATCTGTACCACTGCGGCCACTAAAATGATTGCATGTAAAGGACAAAATATGACATATCTATATGTCAGCAATTACAGTGCATTTGCAAGTAGTGCTCTGTGTATTTTAACATGGATGTTCAGATGCCACTAACCAGCTTTGGCAGGTTAGTGGGTGTGCAGAGAGGCTGCTGAGATGAACGTCTGTCAAACACTATCATATCTCAAACTGCAGTACACCTGTGAGGCCTCAGAATGGCTTTTTAGATGTTAGTCATGTTCAGTGCTTGACCGATTTGCTGAATCCGCCTGTGTTTTGGCTCATGATAAACACTGTGACTGATGTCCCAGATCCTGGAAGAGTTTTAGCTATGTGACCGCTGGCAGCCCTCTAGCAGTGTGTTCTTCCAAACATTTGTCTGTGCTGTGGCACATGCTGTTTACTTTATTTATATTCAAATGGGCTTTCTGCTAAATATTTTCCATATTTCTTTTTCTTTTCCTTCTCACTTCATCAGAATGCAGCAAGTCTGACTGCTTGTGTCGGGAGAGGTGCCAAAGGAGCCGGTGCCCAGCTTGGGTCATAGAGCTTCCCTCCAAGCTGGTAAGTCACGTAGCATCTCTAAGGATGTAGATCCAAATGGCTAATTAGATCCCTGTTGGTGATCATAAAAGCTTTCAGGAGCGGAAAGAAGAGAGAACATGCCGGCAGCCCCCAGGTTCAGCCGAGCGAACAGAAAACCAGCGATACCAGGATTGGAAGAGAGACAAGCTCGTCACCGCAGCAGCCCCGCCTCCGTTGTAGCCCTGTCTCCGATGTAGTTTCATTGGTTGCTCCCCATGTCTTTCCCCGGTCCCTGGGTTCCTATTGGATGTGGGTCAGCCCTTCTCCCTGAGTCTTACCCAATCACCCCAATCACCTCTCGTTGTTAATCCCTCCCCCGATGTCCCTTTAAAGAACCGGGAACTTTTGAATAAACCCTCTTTGCCTGCCAGCCCTGATCCGGTGTGTGTGTGAGTTCCTGAGCTCTGAGCTCCCTATTCAGGAACCTGGGGAGCTGGAGGTGGGGAGCATTCCCTTCAACTCTGTCAGATCCCTGCCTTGGCTTGAGGTCCAAAAATTATTTGAAATCCTAACTTGTATTGGTAATAAACTAGTTCACTGCTGTCATCTGAAAACTGGTCTTTTTCAGGGCAGTGATGGACTACAGAATAATCACATCTGTAGGATCTCAGTTGTGTGATATATACACCAATGATGTTGACAAACCCTGATGTGAAAGGAATCCCAGCAGTAATGGATGGCATGCAGGACACATGGATATGTAAGATTTAGGGCACATGATGCCTGTTTCTCACTATTCTTTATTATTTTGTTCAACTAAATTATTGCATGTGTTCTCATAACCCATTATATATTTTTATGTTTATATATAAAGTTATACCTTTGAATTAGGGATAGAAATAATTATTTCCTCACTTGGTTTAATGCATTTAGTATTACTGATATCCAATTATCTAATTTAATTTAAGATTTTATTTTAGCAATAAGGTATTTTAAAAAGAATTTCCTCTGGCACTGAGCACTGTTCTTGATGGAGTTCCTACTTATATACGTCCTAAAATCTGCTCTGAATGAATGCCTGAATTTGTGTGCTTAGGGTTCTTTCCCAGGAGGTTGACCATTTGTTACTGATATTCAAGAGGAAAATTTAATTTTGAATCTAAAGATTTCATCTATTCTTCTATCTTTTATACTGTTACTGTCCACAGCTACCATTGCTGTGCTCTTGCCTTCAGAGTAATGATGTGTGGTGGAGCGTGGAGGGTTGGCTGCCCTGTAGGGACAGCAGCCAAGGCAGGGCACACCAAGAGTTACATCTTAAAAGAATGAATCAGAACCTTCTCTAACTGCCTGCAATGTCCCAACAGTGGAGAAAGAGTTGATCAATTATAACGATTCAGAAAGCCACTACAATGATTCAGAAAGAGCTACAGTCACAAAGAAGACAAAAGTTATGTTGAAATTAAATTTTAAAGACTAATTCTGGGAAAGAACTAATTTTTGATGGGTCACAATTACAGTAATTTTTCTGGTAATGGTCTGGCTGTATCTTCTAACTAAATATTGAGAAAATGGGTAAAGCAGCTAAATTGTGACAGCAAGGGGCAGGGGTTAAAGGACTCTGGTTAGCGTAAAATGTTAAAGTCTTGTTCTTGTAGTTTTGAAGAGATAAATCCTAAAATTTCCAGTGATTTAACAATCTCATAAAAAGTTAAGAAATTTATTTAGGATCTGACACAGTAATAGAAAAAGCATCCATTTAAAGAAATAAACTGCATATTTGTGGCCTTGTTACAATAAGGATAAGGCAGGAAAGAGAGAATTCCTTAGCATACCCTTAGCACGAAAGCAGAGTAAAGGAAACAGATGCACAGAGCTCTTTTATATCGTATAGCTAAACTAGGTGAATACAAACTTCATCCTGATGAAAACATTTTCTCTTGAAATGAAATCCAAAGCATTGTAACACCCAATGACTTTGTACAGAGCTCAGCTCCATGGGGATTCTCACAGAGCACCATTTAGAGGATATGTGAAAAAAGAGCCAGAATAGGCCAAGGTCTGGTTGTGACAGCAAACTTGGTCACGTGTAAAATACCTTCACATTAGCAAAACATGCCTGCTTATAGGAGCCAAGGAAATTAATTTCAGGTGTTACATTTTTGCCAAGTGTTTGTGGAGCTAAAGCACTATCCGCATATATTCTGCTTCCTTGGATGAGGTGCTAATGAATACAGGAGAATTAGCAGAATTAGATTAAGATAATTGAGCATAAGATTTTCAAAAAGAATCCTGGATTAGTCATTATATACCCCAAGCCTATATACTGCCACATGAGGGAGAGTCTTTTTTAGCTGTGGATTGCAATGTATACACATATGTATGCATCTAAAAGTATATTTTTACTTTGGAGGCTAATTAGTAGGTTTCAGAGGTAGATAACCACAGGGAAATTCAAGAGTAACTGAATTAGCATGCTTAATCATGCTAATGTGATCATGCAAAAAAGGTGAAAAAAAATGTTCTTTTCATTTTTGTGTGCTTGTCATTGTGCACAAGATGTGGCCCTCAAAGAAAGGCTGGACAAACTAGTGCTGTGTAGCCTAAAGGAGCAAAAAAAAAAAAGGGAGAGGCAAAAAGCACTATAATGATGTTCAAGCACAGAAAAGGCTGCCGTTTTAAAAAGGGAGGGAGCAATCTCTTCTCCATGTCATAGTGTGTATGGCAAGATGTAGAAGACCGGAAATACACCAGGAGTTCATTTTGATATTAAGACAAACGTCTAAAAAGTAGAGGTTGTGAAATATCAATATGAATTAGCTAGGGAATTTTGGAGTCTCCATCTCTGAGATAGGACAAAATGATTTATTTAATCCTGCCTTAGGGCCAAGGAATGGCAGGACAAAGGACTGGCATAAATGACCTTTCAAAGTCCCCTCCTAGTCTTACAAGTCTCAGAAAGTAACCAGTAGCTTTTAAAGCAGAAAGACTTTTGTTCATCTATTTTAAGGTGGCTGGAATTTCCAGCCCTTTCTTATCTAAATAGGAACTCTCTCTGGAGTCCATTGTTCAACTGGAAAAATTCCTGGGTTTCACCTTAGCTGGAAGACTTAATTTCCTTTTTGATATTATAAACAGTATTGTATTTTCAAAAAAGAAAGTCCCAGATACCTTATTGGGAAAAAAGAACAATACCAAAAAAAATTCCCAGAGAACATTGTGGTGTGACTAACTAAATAACTTTATAGTGTAATACTGCCTTCACAGCATGTTTTTTATTCTTGTGAACTCCTGCAATCTAACCCAAATTAGTTCCACAGAAGAATTTATGTACCTAATATCTCAGTAGATGCCAGTGTCTACAAGTGGGTTCTCAGTGCTGAGCCCCTGTTCATTTGCTGCATTCACAAATGACAATTCCTTGTCTGCCTTTTCAGTGACATTGGTCCACTAGATAACTGTCGCGGTCAGGGTTGGTCAAAACACGACACGTCTTCTTCAGAAAGCTGGACCTTTATTGCAAACGCTGCCGTGACTTATATACACTTTATTATCTACACATGTCCATGCACCATTGGTTTCCAGTAACATAAATAATTCACAATTGGACACGTACACTGCGCATGTCAGACAACTATGATTCAGCAAGACAGACAGGAAAACCACTCTGTGTCACAGCCTTCCCTTCCGTGTCTGCCACCTTGCCAGGGTGCAGAGGTTCCATCTTTAGTTCCTACTGTTTCCAGAGACCCCAGACCAGCTGGGGCCCCCCACAGATAACTAATGGGACTAACCTAATCATTTAGGCGTACCCTGGAACAGAGAGAAACAAGCTCAAACTTACACAGCAATGAATATATAAGTACACATAGTGGAACAGGTTCAACAAGAGTGATGGAGAAAGAGATGTCCTCAAATAGCCCAGAATTGTGCTTCTGGAAGGTGGGAGATTTGCATGCAACTTTCTGCTCCAGACCAGAGAGCGTTATTCCAGCCAAGTTCTGCCACAGCTCATGTTAATGTTAACATCTACCACATGAGTATGAGTTTGGAGTGGAAGAAAGAGGAACTTGCATTTCTGTGTTTGATAGTATAGCAAGACACAAAAAAGACAGGCATCATTGCATTTTAAGTCATGCCTTTAGCTCCAAGAAGGCTGTTCTAGTATTTTTAGATTTCAGAAGTCTGTTTTGGTTTTTGACTCTGTCATGGATGCCCCATACTAAGGTTGTCTGTAAGTCTACCCAGATTTGTTAAGTAGAGAGTATAGGCTGATGACTGATTAGATTCCTTAGGTGGAATGCTGCCTAGAAAAGAAAAAATTCTCCTTGCTTTCTAGTGATAGTAGTTTGCCTCTTCAATCTTAATAGCTAACTTGAATCCAAGTAGAGCAGGATTTCATTTGAAGTCCTATTTTGAATTACTTACAGCTTCTAACACTTGCTTTGCTAAAATTTTCTGGATCTGGATACTGTCCAAACATAATGTATTGATTTAATTTAAACAGAAATATTTTCAGTTACATTTGGAAGAACCATTTCCTCTATTTAAGAAAAAAAGTCAATACGTGACTATCTTTATTTGAAATGAGTCCACATCTGAGAGGAGACAGTAGGAAAACAGTATTTCTTTTTGAGAAATGCTTTTTCATGTTCTATTGGTATTTGATTTATACTTGGATGTGTTAGGGGATGATAAAAACTGCATTTCCTGGAAGATCTGTGCATTTTTATTGTGATGTATGTAGGAATGCATTTGGATGAGGGAGAAGGAAGCTAGTCCCTGAAAGACTTGACTCTTGACGCCCACCCTCACACAGAACAGATCTTTTATCTTGTGCCTAGCCCCCAAATTCCAGCTCATGGATTTACACATCTGTTTTCATTTACAAATAAAAAGAGAGACTTAAAAAGTTGCACTGACAGGTTAATAGAGTCTTACAGCTGTAAAGGCAAGCAGTGATAAGAGGACATACAACCCCACAAATTTTCTATGCATCTTGTTTCTGTTCCCTACAGTGTTTATTCTCTAGGTCACCAGGTAAATGTAACTCTGTCCTGTGGTCCATAGGCGCTGGGCCCCAAGTACTTTGCAGTGGTGCCACAGCTCAGGAGTCCTTGGAAGCACCTGTTAGTGTAACTGTTTATCAAACTGCCTGCCCCGGGAATCCCTAAAGGGTGCCTGTGAGGACCTGTCCATGTAATCTATTATTACTACTTAGGCTGCACTGAGTAACATTGCTCATTGCTTTTCTTGTAGTACCTTTATGGGTTGCTCCTTGGAAGTTCCTTACACCAATGTGTCTGATGTTAGAGAAAGGCTTTTGAGTGCTGTAGGGAGATCTGAGTAAAGCTCCCACAATAAGATGCTTTCTCAGAAGAGAAATCTCAGTAAAGGAGCTGTGTACCTTGCACTGCCAGTTGCCAATTTGCTGTTTGCTAAAGACAGACCTAACAAAAAAGCCCACAGTGTATGGAGCACTTTGCAACCTCTGATGTCTCACGGTACAGGATTATATATTTTCAAGCACTCATTCCAATTTTTCTGATGGGAACAACAGCCATAGATTTTGTAAGATTTAAAAAAATCTTGGCAACAAACTTCCTGAGGTGGCTATTCCCAACATTTCTGTAGCTGAAACAGAAGTCAAAACTGCATTTGATGTATAGTTACTTAAAATGATAGGCTAACTTATGAGCCTGGAAGAGAAAGAAGACAATGGCATGTTGTAGCAATTAAGTTGTATTCATAAGCCAGTTCCTCCAGGAAGCTTCTAAGCTGTTACCACCCACCCCTTCTCCTCCCCCAGCTTCACCAGTTGTTTTTTCACTTGATTATGGTGACACAAAGACTAGCCTTCAGGACAGCCATCCTGTCTTTCCTAGACTTTCACAGCCACTGCTGTGACGCCTACCTTTGACTGGTATTTTGGCAGTTGCGGAAATAAGAATCAAAATGAATGTCTAAGTCTCAACTGGTTTGGGTTTTTTTGAGAATATTTATTAAGACTTTACTGCAATGCATGTTCATGTTGGCACAGGTACTGTTGCACGTACTTCAGTCACAGTGCCAATTCCAGACTTGAGAGAGTTCAGTTTGCAGCCCGGATGTATTATTATGACACAGTTTTTCCATGTGGTATTAAATTTAAAACAAGTGATGCCGAAGTGGAGTTTGGCATTGCAGTGTGGGACTTTCTTGAGCTGCCTAATCCTAGGACTAGTTGAAGGGAGTCAGGCTGTGCTCATCCTCAAATCTGAGGAGTGTTACAAGAACTGTCACACAGCCTTTTATGACATTGTAGGTGTCATTTTAAGTCTTCTGGAATATGACTTGAGGGATCACATGTAAAATTAGAGCTGGCACTGGCTCAGCACGACGACAGGCTGAGCTCTGCCAGAGCAAGGCTTCGTGCCCTTGTCAAGCCAGTCTGTGGCTTGCTTCGTGTGCGAGCTCGTTTCCCCGTGAGAATAATTCATCCCCCGAGAGCCAGCCAGCCCGAGGGCCTGGGAAGGAACCGGGGGAGGCAGCGACGAGGAGGAGCTCTCGCAGGCGGTCCGTCCCTGCTAAGCCAGCCCGGGGGGAGCCTGGGGACTGCAGGAAGGGGACTGCGCGGGGACAGGGTGCCATCTGCCAGCGGGGACAGGCAAAGGCAGTCTGCAGCGCTTGGTGAGCTCCGCGAAGGACGAGGCAGGCTCTGTCTGCAACACTTTGCGCCCCAAAACCACCACCACCCAGCGCGGTTGTTTAAAGTTTAAAAAAGTTTAAAGGAATCTGAAGAGATTTGACTGAGAGGTTTAAAAATACCGAACTATTTAGTGACCACTATCCATTCTTGGATAAATGAGGGGACACCGTCTGGTACAAATTTAGTTGCCCCCCC
>VZRE01009240.1:1493799-1509422 GCA_013396775.1 Cephalopterus ornatus
ATTGTCCTCACATCTTAGAGACAGACCTTGAACCTCAAGACCCCTTGATATAGTCCAGATCACGACCATCCTTCCCATGAGCTGCAGTGACAGCCGTGGTCCCCACCCAGCAAAGCCGAGGTGCCAGGGCACAGCCAGCCCCAGCAGGGCTGGAGACTGGCATGCCAGGGGCCTCACTGTGCATCACAGCAATTCGAGGAGTTTCATAACATGTTCCCTGCAGCTTCAGCTATCCCACAGATGTGTTTGGAGAGATCTTCATGTAGGATGAAGGAAGGACCAGGGAAAGTCAAGAAAGAGAACATAAATCTTCATATACTCATAATCTAGAGAATGTATTAATCCCACTACTGCCTGTAGGATAAACATGCAGGAAATGAAACTGGGTAATTCTGTCTCATTGGTTCTTGTTCATATCCCAATGACACACACGCAGGTAGCTTTATCCTCTCCTGTAGACAGCCAGTCGTATGGACACCACTATGGGAAGGTGTATGGGAGGGAGGGTTAGTGACCTCTGTGTCCTGCATACCTCTGGGGGTATGGAATGCTCCATGCTGTCCCTCCAGGGACTGCACCTTTGGCTTCATCCTGCCATTGCTTTCCATCATTAACTCCTTTCCTGTATTCATTCAGGACCTTCCTTCCTGCATTCCTTTGATCACAGCCATTTTTTGCTGATTCCCCACTAGGTTGAAAATAAATAGCACTTTGTCATAGTTGCTGATTTATTGGGGGAGCAAGAAACTTCTGTGTAAAGTGAGAAGAAAGGGCTCTCTAGAACTCTAAAAGCCTTAAAATCTTCCTTTCAGTTTGGAAAGGAATTTGAACGAAAACCACCAAAAAGCTATTCAGAAAACACTGACTGTACATTGTTTTGTGATTGTTCCCACATCCCTCATAATTCTCAACCACAGCTCTGCACTAGAGGCTAGATTCACATGGTGAGTATTTTTGCTCTTCCTAGCAGTGGGATAGCAGGAATGCAAACTTCCCTTTCAAGTCCAGAATCAAAGTATTGGACAAACAGTAAGACAGGGATGTAAGTTGTGAGGTTGTATCGTCCCTCAAAACAAGAAAACTTTTGCCAATACAGTTTTATTCTTCTCATGAATTTGTTGGTATTGTTTTCCTTTCCTCTCCTCCATACAGGAAATAAGCCTTACGGCTCTCTCGCACTTTAATATGCTTGTCATACTACCTGTGCAGAAATGCTTCAGAGTCTTTGCACAGAGTATCAGCACTTCATTTTTCAGATACATCTTTTCAAGAACTGGCAGCCTGCAGAATAACTTTGAAAATAATTTATTTCATGTTGCAGCAGTCCTGTATACTTGAGCTGGTTTTAACCGTTTCTGTGTTCTTCTGGTACTACACTGTAAGATTGATCTTGTTTCTGTCATCTGGCTGGTATCTGGTTTGCTTGCAGTGCAGCAGGAACTATTCTACAGTTTGCAGCATGGGCAAGCAGCTGGAGTGGGTGTGCACAGCAAAACAGCTCATGGAATTTCTGAACAGACCCCTCACACATGTGGTCACTTTCAATTTGCAGGAAACTGAAGTAAGATCATCTCTCTGGCCTTTTATTTTTACGTTCCTGTTCTTCTATTGTAGTTATTTGTAAATAACAATTGTTTTGGTTTTCCTGTTTAAATAACACAAGTAATTGTTTTGCAAAGTCTTGGCTTCCTGAAGAGGGAGCTTCTCCTTTGTAATCTGCTTTTCAAAACCTGACGAGTCATTCCCTGGGCAAGTTTCTGTTTCAGTTTTCACTTGCTTTTCTGATACTGGCTTTCCATAAAACAAAAGGTTTTTTTTGCCTATGCAGCCCTAGTTTGAAAATTATATCAGAAACGGGAGACAGTGGAAAGCTTTTTTACTGCAGGTCAGCAGAACTAAATCACTTTCAGTCCCTGGTCCAGGTACTTTAAGTTTGATCAAAATCTACCCTGCACTGCTGACTGCAATGTAGACACATATGCCCTCCTTTGTAAAACCAACTGCACAATATATCAATCCTCTTATTCGATGCACAGTGTTTCAGGTAGGGGAAGAAAATTATGATGTATGCTAACCACTGGAGTTAATGGCAGTCTGAGTTCAGCAAACATCTCCTAAAGACAATGTGACTCATTGCTCAGGGATTTTTTTAACCATCCTTATTATACTGAGGTTGGGGAATTCCGGTGTGATGAAAGAAAAAAATCTCAGTTTATTTCACTGTCACAAATTTATGAGGTTTGGTGCCTCCATTTTAAGATCTGCGTAGTTCAGATTGGTTATAGTTACTGACCCACTGAAACCCTGAGAGGTGGACTACCTTCATTTCTGCTCACCAGGTGCCTCAGTCTTGAGACATAAAGGCAGAAGCCAAAGTTCAAGTCAAGCACCTGCCAACGTACCTTTAAGCTACATTCATGGCTTCCCGGGTGGGACATGGTACAGGGAGCAGCCTGTTTACCAGGACTTGGTTGAGAGCATGGAGCCTTCTTTCTTCCTTTCTGTTCCCTTTTTCCTTTGCCTTTTTCCCTCCCTTCCTCTCTCCCTCCCTGTGCTTCTACACAATTGCATCCTAGGAAAGAATGCACAGCCTACACCACTGTTGTGCTGCTTTTCTGAATGGCAGGTATTTTATTCTCCTCTTTATGTGGAACCTGGACAAAACATGGCAAGGAAGAACACATTGTCACAGTGCGTCAGACCTGTGCACAGATACAAGTCATTTATACAATGCTGAGTCTTCATCAGTCCATGGGTCCACAGGCCTTGTGCAGGACTCTTAAACCATCTGACTCCAGCAGCCTGAAGTTCTCAAGGGCTATATACTGCCTTCCCAGGAATCTCACTTCCAGCCAAGTGGCCTTTTGGAGGAATGCCACATGGCTGTGGGCACCCAGCATTGCCAGGGGTTGATTGCCAGCCCCCGGCACCCTGCAGCCAGTCCTGCCCTGCCCTTTCCAGGCCCTGGGACCAAGTGGCAGCCACGGGACCCTACTCCACACATCCATGCACTGGTTGGCAGGGAGGAGCAAGCCCAGGCAGGTCTCCTCCTGCTTTGGCTGAGTCTTGATACTGGCTGGAGATTTTCTCCAGATAACTGATGGCAGAGACAAAGAAAGTCATCTTTCCTGCTGTGTGACCTGGAAAAATCAAACCTTTCCAGCAACGTCTCCTCTTCTGTAGAAAGATTTTGCACAAATAGGTGTGTGAGAGGGAAAGGCCTCAGGGCAATGCTGCCAGCACTATACTGGTTCTTTGAATTTAGGAGCTGAGTCCTCTGCACTTTGGGATGGAAGAAAGTTGAGGTGGATTTTTTATGAGAGTGATCTCCTTTTTTGTGATTCACTAACATGAGTAAAAGAAAACCTAAATTTGACATCTCTATATTGCACGATAAGAAGGACAGAAATTATGCATTATGCAGATTTTTTTTATATGACAAAGATGTTTTTATTGTACCAGTTCCTGCATTAGGAAAGCTTCACACCTTCTGCAGGTTGCCTTCCAAAAATCATGGTTCTGTTGTGCTGCTTCAGCTCCTATTTCTTTGAAGGATTTTAAAATTAGAAGAGGCTTACAAACATTGCAGAGAACAACATAAATAATAATTTTTACTTAGAATTGGGAACTTTTGAATAGAAAACTTGTACATATATAGATACACATAAACAACACACAAACAGAGGTGCTTTTATACAAGGCAGACATCTCATTTGCAACAGCATAGAATCTACACAGCAACACCTATTCCAAATTAATCAGGGGTGTAATAGGTAATTTTTTTTTTTTCAAGTAATCTTCCTGGTACACTTTGTAGACTCCTGAGTTTTCACTTTGAGAAATACAACATCCCACAGTTTTAATGTAAGCAAAGCATTACATTGATTAAGTAATGCAGAACCATACATTTAAACATGACTACTTTTTTCTTCTTGTAGAGAATCCTATAGCTGCAGTCTTATGTTGTACCTTTTAGTGAACAAGTCATAAAACTTCTTTCAGTTCTTACCAACCAAAAAAAGCTAAAACTTTTTTTAAAGGAAAGATATTGCTACAGAAATCATAATTCTTTCTTGTTCCTATAATAACTTTCCTGAGTCAATCAGAACTGCCAATGAAAACGCCATTTTAAAGCTTTGTTACTTATTAGAAAAATACTAGTTTAATTAGAAATAATTTGCAAATTACTCTGTGCTGTCTCTTCCAAACTACCAGCATTTGTTTTACTTTGCTCAGCACTATCATTGTAAGAATTTCTACCTTCCTGTGTGCAGGTTTTGCTTTGCTCAGTGTCACCATTATGAGACTCTCTCCCTTCCTGATGGCTGGAAACAGCTGCCTTCAGTTTTTCCTCGATTTTATCAGCTGCAGCACACATTTTTAACTGTCTCAGACTGCTTACTAGGGTTCCATAGGCTCCTTTGATCCCATGACGTTGATACCAGATTTGAAACAGCTTAAGCTTCTGTTCAGATGTATCACCAGGACAATCCCGAATAGCTTGATCTATGGCAGGTTCTGGTACACGGTGATGACGAACAAATGTCAAGACTTGTCCATATGTCATCTCCTCCACAATACCAGCAATATGGCTGCTCAGGTCAGCACCTAGGAGCAGAAAGCAAAATTAATGCACTTGCCACTTATATCTTACTGGGTTTTATCACCTGCACTCAAGAGTTGATACTTCTCCTATACAAAGCTTCAGGTATTCATAATTCAGTATGTTTTATATGTAATTTTTTACAATACATATCAGGTCTGCATTTCCATGTTCCTACCAAAAGCTATGTATTTCAAAGGTTTAGGGTTGCATCCACATTGCTTTATACCACTTAGAATATCAGTTCCCTCTGTAACCTATTCTGTCTTCATCACTGAAGTCTGGTCACCCCTCATGTACTTGTTTTTCTCAAAATAGTGTTGGGAGAGGCCCTGGAACAGGACAGGTCTCTTGCTGTGATACAGTTTTGGAACTTATGTTCTTTTCCTATTGTGTTTTACTATTGTGGATTTGCCCTTGAACATAATGTAGGTTTGTGATTCTGCAACCCCACTGTTGTGTGCGGGACTACTCCCTTATCATAATTATCCATGATTCTAGAAATGCAGCTTGCTTTCTCCTACTGTTTCTGTCCATGTCCTCATGCAGTACTGAAATTCACCTGTTGACAATGAGTAATTGCTTCCTATACAACAGAAATTCCTCCTGAGGCAAAACTTTCATGATACCACTAAATGCCTTAATGAGCACAATATGAGCTGGTATTTCTTTAGTAAATGTTGACTGTTGTGCCAGAATGACAGGTCTGGACAGCAGCAGTCTACACAAAAATACTCTTTTTTTTTCAGCATAGGATTTACATATCTGTATCTCTTCTTCTTCCTATGGAATTTTGAGAAATTACTTGTTTCTTACCTGTGTCTATGAGAGGTACATTCTCCTGAAAAGAGAAGGAAAAGAGAAATGAGTAGAAACATGTTTTGTAAAACACCAACCTTGTATAAGAGGATAAATACATTTCATGACACTTCTTTAATTTTCTTTTAGTTTTCTCCATGATTCCCCCATTTTATTTGTGAGGGAATCAGATCAGACAGGCAGACCTCTTTTGACTTGAGTAAGCTTGGGCAATCACCTCACAATTGCTATTGCCTAAAATTATGCATGGGTACAGATATCCAGAGTCAGTGGAGGCCTGATGATTTCTGAAGTTTTGATCTTGGTCACGTAACTTAGGAAGCATGCCAACAAATCCTGAAGAAATAATAAAGGGTTTATCTATCTTACTTCTCCCAAAGGAGTTCTCATGGTGAAATTTACTTCATTAATGTCATAGAAGGGAGGCACACACACTTGGGGAGTCCCAGTGTAATTGAAATGGAAGCATAAAGCTGGGGTTTTTGTGATCTACACAACAATACTTACACAAGAAGGCTTTGCTTTGAATACTACTTCACTTAGGTTCTCTTTGGTTGTAAGACCCTTCCGTTTTCTCTTCCCTGAAACAAAAAAAAGGGCATTTTTAAAATCAAGGACAGTATATTTATCCATTAGACTCCAAGAATATAAAATTACATTTGAGTAAGCAGCTGAATATCTTATTGAGAGTATGACAGGAATAAGGAATAGGGTATCACTTACACCAGTACACTGCTCCAGCTATTGCTAGTACTGCTAGCACAGCTACCAAAGCAATGAGCCACAACAGGATTCCTGTTTCTGTGGGAACATTGAAAAATTTACATGAAAGTTAACTCAAGAAATTCAATACAGCAACACACTCTAAATTTTAAATAAGACTCTGTCAGATTTGAAAAGCCTTCTTGTTGTTTCCTCATGGCAAAAGCTACCTCTTAGTTAAAGGCTAAGTTAATTATGAGTTGCCCCTGAAAAGGATTAATAGCTCCTATATCGGCACCATGACCAAGGGAAAACCATACTCCGCAGGTCAGTACAGGGTGCAGGAGGTATCATGCCCTTAGCTGTCACAATTCACTGCAGAACAGTGCGTAGAAACTACCATTGCAATAGCCTCTCAAAATATAGCAGATGCTAGACCTTGCTTGGTTTTAAAATGGTACCTTTTATTCCACACACAGTGTCTGAAGTTGAAGTACATTGTTTTTCTATCACGCCACTTTCACATCTGCAGAAAACATAAACAAAAATTATTATGGGATTTTTTTCTCTCTTTACAAACAGTCAAAAGAACAAACCGCTATCTTCTAGCACTTTTTATTGGCTAAATATTTCATATTTCAAGGTCTTGGAGTTTAGAAATTAAAATGAAAGGTATAAAAATAGCATGGAAAGGTGGGCAAGTGGGAAAAGGTGTGCAATTATTTTTTGAATGTAACAGTAGGGCACACAAGGACAACAGGAAAGCTCAGATATTTTATTACGTGTTTTGAAAACTATATACAGTCTTGGTGGACATGTAAGTTTTTCTGCATGCCTTTGGAAAACCTCCATGGATGCAAACTGAGCTGACTGAACTATGTCATCTCACATGCAAAGGAAAACTAGTATGCTTTCCCTTAGGTTATAGATTACCTTAGCCTCTGTCTTGAAACTAGCTGGAAAAAAACGTGATAACGTATGATATTAACAATTTCATATGTAATGATGAAGGCATAAACTTACATGGTACATGCAAAGCACTCTGTACATGCTACAGAATTGCAAAAATGGTTCTTCACACAGGCACATTCTGTGTTCTCTTCTGGGGTACAGTTCCTTACCACCTCCAAACCTAAAATAAATTTCGCAAAGTGTATTAGTTTGAAAAAGCAGGCTTCTGCTCACAAGATCTTGTCCTCAGACTTACGTGCTGCTAGCTCCACCACTTCTGGCACCGGCGAGGCTTAACTTTAGAACACGCATACTCAGCTTTTATGAGGAGCCGGGCTGCTGGAGCCCTGGGAATTCGGAGCTGGCACAGAGACCTCTGCTGGCCCAGAGCTCAGAAAACTGATCACACCATAAAGTTCCTGCCAGAAGAGAACTCATTCTGCTAAATCCCAACTCCTTTTTCCCATTCAGAAGTGTAAAGACAGAAGGATACTCAGAAAAACACATAGCCCATCTCCTCACTTAATGTCAAAGATGGGTTCTTTACTCTTCCTTACAGACAACAAGTTTTATCTTTTCTTCAGTACCTCCTGATGAGGAGTTCCACTCTCTCTTTTTAGCTAACATATTCTTGAGAAATATTCTGTGTAAGTATCAAAACAAATGAATTAATTTTCTCCTATCCTCAGCGTATATGATGATGCCATCTCTATCTATGAAAAAAATATTTCTGCATTAAAAATTACTGTATCTTCCTACTATGAAAGCTATTTTCTTAGGCATATAAAAACAGAAAAAAAATTAATTACTACATTCAGTGCCCTGCTATATTGGGAAACCATGTTATATTTCAAAATTTGATGATGCTCTATTGTGAAACCAGTGCTGAAGCAACTCATGAAAATAGCAAACATGGATGATCCTAAGAATGGTTCTCATGGAACTTCAGTGGTAATGTTCCTCTTGCCTAAGGTTTTCTACTGACTTTTCTTCAACGACATTATTGTCCATGGAATATTGTGACTAGCTAACCCATTACCGTTTTCCTCCCTTCAGTTTAAATCCCTTTAGTCCTTTGTGGCACTGTACAAAATACTGAATTGTTTAGCTCTAGTCAGCTTCATCACCCATGTAAAAAGGCTTATTTATAGTAGCAAATGAGAGGAAAATTTTCTATCCATATTGGGGTCTTACAGGAAGAGGAAAGCACCAGAGGTTGATATGCCAGCAGGTGATCTGAGTACAACCATACTGGAGTTAAGAGCTGTCTCTCTACTCTCTAAACTTGATTTTGGGTATGAGGAATGAAGAACCATCATTTCCTAAATCCTGGTGTACCAGATCTACAGGACACCTGGTAGAATTAGTAGGAGATAAGTTTAATGGGTTTGAAAAAAAAAAATAAATCGGTGATGAGTATTTATGCAACAAGAAGTGAATTTCTGGAACCTGGTGTCACCCAGCAGGTTCATGCACAAAGGGCTCATAAACAGACGCTAAAATGACTAGGTAGGAACGGATCTTCTAATGTTCTTTCCCACAACTGTGGATGCCAATAGATTTTGCAGGGAACAGACCATAGAAAGTGGAAAGTGTTTGTTTTATTTCTATATAGCACCTCTTGCCTCCACAGCTGAATGCAGAATACTGGGGTAGGTGGGCCACTGCTCTGACCCAGCAGGGTGTGCCTGTTAAGTCTCATAATTTGACCCTATGTCACACGCAGCATCTTGAATGTATAAAAGACAACAATCTATTCGTTCCAGCAATTTTAAATAATATAATTAATTAAATGGAAGACTACAAAACATTCTCCCATCATTGCTTCTTACACCCCTTTTTTAAATACAGAGCTAAGAAGAGGGAGAGCTTCTCTTCCTGGCCTCTAACCAGTTTGTATAGCTTCTGCTTTGCAAGGATTTTGGCTTTGGCTGAGCAAAGGCAGATACAAGGATAAATAATGGACCAACTATTCTTCTTCCTACTTTGTGCTTGATGAACGGGAACTGGAGGATAAACATTACTTTCTCATGAAATCATTTATGTTCTACCACTAAAAATTTTGAATCTGCATGCTACCCACTATTCAGGGATTGTGGAGACTTTTCAGTGAAATCCTGTATCAAGGAAGAGTCATTACTAGTTGCCATTTCTATAAACATACCAAATACTTTGTCGCACAAAGAGCATCTCTTACACTTATTCAAATCATTGAGGTGATCTGTGTACTCCTTTCCACTTTCACACCGAGCACAGTGTTTGCTAACATCTGTTGGGCAGGTGATATTTTTAACAAAACCTGTAGGGAAAGAAAAATGAGAATATGGACAGAGGCCACCAGCTATAAGGCTTTCATCAGAATTCTATTCTTATTCCCTAATACTTTTTGATTCTATATATGGAATCTATATTCTTTATGCATATGTATACGCACTTCAGGAATGTAGTATATGTAAGACCTGATTATTCCCCCTTTTTCTTCAGTTTAGGACTGAAGGAGAACACACCAAAGAAAACTGTACATGCAAAATCGGAACAACCATGAATATATGCAATCTTGTAGGCAAAAGCATGTGTTTTCACTTTTTTAACCTCTTTCAAATATGTGTAATTCTTGGCTCTTTATTCTTGGTTCACAAAACAAGCATGTTATGTGAGAACTACTATCTGTAGTGAGAAATTATTGGTGCACTGAGCTCAAGAAATACTTTTGAAGTGGCTGATGTCCTGTAGCAAAGATACAGCTAGAATGAAGCACTGCATCTAGGAAACCACCTCATGCCACTTATCCCAGCACAAAGCAATTGTCCATACTATGGTTTCTGCTGTTAACGACTTCTCAAATCCAATCTTACAATGATACTCACCACTTTTACATTTCTTACAACATTGACCATCTAAATCGTATTCATCCTGGTTACAAGTAATTTCCCTCCTGGCAACGATTTTCCTGTTGTAGTCTACGTGCATAAGAGCTTCAGTATCATTTTCGCACTGTGCTTCAATAATTAAGACAGCCACCTAGAAGAGAAAAACAGCAAATTAGACACAAAGCTATCAAGGACTGTAGGTGTGTTTTAATACTAGCAATCACATCAGAGGTGTTAGTCTATAGCTAACCATATTGATATGCCCCTGCTTATTAAAACTGTTCATTACTTGAGAAGATTTAATGGACAATGAGGACACATACTAGACTCAAAGCCATGAGCCCTACCTCTACAGGCACACTCCTTCCAAATTAATTTAAAACTGATCCATTTCTCTGAACTCCTTTGAATGCAATGTCAAGTTCAACTGCATAGTGCTTGGGGGGATTTTGTTTGTTTGTTTGCGTTTTTTCTGTTACTAGTTAGTAGGAGCTTTACTAAAAGTCCCTGCTCTGCCTCTTTTCATGATAATAATAAAGCACTATGGACCAGAGGTCAAATCGTTCCTTTGTTTTTTTTTTTGTTTTTTTTTTTTGGTCTATTTCAGAGTAAGGTGGGAAAAGGAAAAGGATAAATCTGCTATAGTTTGCCTTCCTCTCAGCAATAGTTTCTGGGGAATTCTGTATATACTCTGCATGCACTAAATATGAGATATCTATGTAATGGAGCTGTGTACTGCTTGGATGCTGACCATTACTTTTGTTAGATGCAGAACACTCTTTATGTTAACTTACTGAAAAATGGATTTGCATATCAAACTGGGCTCTCAAGTGAAGGAAGTGTTATCTGTTGCATAATTGATGCAACCAATATGACCATTGTCTGCTGACTTCTAAAAGAAGCCACTTCTTTTGATCCTCTAGTCTATTCAGAGATAGGAAGGTGGAAAGCGTTTTATTTCCTTGGAAGCCATCTGTTCAAAAATGTATATAGTATTAGTTACTAGGCTGAAATTAAGAAGACCTTTCTTTGCACCTGGAGGAGAAGCTTCAACAGCTAAGAAATCAGTTTAGTACTTGAAAAACTGTGGGTATAGATGCTCAGACCATCACTTCCTCTGATCAATGCTCTCTCTTCCTTTGATGTCAAAGCTTTCAGGGAGCTCTTCTCTGAATCCCAGTGTAATGCTGTTAAAAGTTTAAAGTCAATATAAGGCCTTAACAGGATATTTCAAATGCATGTGACAAATTAGTGTGATTTGTTTTCCTTTTGCCTGGGAGAACTGTCTTACTAAATACTGGGTTAGAAAGTCCAATTAAAAAATAATTACTAAAATGTAGTCAGAGATTGTACAACCTTTCTGATCCGGCTTTCCCTAAAGCAGTATGAAGAAAATGTCCAGAGAGTCATGCAGAAAATGGGATATAATAAAAGAAAGAAACATCTTTCTAAATTACTAATATCAGCAAAACTTAGCTGATTTTTTTTGGTGTGTTTACCAAATGCCTGCAAACACGGTGTGTGCAGAGACACATCTCCCCTCACACGAACAACAAACCCCTCTCTGCCTCTTGTTTATGCTCTTATACAAGTGAGGTGTGTTGGTACAGTGAGGGGCTACAGAGTCATAAACTTTGAGATGGAAGCCCTTCACTCTTGCTCACGGAGATGAACTTCCTGGTACACTTACAAGAAGTGGGGGTCACTTCTCAGAATCTGACACTTAAGCAGCACCAAACACCTACATTGGTTCTGCTCGCAGAGACATCTTACAACGCTGTTCTGTAGAAGGAATAACGATAAAACTGTGGAAATTTTTTTTCAAAGCAAGACCCTAACTTTTTCCAAACATTTTTTCTCCTTTTCTCACCCGCTTAAAGGCAATCCACTTTCTATATAAAAATTTTGGTGTTTCTTATAGGAAAAAAAAAAGAGTCAATAGTCATTTCACTTCCTGTACACACCTTAGTTGCTTTTTTTGTTGTCACTGAGCAGTAACGCTAATATCAGAAAGGAAGCACTTTAGGGGCTTTTATACAAGCAGGGATGATAGGTGCTTTTTTGTGATCTGTACACTCAAGCAGCAGCTGTATGTTCTCAGCTTAAAATGACTCATAGAGGCTCTCTTTTAACTCTCTCATCTTAACCTAAAAAAAAAAGAAAAGTAGTTTTCATACCTAAACTGACAACTTAGACTGAACTAAGCAGTCAATGGGAAGAAGATCAACCAGTCAGGGACACCTAACCTTAACAGAATTCATAAAAATTATCATATGAGCCCAGATTTTCTAGTTTCTTTCCATTTGCATTGCCCAGGCAATAAAGAGAGTTTTCTACCTGTTCCCTCTCCTTCATTCCGAGTTCTCCAAAATGCTCTCACCAACATCTGTTTGCTAAGGAGACTTATAAAACCTGTTTTCATCTGCATTCTGAGGGCACAGTGATAAGAACTTTAGTTTCTTTGAATATTCATGTCATTTTGGGATTTTCAGGCCTCCAATTCTTCCTTTATCAGAGTATTCTTCATGACATGTCAACCTGCTTCAACCGAAAAGCTTCTGCAGACACAGTTTATAGGCACATAATCCCATCTTTCAAAGTGTGTGAATGTGTAATATGCATACAGCACTTTTTAAAACTTTTTAACCCTGAGAAAAAAAATTGTCTCTGCTTTCTCCTGTTACAACACATTTTATTTTAAGCAAACCACTTCTCTCATTTCTAATCCATAGATGCCAGTGAATGAGAAGGATGATGCCTTCAGCACTTGGTGGCCTTTTTTTTTCCACTACACATTTGTTACACGGAGTAAGGTGCATGAGCTCACCAGGGGCTTTCTAAGTGTTAAAAAAAGGGGGAGGGGGAATTTTTCTTGATTTGTTTTTGCCTAGTGGAAGTTGGGTTGCTAGAGTTAGCTCCATCTTAATACACATTTCTCTGTAATTATTCTCCCTTGTATTAACTCTTTCAGGATAGCTTTTTCAAAGAATAATTTCACTCAAAGAGTAATGTTAAGAGGGTTCTCTACTCCAGTTCTTTTGCTATGACAAATAATTTCTGCTTTCAAAATCTCCAGTATCATTTTCCCTCCAACTCTTTATTTCTTCTCCCACCACAGCTGCAGTTCATAGTTAGCACCAAATAACCTATAAAAATAGTATTGCACATTCTAATATCTTTTATGGGAAGGACAAAAAGAAACCACTTCCATTTTCTGGAGCCCAGCAATGGAAGTTGGTATTTCTCCACCACTAGAAGCATCTTGAGCTTCTTAAATTTTGAAAAGGCACATGTTAAGTGCCTGTGAAAGCAAGAAGCATCAGCTATTGTCCGGCTTCTTAAAATAGTCACTGGCCAAATTCAATTCATTGCTAATTCACATCTCAGCTGACCCGCGTGCAAATTACAGCAATACATTGGGGCTGGGAGTTGTATGGTTTGTTATTTTGTTGGTTTTGGGGTTTTAATTTTGTTTTTTCAGGAGTACTGTACTGTTGAACACCTAGTAAATACAATTTGGGAGAATTGGAACAATACTAACAGCCCTCACCTCCCTCTGATGTTGTGGTTAAGGATGAATAAGAGCTGGACAGCATGGAACTTCAGCAACTCTTTCCCTTTCTGATTTTGTAAACAATAAGGTTTTCTTATTGTGACTTTCTCTTCATTCAGTGAGTTACTGCAAAGATAAAGGCTGTGGGAACATGCCCAGACATGTTTCCAGAACTGGGGCTCTTATACTTTTCACTTGAATCTTGGGTCATCCCATCATTTTATGGCTGTTTATGCATGTCCATGTAAATGTACGTATTAGTTTCCCATGAAATGAGAAGGATCAGCACTGTGAAGTAGGAGTTCTGTTTTCAAGGGCGTGTCTTCTGAATTTCCAGAAAACTGCCTGCTCTGTAGTCATATCAAATAAAAAATATTCTAGATAAAATATTTACATAGCACTTCATTCTCTTCAGAGTTTGGTTCTGTTCCTTTAGAGTGTCTCTGAGTAGTATGTAGTTTTGTGGCTTTTTTTTTATAAGGAGAACTTAGATGTTTTCTAACTGCATAAACCATTGCTATTTTTGCACGACTATCCCTGTGACTTTAGTGCAGCACAGAGCTCCCTGCAAAATTGAGGTCTCATTCAACAAACTGCTTTCATGTTCTGGTTTAACCAAAACAACATGCCAAACCCTGGCCAGGTTTGCTGATTTATAAGTAGTGGAACAACATGCTAATTAAAAAAAAAAAAAATCAAAAGTATTTAGGAGTGTTATGGTCTTTCTAAAGGGTACTGAAATATGGAAACAATTGGAAAATAGGAATATGACTTATATATTCTCTAGGAGCAGTGAGATGAGATACAAAGTACTTTTAACCTTAACACATATTCTGAATAGTTCCAACACAGCAAGTCAGACTGATATTTCTGCCACCTTTCTGTCAGCAGATGAAAATCCTTCTTTGTACTTAACTATGCTCTGGTGATTTGTGCAGGGACACGGATCTCTCTGAAACACTTTAGGTAGTTTATGACCTGTTGTATAGTAAATCAGACCAGAATTTCAGTGGTTTATACATTAAGGCTTGATTTTAACCCAGCAAACTGCAAAGCAAACTGTGTTTGCTAGCAATGTAACCACACCGTGAAGAGACTTTAAATGTCAGCTCCAGTGACTTGTCTCTGAAACAGGTGAAAATTGGGGTTGGGGAAGCAATGTGTACTGCATCCACACTTCCAGGCTCTGCTATGGAGCAGGTGGAGGCTCTGCTATGGAGCAGGGCTCACTGTCATCTGCCTCATCTCCACTATACCACCTCTGGGCTCTGGGAGCAGGACTACCTGGGGGCGGCTCTAGCAGAGCGCAGGCTAAGCCAGGGCATTCATGTGTCCCTAGGTCTCCTGCCCTGGTGCTTGCTGCCACTACAGCTATTTGGCCTAAGGCACCTGTACTAGTGGAGATCCCTGGGCTGGGCACTGACACACCTCCTTACCTTTACTGTTGACAGCAGCCCTTCAAAATGGGTGTTTGTGAAGGTAACTTTACCAATGAAAGTGAGACACGAGACCTGAAGCTGCAAGGACACATACTGCGTGCACAAGGGATGATTCAGGCAAGAGAAGGAAGGCCCTGCCCCACTGCTTCCAGTAAATGCTGCACACCGTGCTGCCAGGCTTGGACTATTCCTCTAGCTTTTCTTGAGTCACTGTTATAGTGGTTCAGACTCCTCCCCCACGGGTATTAGCTTTTATGTTGCTTTATCGGATCCCTGTGTTAAGGATGTGCTGTTAGCTCCCACTAACGTGGTTTCAGCGCGGGCAGGTGCCGGGTCTCACCGCGCTGCCGGTGCGGGACGCTCACCCTGCCTTCCAGCGTCTCCGGATAGCACCGATAGTTGCGCAGCGAGGCCAGCCACAGCTGTCCCTGCGTCCCCCCACCTCCAGCACACGACCCGGTGTCCCTGACAGCCACCTGCATCCATCCCCTTTTTCTTCCGTCCGCTTTTCCACAACACCCACTTCCCTTCGCCCTGCACCCTCAGAAGTGGCTGTAACATCATAAAGTGCCTGAACCTGAAAGTGGGGGTTTTCTTGTTCCCTTTAAAACATCGCCTAAACGAATTAGCTGGAACCTCGGTAAGAAGCCTGTCGCTGTCGGCGGCGAGCAGCACCCGGGCAGCGC
>VZRE01009240.1:1509475-1557282 GCA_013396775.1 Cephalopterus ornatus
GGCCCGACACCGCCCCACCGCCCGGCCCGCTGCCCGCCCGGCCGGACACTTACGAGGAGCAGGGGGAGAAGCCCCCAAGCCATCCTGGCGCTGCCCAGCGCTCCGCACCTTCCGGCACAGCACGGTCCGCCCGTCCCGGCAGGACAGCCAGCCCTGCCCACCGGGCTCCTCCCATACGCTGGCACACACCGCCCGGCCCATCGGCGGCGCGGAGGGGCTGGCAGCGGCGTAGGGGAGCGCTGCTGGTTCCCCGTAGGTGCCCGGCGCGGTGGAGCCGGCTCCGGGCAGGGTTCCCTCCGCCGGGTGAGCCCGCGGTCACGGCACGGCACAGCCCCGCGGTCACGGCACGGCACAGCCCCGCGGTCACACGGCGGCTGTTCGTCAGGCACACCCACTCGGCAGCCTGTGAATGCCAGGCACAGCCCCGAGGTCACGAACCCAACGGACTTTGGGCTGGGAATGAGGAATTTACTTCATATCCTAGCTGCGAAGCCATTTCCTCTCCACCGAGGGCAGAAGCTCCGCTTTTGCAGTATTGATAAGAACAGGCTTGGGGTAGGGAGTCCCGAATCAGTAGGAGTGGAGTAGTCTCTCAGAACAGGCTAAACTCACTGCAGCAGAAGGTACTGCCCTTTGCTGTCGTGCCGAAAGACTTGCTCAAGCCTGTGACATTTTGTAGCATTCTAGTCACTTGGGTTTTTCGTGCAAGCTTTCAATGTTTTGGAATGTTGGTAGTCTGGCCTCCTTGTAGAGTTAGAAATAATGTGACGGTGGGAGTTATCGATATGTGTTTTGATCTTTCAGGTTTTGACGTGATGCTGTTGCCCTGGGAAGACATGGTTGCAATCGAGCTTGCGTTTTCATTTTAAACACCATTTTTCAGTGGTTTATGACTCAGATTTTCAGAAACTCTTCAGCTTTTCTGCTGGTATGGGTCTTAGCTGCCGTACCGATAAGCTGGGTTCATAACATCACCAAAAAATAGCTGCTGTTTTAAATATTTCGGGCTTTTTAACCACTTCCGGATAAGCTGAAATGTACTGCTGACACATTTTTAGAGATGCTGCCTTTGGAGTATCCTTGAGCAATCAACTTTTTGCCTTCCCAATGGCAGTATGGAACATAAGGAACAAGAGGCACCTCTCTTGGGTGCAGTGCCTGGGTTACATCACTATAGTTCTTACTGGGCAAACCCAAATCAGTGCGTACTTGAGGCTTCTACTTTTAGCGGAAGTTTTTAGTGCAAGTAGGGGTGGAGTAGGGACTGCAAGCAACGTGATCTGGATCTGGATGGTTGCTGCAGCAGAAAGCTTGGTCCAAATTCATCACTCAGGGGATTGTGTTTTGTCCTAAAAGCAAAACCGTATGTGGCTGGGCCCTCAGCGGGCATTGCTTAGTGTTGGGCAAACCCTGGATATGTCCCTTGCCCTAATTATCCAGTATCTTCTGCTAATGTAGCTAATGTCTCTGAGGTGCATGTGGTTTGCACTCCTCCCTGCCCCCCGGGGGTGTGATGACTCTGTGCATGTAGCTGTTTTGCGGTAGAGTTTTTGTCTTGACGGGGAGCTTTGAGAGACGTTTGAGAGGCCACCACGTTCATGTCAAAACAATGCAGTGCCTGAATGTGGCTTGCAGTCATATCTTACGTAGTTAATAACTGTAGTTGTTTGGGGGTTATATATATATAATGAAGAAAGAGAAATGTTTTTGGAGGATTTTTTGTTTGTTGACTGTCCTGAGCTAGTATCAGTGAGCAGTAGAAGGCCAGTGTTTTGCTCTTTTCTGTGTTCATTGGGTTGCAGCAGCTTTTTTTTTTGGCTGGTAAAAGTTTTAGCGTTGACTCTTGTCTTTACTCAACTTCATCCAAAGCTTAATTCGGGTGTCAGCAGAGGCATGTTAAGCAATGCAGGCGCTGCTGTATTTCTCTTGCCAGCAGATGGCCTTGAGCCTCTTCTAACGCGTGAAGAGGGATCAGACTGCGGCGAAATGCAACCCGAGGAACAGTTAACACACACTTTTTAGCTCTTTTGCAATTCCACCTTTAAAAATGCAAGGTCCTGCAATTAAAGTGAAATTTTTTGTTTTTATTTTATTTTACTGTGTTGGTTGGATTTGTTATTGTTTTGTTTTGTTTTTTCCTTGTTATTGTTGTCCTATATCCACAGATGTACACTGGTCACAGGAAATTCAGTTCAAGAGAGCTTCAAAAAACCCAAGGAATAATTCTGAATTGACACGATCACATTATTCTGACTATTAGAGTTGCTGAGTTGGGATCTGTATTCATGTCTTAACTGGCATCAAACCTTTTCTTTCCTCTCCAGAAACTTACTTGCACCTAGAGAAACTAACTCTGTTGGGGTATTATGACATTATGAATTGCTCAGTTTTTGAGAGGGTTAACTTAACTAGTCTCTCCAGGTGAACAAAAAATTGTCAAGGTGCAATGAAATGTAATTGAGGGCCCAGAGCCCTTTGCATTGTATTGGTCTCATCTCAGAATGTTGAATCCATATTTACATTCCAGAAGGAAAATAACAGGGCAGGAAGCATAAGATCTGACTTGCTTTCTACTACTTGCTTCTCTGTTAAATTGTTACATATTTTTTAATTTATTTATTTTTTAAAATATTTTGTTTAGATTTGGTTTGGCATATTGGTAATTTTTAGCCCTTCTTTTGTATTAAGATTTGGCAATTAGATTAATGTAGTATAACTTAATCAAAGTAGTTATGTCATACTTAAATTCTCCTTTGACCTAAAATACACATTAGAAGATTATTATTGAACAGAAGACTTACACCGAGATACCTTAATATAATAAATGTGGGAACTCCCTACTACATTTGTCTTCCTGTTAACTTTGCATTTTCTTTTCTTGTATATATTGACTTATTCCCCTGTCTTTTAGTAGATAATAAGTTTGCCTTAAAATGTGGATTAGGGTACACAACTTTTGTATTTGGGCAAGTTGATTTGGCTGGAAAGGGAGGAAAATAGGAGAGAATGCAGAACGTACATTTCAGAGATATTTAAAATTATGCATTTTGTTACGTGATTCATGTTTTTTAAATACCCTGAAATTTAAAGGGAAGGAATATAAAGCTCAAACAGTAATTGGACCCAAGGTTTTTATTTTGATTTGTTTATTTGTTTGTTGCACTTTCTGTTGGCCTTTTGGTTTAGTTTGCTTTTCTGTTTTGCCTCTCTCCTCTGTCTGGTTCAGAACAACCAACCTAATTTTGAATTTTGTTTAAATACTAGAGTGAGCAATCCGTTACTCATGCAGCTCTATTGCATCTTCTTCATCCATGATTTAAACCTCTTCTGTTATGTGACTCTCATCAGAAGCATTAGCCTACACTATTGGGAAATGATTGGAGTGGCATCGGTCCTTAAATAATCAGTTCTTACTCCGTATAGTTTTATGATGGTTTTATTGTTTTCCAAATCTTCTGCGAAAGAAGATTTAAACAGATTAAAACAGTGACCTTGCCCCAGCCACCAGCTGCACCCTTTGCCCTAAGGTCTTGTAGACCAGAAAAGATTGTAACCACTGTAACTGTTGGCTTCTGTGTTGCAGTGTGGTGTGGCCAGATTCTGACAATTGGAGGTTACCTTTCTCCCTTTTTTCATAACACTTAAAATCATCTGGGTTTGTGGTATGGTGAAGGGTCCTTGGTCAGGTGATGTGGTAGACCAAACACCCTGTTCTGTGTGTGGAGAAGCTGATATGACAGCACAGAAGTGGGAAAGCGGGGTGTGAGCAGAGAGGTTTATGAAGACTTGTGGGCTTTTTCATAAGGGTGCTGCATGGTGTTACATCAAATCAGATCAGGAAGTTCTGACATGCAGCATGTTTATTTTAAAAATAATAGAGGTCTGATACACCCGCCTGTGGAGCCATAGATGCTAGTGTTTATCTGGAAAAAAAATCCCACACAAGCAAGAAAACAGAGTGGAAACAAAAAACCCCAAACTAGAACAAAACAGTGGAAACCGAAACTTGTAACAAGTACCTTTTCCCCTTTAGCAGTTCTTCTCTGGAGAAGGTGATAAAGGAGAACTGGGCATAATCCCTGGCCCTCTAAAAGAAAGCTGAAGCAGACGGATGTCCTCTTTCTCATAATTCAACTTCCTGGCATGATCCTGGATCCATGCTTTTGTTCAACAGACCCAGTTCAGATGACGTCAATGCATTCTTCACAGCAGGGGAAAAAAAAAAATCATTTTTCAAACAAACCGAGCATTTCCTTAGACTAGAAAAGCAAATTGGCTGGATGCCTGGTGGCTCCTACAGCCAATCACTATAACCTTACCATAAATGTAGATGTGTTTCTATCTTAGAGTTGATTATTGACTTTATTTTAGCCATGGGACCATCCTGTCTCGGTCCTCTCTGTGTGCACTCTACCAGGAAGTGCTGAGATACTGAATGCTGCATTATTTAGCAAGTATTTTGCACATCACATGGCCTCACTTAAGTAAGCTCACTCAAATTTGACTATATGACATGATAGACTGTAAATGCATCTCTTTTAATTGTTCTGCAGATCTTGCAGGAGGCAGCTTAGCTTCAGAGGCTGTCTGGTGCTCTTTTTTTTCAAGCTAATTGGTCTTCGTTGTTTTTTGAAGATGCTATTACTAAGATTATGCTTTGGACTTTTGAAGCTTGATGTACAGCAAATGCTAACTGTCAAACGTGTAACAGATGAGCTGTAAAAGCTTTTGAGATAATGTGCTAGGGATGCTAGATGTTTTCCAGGGGTGAGGAAGTGTTCAAACCTTTTCCCTTCAGGCACTGCCTGGACAGAGCACTGCTGATTTAATTTGTGAGTTAAATCCAAGACTGAATCCTTGTACCAAGGATGAGAGAGGGAAGATCTGTAGAAATGTCCGGAATTAAAAGGTAAATGTGAGTAAAAGGAGATCTTTAGTTCTGCTTTTAACCTCTAATCTGAAGATAACAGTAACAGGTGAACCAGATGACTTTATTACTGATGTTAAGTGACACCCAAACAGCTACCCTTCAAGGAAAATAGTTTTCGTTATCATTTGAAAGTAAACTAAGACAAATTCTATTGAAGGTAGTGGGCAGGAGAAGCTAAAGGAAACATTTTAAAGGATCTTAGCATACTGTAGTTTCTGAGATTGTAAGAAATATGTCTTTGGGATTCAGTTCCACTGTTTTGCTTTGCACTGTCATGCTTCTCTTTCTGGGATATCATCTGATGAGTGAAACTAGATAAAGGAATGCCTTGTGGCTGAGACTCCGAACAGTCTTGTTTTGGTTTCTTTTGATATCGCTTAACCTTTGAAATTCTTTGGGGGTGGTGGAGACATGATACTGATGTGAAAAGTTTTATCCCTCCCACTGATATCTCAGATGTAGTTCAGCATCCTCTGTGACATCAAACGTTCTTCAGAGCGAGAACAGGATGCCGTGATCTTGCTCTGAATGTTTGTCTCCTGGGCACTGCTGTGTGCTTTTAACCAGGACTTGAACTTCAGGTAGATGTTTAACAGCTAAATCCTGGTAGAGAGAGGCTGTTGTGATAGGAACAAAGTTTGGAGATGAGGTGGCTATGGCTGTTCCCTACCTTCACTTCCTGACCCATTTCTTTCACACATCTCACAAACAGCAGAGAGGCCTGGGTAGCTTATGCAGCTACAGGAGTGAGTCATATCTTCTCTGTTCAGCTGCACAGCCCACTGCATAGTAAGCTTTTATGAGCTGTAGCAAATAAATTGAGTATATAGTACAGACTGATTCACGTTTCTTTCAAGATGCAGTTGGTTGTTTTCTGTCAGTGGCTCTCATCAGCAATTAAGTGATGGGCTTAGAAAGCTGTGTGTCTCTAAGGGTGGTCATAACAAGGAGGGATACATTCATGTTTGCTGTCTGAAGCAGTCTGCTAAATTCCCAGATAAGACATTAGTGAAATTTTTCAGCTGAATCATTTCTCAAATACTTCTTGGAAGCCAAGTATTTTGAAAGAGCTAGTCTTTCCACACTGCATAGTAGCTGCCTCTCCTGCTGTCAGCCAGCTCAGATGCAGGAATAGGAAACTGAATGAGGGACCGAAGAGGGATGGACAGCAGAATGTGCATTTCTGGTTCCCTGGGATAGACAGGAGTTTATAACACCCACAGGTTTCCCATGTGTTTCTCCCAGCTTGGGCATGCTCAGAAACCTCCCTGCCTGGAGGTAGTCTGCTGAGAGGGGAGCAGTTCCTCTGTTTCATGTGAGAAATGAAGAGGGACTGACATCCACTTGTAGTAATAGTATAAGGAAATTGTCTTACCTTCTTGAAGTAGAGGTTTTGAACTGAATTTCTCAGCTTTCATTTCATCACTTCAATAAGCCATGAGACCAATTACCACTTGAGACCAGTGGTAATTTTGATGTTGTCTTGTTTGAAGATAAGATTTCACCACACATGCACAAAGCATATGTAAAGATCAATATCTGGGGACTTCCCTCTTTTTGGGAGGCAGGGCTGGCCACCAATCCCTTCTCCATCAGCTTGCTGAAGGGGCAGCCCAGTCTGCCCTGCACTAACCACATGGCAGAGCCTGGGGTGTCTCATATTGGTGCAGTGAAAGGCTGTTGATTCATGGAACTTGTTGCTTGCCCTCCCAGCTACTGTTCCACTATTCCTGAGTGACCTGGTACAAACCCCACATTTTCTTTTCAGAGGGCCTACCTGAAATACAGGATCTGACAAAAACAATTTACAGAAGAATAACTATAAGTTATTAAAATATACGCAATAGGGAAGGTTTAGCTATCATGCAAACAGTAGCTTGTATTGTATATGCAAAATAAAAGAACACAGATGTTAGACCTTTTTCTCAAGTGTGGTTGTTGCCTGTTCCTCCCAACCCATTTTACTGAGAAGGCCTGGCCATTTGCAGTTCAAGTGGCACTCTACCAACACTATTTTATTTAAATGCAATTCAGAAAGGGGAACATATTTATGCGGAAGATCTACTAATTGCATCATTTTCTCCTTGTATTAAACAATGTGTTCATGCTGTGTAGCACAGAGTAATCAGTGTGCAGGGAAATGATTTATATTGTTTTGAAGAGATCTGAACATTTGACCTTGTAAATGAATTTCCAGAGAGCTAAATACAATGTAGTAAGTAACAGACTCTAATTAAGAAGCTGGAAGAGTTGTGTAGTTCTGGTATCCTGGTGTGGAAACTATCCAGGCATTTTCAAGATCCTTGTATAAAAGTGTTTTGCAGCAGTGAAAGGAGTTACTACATCTTTTCAACAAGTTACTAGCAAGGAACTGAAAGAGAGAGAAACTTGGAAAGTATTTACAGGACTGACAACATGGTAAAAACTATAATTCTGAGACCTTACCTTTTTTTTTTAGTGCTGTTATTGACTTGCAGGAAGAACAGATTATAAATCAGCAGGCTTTAGCATTTTCTGCTTGAAGGTACTTGGAATATTCTTGAAGTCCTTAAAATTGCAGTGAAATCAGGGAAATGTTAGCCTTCTGTCTGTGGAATGGAGAGCTGTATCTGTACTAGTCCCTGTGGAAACACTATATGGGTGTGTGTAATGCAGGACAGTATATATGGTCTTATCCTGGTTAAGAAATGGATCAAAAAACAGTTGAGGTTGCAGATATCTCCCACTGAGCTACATGCAGGTTAGCCCTGAGTCCTGACAGTTTTCATCCCCCATGACACCAGTGGTACAACAATTGGTCTTGAAATGGGCTAGAATGAGGACAAGCTTTGCAGAATTCTGAGTTTTTCTGTATTTCTGAAAGATGGTTATGTTTTTCTCAGAATTGTGTGTCTTAAGTCTTCCTTACAGTCATAAAAGAGAAAGAACAAAACTTTGTTATTTGGCCTGACAGGGAATTTGAGCAAACAGTTAAAACTGGGCATGTAAAACACATTTAGTGGAAGAGGAAAAGAATACCCTGAGTTTGACTGGAAAGTCCTGGTACGCTTTTAGAAAACCAAGCAAATCATTAAACAAAAATAGCATGTTATCTGTACTTTTCCATAGTTCTTACAACTGCCTGTAAGAAAGAGGAAGAAGAAACTACCTTATGTAACTAAAGTGCAAAGCAAGGACCAAAAACCTGCCTGCTTCAGTTTTCTTGTGAGGCTTTAGCTTTGTTTGGGGAGCAGTTTATAAGTCGAACATGTTAGAGCATGAGTAATAGCTGTGTGCTAAGTTCCTCCTGGCTAAGTGACCAACAATCGTCAGCTGTCAGTCTCTTGGGGCACCACAGTAGGTAGCAGGATGGTCTTCCAGGCCCAAGCAGCAGCCAGGATGTGTGCAGGAAAGTGTGACAGAGGCAGAGTGACACTGCTCAGGAGGCAGAGGAGAGCACCAGTGAAGTCCTGTCCTTCCTGCAGGCTGCAGCGTTAGGCACCACTTTGCCAGGTGTATTTGTCTGCACCTTGTTTTCATTAACCAAAATGACATTCAGCAAAAGTTGCATGGGGGTAAGGAGGGGCAAGGATCCTTTTGTACAGGTCAGAGATGCAAAGAGTCTCCTCAAGGCTTCATATTATAAACAGGATTCTGTTGGGGAGAACTCTGTTTTATCTTAGATCTATAATGTAGTTTGTAGCAAGTTATGAAAACACATTTTATCTGTGACATTTTTCTGTAACTTATGTTATTTAGATCACTGAGGAAGGCCAGTGATGGGTAGGGGAGGTCCCAAAGAAACGCACCCACTCAGCAGTAATTTCCCTGTACTGTGCTGAAAGTCTTCAGCTCCAGGGGCAGTTTGCTTATTACTTTGCATATGTAGGATTTACATTTGCTTTATTTGTAATTATTTCATGTTTTAGAATATAAAAGGCTTTAGAGGGCTTTTACAAATGTGTTTATAATATTCCTCTAAGAAAGCTTTAAGTCATTTTTATAAAGCCTTATTCATCAATGTTTATTTTATTATCTCATTATATTTTTTATTATTTGAATTCTGTATTGGCAGCTGTGATAGGTTGACTTAGAGTTGTGTGTTCATCTGGCAAGTTTGTAATTAGCTACTTCTTTTCATTACATGCTTGAAATTTTTGTTGAACTGCCTTTCTTCCTGGGGAAAACCCCCCAAGCATTTTTAAGGGCTAATAAAAATAAGTGTTAATTGTTCTGGAGGCACTTTGGCCTGTTCTTTGGAACACCTGTGTGGATGGAGGCTGTTCATACCTGCTGCATGCCCAACTTTACTGCTCTTTTAGCACCCTCTTGCAGTGGAGTTGAAATTAAAAAAAAAAGCCACAAACAGTTTTGCAATTCTTTGATGTGACTTCTGGCTTTTTTTTTTTTTTTCCTGGTACAGAAAATGCACATGTATTAAACATGTTTGCATTTGCCACATTATTTTTTACTCTTGCACATAACAACATACACTTTCATATAATGGCATGCCAGTTCCAAAAGTAGGTTTCCTTTTTATCTTAAGATATTTTTAAAAGTATATGTTTACATTAGTCACACAGGTGGTAGATTTCCGCTTGGATATTTCGTACATTCTTGTGTTTATTGCAATGTAATGCTCATTCCTTCACTGTGATACAGTGGTTTTTGTGTCAATTTAAAAAAAATAAAAATAATAATTAAAAAAAATAAACAGTTCGTCTGTGCTCTCAGTTGTTTGCAGGTTGTGCTGAGTGACTCATACAGAAGATGAGGAAGCTGCAAGCAGGGCCACGTCTCCTTGTCCTGCCCAGCAGCGACACCTAACTGCTTCGAGTGCTCCAACCCAGGTGCCAAGAAAAAGGGGCTGGAGACCAGAGATGAACCCTTGGGAGAGGCAGGTACCAGCTTGGTGACATTTGTGGTGAGAGTGACTCACTCCACAGTTTGTCATAATCCAGAGCCTATGGGCAAAGAAGATGTGTTGATTACAAAAAGTGAAACTCTGGCACTCCAGCAAAGTATTAAATTTGCAAGTGAAAGAGGTGACCTCATAGAGGTCCTTTTCCTCCTGGTTTGCTGGAGGGCCAGCCAAATTGGCTGATACAGGCATTGAGTCTGTGAGGCTCTGTGATATAGCTAGGCATGCAGAGCCCACAGGTTCATCTGTATGTAATAGCTCCATGAAACTTCCTTGCAGCAAATTTCTCTCATGGGAACCATCTGATTTCTTATTTGTGCAAGCTCACCTTGAAATTTTGCTCTTGATGAAATATTAACAGGAAAACTTGCAAAAATGTAGTGGAAGTGGTCTCCTTGTTGCTCTCAGTCTGGGAATATGTTGGTTGGGGAGCTTGGAAGTCATTGTGGAGGAAGGACCCTTGTGCTCTGCCTGTCCCACGCACAAGTTGTGTAGGTCTGACTTCCTTAGAAGTACAGAACTTGTCTTCCATAGTGGGAAGATTTCATTTACATTTTGACAAATTTAGACAGCGTGTTACTGAAGAGGTTCTGATAATCGTCTAGGGGAATCTGTTCTCTTGTAACTCTTGGGAGATGTGCCAATGTAACATTATTGTGAAGCCTTAACTACAGTGTAATTTCAGACAGATATGTCATCATGAACTGTGAATAAGCTACTGAGGTGCTGCTGATAGTTTGCACACTGGGGCAGAGCTTGGCCTTAGCCAGTGGCCTGAGGGCTTATCCAGGATCTCTGGTGGATTTGCAGCTCTTGGTATAGACAGTGTTCCTTTGACTATGCTTCTGATATGTTTGAGGTTTTCTTTCTAATATTAGGTGTGTCTACACCAGCTGGAGTGTGAACTGTGGGTGATGCCTTGCAGACAAAATGTAGAGCTTATTTCTACCAAAAAAAAAAAAATCGTGAACGGCCTTCAAAACTATGTGTTTAAAATTATGCAAATTTGTGGTGGAAAAATCTGTCTGCATCTATTATGCATGAGGAGAGGGTACAAACTCCTGTCTCAAGAAATCCTTCTGCTGCATATATGAAAGGAGAAAAGCTATAGGAAAAAAATTACCACTGTAGAAGTCCGATTTCTTTCCTGAGATCTGCTATCAGGAAATCTCAGAGACAGGATACTGAGCTATATGGATATCAGCCTGACCCAGCAGGGCTTGTACTTATATTCTGTTTATTTATCTAAGAAGGAATGAGGAGAGAGCCATTATCTCATTTTTACTTTGAATGTGTTCCTTTGATTTTGAATGAAGGATAACTACCGCATTACCATGAAGGAAGATACCTTGTCAAGAAGATGAAGGAAGGTTGTGAATTAACATTCTTCATCACCATGCTCGAGAGGCCCATGAGGCAAACACTGGCTCCTCTATCTCTTGAACAGCAGTGGCAAAACTATTTTCTAAACTTTGTAGGTTGAAAACTTGCCATATTTGAGAATGATTAGAGTAATTTTGCCTTAGTTCTTAGAGAGGCACCAGTGCAAGAGCCTGACAATCATGGAGAAAGCTAATCTATGGGTTTGACAGTTTATGGTTAATCTGACACTTTACAGATGCATACTGTGTGACAGCTGCAATGAATCAGATTATTAGAGCGACTTTCTGCTCCCTAAAGCTTATTTATTCCTGTCTTTCTCAAAATGAGGCTGTGGTGGGGGGAGGGGGGTGTGGGGAAGCGTAAAGCCTATCAATGAGATAGAGGGCCTGAAGCCAGACAAACCAAAACATTTAGAGATTCTGCTAATGTTACGAAGATGAAAGGAATCCCCAAATAAAAAGGAGCCAGAGACATATTTAGCAAAGCCTCATTCCTAAACAGCCAATTGGATGCAGGCAGGAAGGTCTCCACGCACATCTCAGAAGCTGTTTTCCCTTATAAAGTAAAGCAAAGGGTTTACTTTATTCACAGTCTTCTACAGCAGTTGGGATAAGCCTGCAGCTTCTGTCCTCCTTTACCAAAAAAGTATGGCATCTACTCACTGGTGTGGGGCCTCTGAGCTGGCATTCTTCAGGCCAGCTGGAGCCCATTTCCCAGGCATGGTGGCTGCACAGCTGCTGTGGAGTCCCAAGTACACTTTGGGCCCATATGGAAATCTGCACAAGTTACTGAAAAAGAAAGAACTTTAGGAAGGTGTAGCTAAGAGTTTCCACTGATATACTGAAAGATGCTTGAAGTCAATAGGGAAGTTCCCAATGTGCCCTTGAGCTTTGCTAGTATCTTTATAAAGAGATCAGGGAAGATGGTATTAAGAGTGAGACAAAATTACTTTTTGCTTTTGTTTTTCTTTCTCTCAGTGCACTCCAGACAAACTCCTGTGATAGAGACTACAAAAGGGTTTAGTGTGGAAAAACAAAGTTCTCAAGGGAAGCTAATGAAAAACATAGGCTTTGGCTATGGATACAAAGAAAGAATGGGAACCTTGGGATATAGACACACCAGGCATCTGCGCTGTGTGGTTTCTATACAAATGAGTGGCACAAGGACTGAAAGACAGGCAGCAGAAACTGGTGATGGAAGTAGCCTCCAGAGGAAAAGGTAAACTACTTTCAGGAATGGTGTTGTGATTTTTCCTTGAAGAAAAAAAGAAAGAAACAAAACCAACCTACCATATATGTATATATACACATGTATAATATACATACATACATATATATATGTGTGTATATATATCTGCAGAGGGGAGTCCAGAGTTTTGATCCCCAGCATTTAGGTTTGATTCTCAGAAGACTTGTTCTATTCAGTTCTCTTTAGGTTATTATTCATATCTCATGCCAAGTACATTCTCCCCTTCTCTCCCTACCCTTCTGACAATAACCTAAGTTGCTGAGAAAAAAGGTGTAAACTACTGATGTACTTTTATGTCTAGTAATAACTGTGTGATCATAACTTCAGCACGGACTAACCGAAAAGAAAAGGAATACTTTCATTCTATAATGTCCCTCGAGCTGGACTGACCTAATTTCCTTGCATAGTTCACCTGTTTGCCTGCCTTCCTTCCTGCCCCAGCACTTTCCATAACATCACACTGCAGAGACAAGCTGCCTGCTGAGCACCGCTCTTCACTGTGTGCTGGAGGCATGGCTGGGCAGCATCTCTACATTTTTCCTTTGCTGTTTCTGTGTATCCATCACTACTGCTTAGTCAAGCCTCTGGTTTACTTCTTCATTCTAGTCTGCCTATGTTTGTCTCTAACAAATGTCCTTCATGCAGTAGGTCTTTCCAAACAACTGGTGTTTACTCTGTGTCACCATATCAACAACTATCTGCTCTTAGTGAGACTGTGTCAGTTGTATCTTTTTCATGAGCACCCTGAAAACTAGGACTCCTACATCTTTGGTGCCCATGATGTAAGGTAAGGTGATGTGTGACCCGCACCCAAAAAACCATTCGTCAAAGCAGCCAAGGTGCTGCTGCTGCCATCATTGCAACCAACAGGACTTGTGGTGTGCACCAGGCCAAGTTTATAGGTATCATGATGAAGCTTAATAGAGGTACAAGTCTATGGTATCTGCATGGCCACTGTTTCCTTAATGTTCACAGAGGCCTCTTGTAGAAAACTGTTGCCTATATTTCTAGTTATGCTGAGGTGCAGTGTGAATGATGTATCAGTTCTACTAAAGGGTTGTTTACTTGGCTCTGCAATCTCGTATGTGCTGTATCCGCCATAGCATCATCACTAGTAAGCTTTTTTGGGAGTGTGAACTTCTGCTCAGTAAGGCAAAAAGTTTGGATTCTTTTGAATCTTTGTCCCAGTCTTGGTATTTCCAAGGAGTAGCAGTTGATGATGTTTTTGAAAACCTAGGATTGTGTTTCTTCTAATTTAGAAGGGAATTGGTGTTTGTATCAAAATCAGACATGATACTGCATTGAAGGGTTATGCTGTGTGAAATTCTCCTTCCCCTTGACCGAAATTCCCTGATCTAATACCATATGTTCTATATGAGGTATGTAAGTTTTCTCAGCTGTGTTACTGAGTGTTGTTTGAAAACAAAGAATTTGGTTTTGGCTGTCCTTTGAGTGTCAGTTGGAGATACTCAAAAAAGGGCCTGTTTAGATCCTCTCTTTTAGGTTGCTTACATTGGTGGTTTGGGATTTTTAAATTTTTTTTCCTTTTTTCTTTTTCTTTTTTTTTTTTTTTTAATGTTTCTGTCTTTTGCCCCGATGCTAGAAGTGAAATAATAAATAGCTTTTGCATGGCTCATGTTCCAACATTTGATAGCTTCTGTTTCTGACTCTCCAAGGCAGTTACATTCCTTCAAAGTTCCTTTCCTTAAAAGTTAAATTCCTTTTGGTCTTCAATCCATAATTCTGTCTATCTGCTATCTCTACTAGTAGCTTTTTCCTTAAATTTTCACATCAGAAAAACTTTCACTGTGGTTTTGTGGTAGATTTTCTTGTATTAAGGCTACTCAATTAGGCAGCAAGCACTCTGTAAGCAAACACACAATGCCTCTCCATATTGCAACAAGACTCACAAAGCAAGGATCTCGCTTGGATTTTCACATCTTTCTTGGCTTGTGTGCTTGGAGCAGTTTTGAATTTGTTTAGCATTAGAGTTAGGAGATGCTGTTTCTGGTTTTTTGTAAAAACTTAATGACAAAATGTTGGCTATGAAAGGGCTGCTACACTAGAATTAGCCTGTCCAGAGAACAGTTGGCTACAGCTGTAAAAATTGAGGCCTGTGATGAAAATAACTTGTACAGGGAGAACTGCTCCTTTATTTGCTAAAAATATGTTCAATGGAAAAGCTAGCTGGGGTTATAAAATTCAACTACTTTACTACGAACAATTTGAGATGTGAGTTTATGGGAGTCCAGACTTGCGGCCTTCAGTAAAGTAGCACTAGGGCATATTTGGCCTGCAGGTCCTAGGGTTGAAAAATAAGCTGTCTGAGAAACAGATTGGATTCTAACCCATCATAATCCAGAGGGGATCATAACAATCTTTTAACTGAACTTTTTCACAACCTTCAAAAACTTCTCTGTGAACCATAAACAACAGCAGGTACTTTTTTTACTACCCTTAAGCCTATGGGCAATATTTAGTATACAAGCAAAATGCCAAGCCTTTAAAGAGACTTTGTAGAAAAACTGAGAAGCTGTTTAGCTGGCCAGAAATATCTTCACTGTTTTTGTCAAAATCTTTAAGGACAGGAAAGTGTTCCTTTAAAAACACCTTCCCTGTTATAAATGACTGCTCTTCCAATTTCTCTTTCTGCCTCTTGGATGTTACTGTGGAGTTCTGGACCTCTCCTGTTTGAACACGATTCTCCTGCCAGAAGATATCTATTGTGGGCACACTCTGACTCTCTGTATTTTAGCAACTCTCCTGAAGTTTTAAAGTGTTTATATTACACAGCTGAAAGTCTCCTCCTGTTTCATGAGCTCTACGCTGGAATGCGGTGGAAGAGACCCAGGGCCTGTGGCCACCCAGATTAGAGTTTTTTGTATTAAGGTCCCTATATGGTTTTGTTAAAGACTTCAGCTCTGTCTCTGTCTATCTCTGCTCCTTGTTTGGGAGGCTAGTGGGAGGAGAAGAGCTGAAGGGTCTATATAACCTCAGAGCTTTCAGATACAGAGTGCACCATCCCAGAGCAGCTATCCCCAGCCAAGCACTGTCAGGGTAAGTGGCACGGAACCAATAGTATGATTTACAGATTGCTGGAGGACTTCAATTAAATAATGTCAAATGGAAGCTATTCAGGAGGATGTACTGCTGTGCTGTAGTTTGCTTAAGCAAACTTAGTTATTAGAATTGAGTTGATAAAATACTTGTAATAGCTATACTGAGCTGACTTTATAGCACTTCTGAAAGGGACGAAAAAGTTCTACCTAATAATTTTGCTGATTCTACCAGCATCTCAGCAATTGTATAAAGAAATGGTTTTTGTAATGCCACAGCTGGAATTATAGCTATGTTCAGGTTTAAATGAACTCGTGTGACCTTGGGGTGTTAGTCTGGGACAGAACGAAGTTTCTGAAGGGGTATGCAGTAGTGTTTCTTAGCAGATTTGCTTCAGTGCTGTTAACCCAGTGTAACGTACCTGAGTGTTTTGGGGAATGTGACTGTAAGAAGAGCTGGAAGTGTGCAAATTAGCAGTGTCTAATAGGATAAAATGAGGACGTGTGTGTATTCATCCTTGTCTCTATGTATATGAAATTACTGTTCTGTAAAATGCCAAACATTTCCTTAAGGAACACACACAGACTTCTTGTGGAGCTGGAGTTCTCTTTAATAGCTTGTTGTGGAGATTGGTGAAGTGACTGATTATATTTAGAAGTAGAGCAAGGAGAAGAGACTAGACTATTGATTACTTGGGAGAAAAATATCCTGTCTTCCACAGAACTCAGTGACATTTGCTGCTCTGAGATGTTGCTACTGCATAGCATAGCTGTCTTGAGCTGTAACTTGCTGGTTGGCAGCAGAGCCCTCTGTCTGATTTTTCAGCTTTTTGTGCTTTATTACTAAATATGGTTTTCATTTAGAGTCCACTAGGCTCAGAAATGTAGCCTTTCCTGCCCCCTTCTTTCCCCTCCCCCCAGTGATTTTTGGCATTGCATTAGCTGCGTTGGTTTGAACAAACCCCCTGACCTCGAACTCTGTTCCAAAAACAGATGGTTGAAAAGCCTATTTCCTAATTAGGAAATGCTTTGTCCAAACCAGTCTGTTCATTCATGTTAGATAACAGTTGCACTCCATTCACTTAGTATTTGACTATAAAGAGCCTGCTTCCCCAGAAGTTTAATAAATGAAGAAATTGCAACCTACTTTCCTAATTATAATGATAAAATATCTGGAGTACACAAGGTTAGGATTTCCTTATCCATGTCTTCTCCTGGGAATTCTGCCCACTCATCCCGCTGGAGCAGGGTTGCAGCCCTGTCTGGTGGCTGCCTGGGCAGAGGCAGAGGATCTCAAATGAAGCATTTGGAAGAACTGTCCATGGCTTGTTCCATCCCAGTAGAGGATGAACAGATTGTGGATTCCCTTGCCCATTGGCCGTGGCTCTTGCTGACAGCATTTCCACTTTGTCTTGTGTTTCTAGTACTCCTGTGGCAGAAGGTTTTGACTGCATGTGGAGCCAGTTGGTCCATGGATGACAGCTGTCTCCTTTGGCTGTTAACACATTGCAATTTGTTGAACTCTGCATGGAAGCCCAGGCTCGAAGTGAGCCAAGTGATTCCCTAACACACTATAAATTGCAAGCAAATAGTTGTTCTTGAGTCCTGGTATTCAGTGCTTGTTTCTGTAATTGACTTTAATACAAAGCCTTCGAAGTATTTTTATTACCCATATTATCTTCCTATTGCCAGAGGAAGAAAGGATTTTCTTTTTACGGAGCCAAAGAGCCAACATAATTGCTCTGGCACTCTACAGATGTAGTTTATTAGCTGCTTTGAAATGATGATAGAGCATATGAAATGGCCTATTTTAAAAATGCATACTGTCTCTGGCTTCATTTTAAAAGTGGGGGTTTTTTTCCTGAATGATTAGGGGAAGACTGATAAATGCTTGGGTTTTTTTTCCTTTTCAATTTAGAACATTTCTTCTCTTTTAAAAGGTCAAACACAAACTTAATTGGCCATCTTCACCCAGTGGGTTAATATCTGCCTCAGGGAAACACCCCTGGTACATGCACAGCATTTTATGTGGTTAGTTGATGGGAAGCACAGGACTACAAGGGAAAAATGAAGTGCTCTTACCTTTGACAGTGTTCCACATGTGTCAGGATTTTATCAGGGTGATAGAAAAGTGGGAGAAGTTGTGCTGAATCCAATGCAAATGGATCTTTGTTTTTGCAGCTGTCAGTCCAGTGCTCTCTTTTATCTCCCACCCCCAGCCGTGGATTTCTGTGACCAAATTTAGATAAACATTTGCTGCTCCTTGATCTCTCTGCCCATGCTGCAGGGCTGGAAGTCTCCTCTGGAATTCTCTGGATAATCCCTAGTGCACAGAGCCATTTGGCAGACATGGTTGAAACCTCTCACGCTTTCAAAAGGAAGCCCATTCCCCCGTATAGCCCAGCAGCCCTTGACTGCCAGACCGGGGCCATGCCCCTCTGTGCTGTGCTGGCTGCTTGCATACAGCCACCTCTGTCTTCAAGGGGGATCTGATACCGGAGTATATTTTTTGGTTTTAATTCTTCTCTGCTGTTTTCATAGGGCTGTTTTCTGTCTGGAGGGCCAGAGGACTGACGTAGAAGATGTGTGAGGAAGAGGACAGCACTGCCCTTGTGTGTGACAATGGGTCAGGGCTCTGTAAAGCTGGCTTTGCCGGGGATGATGCTCCAAGAGCAGTTTTCCCGTCCATTGTGGGTCGTCCCAGGCACCAGGTGATGAACTACTTTGGTTATTCCTTACTGGACTTGTAGAAGGCTTTGCTATCCTGACCCCAGCTCTTCAGCATTTCCTATGTCTGGGGCTAGTCCAGCCTTGGGTGATGTGTGTAACACAGTGTTTCCAGGCAAAATGAGTCCAGCAGTGCACTCACTTGAGTCAAAGCAAGTCTCTTGCCTTATGAGAGGAATCCTTCTAAAATTTTTCTCTCCCTTCTATACCATCTTTTCCGTGTCCCTTAACTTTGAATCAACCAGAGAACTCAGTGAATACAGCTAGTTTAAAAAAAAACCAACCAAAAAAACAACCCAAAACCCAAGTAAGCCCAACAGAGAAGTATCTGGAAATTCTGACTGCCCTTAAAGCTAATGATAGGTAATGTGTGAAAAACTAAGGGCAGAAGAAGTTTTTAGTCAGCTTCCTACTAACCTTCCTGAGTTTATTCATTTAGTTGTATCACAAATGGGCACCTGCCTAGGGTTGAGTTTCTTTAGCTTCAAGGTTTACATTTGAGTATATGATGCATTTCATTATATTTTAATAATTTGCAAAATACATTTATTATCTGAGCTGTTAAATATAGGGAGTTTATGAGATGGATCATCATTAGCATGAACTAGAGCAGCTTAGCTAGGCCACAACAAACTAATTCACATAATTAGCAGATCCACCTATTTGCTTCTATGTCACCTAAGGCCCTGGTGGAAAGAAACAAGCTGGTTGTAAGATGTGGCCCTTTATATACCCAGCAAATGCATTTTAAGTTCTTCAGGACTGGAGAAATACCTGCCTGCCAGTATAGAAGCTAGGACTACAGGATCCATGAAAATACCTATAAAAAAGCCAGTACCATTAGATTTAAATTGTCTTTCTCTAATTAAAATATTATAGTGTTCAAAAAGAGGGTTAAAAAATGTTGAAACTTAAGCTTTGGGAAATATAAAGTGTGTATTGCTCTATCTTGACCCTTAGATGGCACAATATCACTTTCTGCTTTTACACCACTTTATTATAATTTAGCAGACAGTTCAGCCCTAAATATAACGAACATTAAAACAACTTTATTTTTCCACTTTATTTTGATGTATTTAATACTGTACTTGTTCTGTTTACTTAAACTGTAGGGCAAACATGAACTCCAGGGATTTAAGTGAACTAAACATTTAATATTGACAATTTCAGAGCTGCGGATAATTCTGCATTTATTGGTATTCATTAAGTATGTTGTAACTAGCATAACTGGCAACTAGATTTATTTCACAGTTAATGTTTTGTCTACTTTGTGACACTTCTCCCTGAGGGGCTAACTCGATTTGTATTATTTTATAGGGTGTGATGGTTGGTATGGGTCAAAAAGACAGCTACGTAGGTGATGAGGCTCAAAGCAAGAGAGGAATCCTGACCTTGAAATACCCCATAGAACATGGCATCATTACAAACTGGGATGACATGGAGAAGGTATTTCAGCTTTGAAAACTTGATGTGTATCACTAGTAGGCAAAACTAATTGAACCAAATATTGACCCACTAAATTTTAGATGAAACTGTCATGCTATCCAGTGTGGTTTAATGAGAAGCTTAATAGCCAAGGTTAACTTGCATCTAAAGCTTGAGTATCACTATAAGTCCATCAAAATAGTCATTGGGAGTTCTTTTACTCCCTTCTGATCTTTGTTGATTACTGGGACAGGGGGGTAAGGAGAGGGAAGAGAGGGGAGGAAAGAAAGAAAAGGAATTTATCAATTTGCTAGTAAGAAAATAGAAATTAAGAAGGTGTCTGTTTCTGGAAAAAATGCAGAGTATGTATGTGATTATGTGAAGGGCACTGTTTATACACATACTTTTTAATGCTTGAAAGATTAGCAATATTGCAGTGCAATGCATCCATTTCAAAGCCAGTATTTGGATGAAAGGCTTCCAGAACTATGTGTATAGTCATAGTTTATACAGATAATTCAGTTTCTGTGACTCTAAAGTGGTATTTCCATTTAATGTTGTTCTGTGAAAATAGAGCTATTTGGAACAGTGAATGTGTGGAGTCACAGTACTGTAGATTTTACTTGAAAGCCAAGTCTTTTACATCCAAACATATTAACTGATCCCTAATCAACGCCACCTTGAAAACAAGCTTGGCAAAAACTTCTTGGCCTTTAGACTAAAGTTTCTGGTCGGTTTACTTCTTATTGGTGTCTTAACCTCCTCATTGCAATCCACTTGGCCTCAGATTTTTACAGCTTGCAGGAATGAGTTGTGTGGAGGTGATAAACACAAGTTGCCTTTCAACCCCAAAACCCATTTACTTTCATTTCTTTTTATGAACTATCAGGCTGGCCTCTACAAACCAAAAGATGAAACTGTCAAGAAATCTATTATTTGTTGAACTCTGTGTATGTTCTACAGTTGTTCTGGAAGTGTTTAACTTTCAATAGTTGAAATAGCGTTGCTGCAACCAAGTCTGTCCTGCTCTGTCTCTTCTGCTGTAAGAATTACATCAGTTTTCATTAACTGATGTGCCCTTAAAGTAAGTCATATATTACTGGCAGTAAAACTTGAGGATAGCGCTTTTCTTTCTACACTTATTCTGGTAATCTCTATGAAGGCAGTAAGAACAACTGCATGAGAAACATCACTAGTCTGTATCTAGGGCTGTAAGCAGAGTGCTGGAGCACAATACCTGTCTGGAAGTGATCCTGAGCTGCTGGATGATGGTGTTTCTTTCCTTTGGCTTCTTCCATTATCCTCAGATCTGGCATCACTCTTTCTATAATGAGCTCCGGGTTGCACCTGAAGAACACCCGACTCTGCTGACTGAAGCACCACTGAATCCCAAAGCCAACCGTGAGAAAATGACCCAGGTGAGCTCACACTAAAGCTATGGGATAATCCAACTTTGCGGTTCAACAGGATGTGACCTTCATCATTTCAGTGAGTCATGTTGTCCAGCAGTCTATCTCTCTTTGTTATGGAAGACGGCAAGTGCACAGTGACCATCTGTTTTATTTACATATTATTACATTTACTTTAGAAAATCAGTCTATCCACTTCACATGTGAGTACTTTGGTCTGTCCAAGCTTTAAGTCATCTTAATCTATTTTTATGCCCAGGCCTATTACAAAATTATCTTTAATATGAGCATGTGTCTATATTAATACCTTAAAGATATAGGCCAAGTACAGGGAGATATCCTATTTGATTTAGATTTTATTTTTGGATTTAGATTTTGTGTTCTATTTCCTTGTAAAACCTTACCAACCATTGAGAAATACGAAAATCTTGTATTCTACCTCTTTCAGTCAATGGCTTTAACTAAGCTAAACCCCCCCCGTATTAAGACAATTATTTTCATTGCATTTCAGATTATGTTTGAGACATTCAATGTGCCGGCCATGTATGTAGCTATTCAAGCTGTTCTGTCCCTCTATGCCTCTGGACGTACCACAGGTAGGCCTCTGGGGAATGTGACAGACTTTGAAATAGTTAGGTGTGTTGATGAGTGCCTGGCAATGAATTGTGATATCTTCTCAAAGGGATTGTGCTTGACTCTGGGGATGGTGTCACCCACAACGTGCCAATCTATGAAGGCTATGCCCTGCCACATGCCATCATGCGTCTGGACCTGGCGGGCCGTGACCTGACAGACTACCTCATGAAAATCCTGACGGAGCGTGGATACTCCTTTGTGACCACTGGTAAGGACATGCTGCTGACTGAGAAGGAGAATTTCTAATGTGCAATGTTTCTATTGGCCTTAGAAGGACTAGCAGTGGTCGTGCAGTGGTCCTGCAGTTAAACAAGCAGAAGGATTCAACATGAAAGTCCCTTGCAAGACTAGCAAAGATTTGTTTAAAAAATGGGGAGGGTGCTGGAGGATGAAAGGGAACAAAAAACCTGTCAGTATGTCTGGGTCCTTCCTGAATGCAATTCTAAAGACTGAATCCTCTTGACAGCGGAGCGTGAAATTGTCCGTGACATCAAGGAGAAGCTGTGTTATGTGGCCCTGGACTTTGAAAATGAGATGGCCACTGCTGCATCTTCCTCCTCTCTGGAAAAAAGCTATGAGCTTCCTGATGGTCAGGTGATCACCATTGGAAATGAACGCTTCCGCTGCCCAGAGACCCTCTTCCAGCCATCTTTCATTGGTAAGTTGAATGACTGTTCTACCTTGGTAAACTGCACATAAATATCAAGTCCCTATTTTCTTTTGATTGTGTTCCATTACTAACTCACTCAGACCTATACACAACTTATCCTAGCATCCATTATAAAATAATCTTTCAGAACAGCACTATTAATAAGGTGGGAAGAACATCACGTCAAACAATTAGGCAAAATGCTTTCCCAAAATAAACCCACAATGTTTATTTCTGGCTTCTGGCATTGGACCTGTGCCATTTTGTATGTTTGAATGTGCTTGCCAGGAGTGGGGAGGTGTAGCAGGGGAAGGCAGGCAGGCAGGAAGACCTACTTTTATTTTTCCAAAAGACTGCTCCACATCCTGAATCCATGGTTCGCCACATTTTCAGAGCAAAGCCAAGGCAATGCCATGCTAATCAACATCCATGAAGGCAGATTTGCAACTAGGTCACAGAAATCCAATGTCAGTTCTGCCAATCGGCAAAATTTCAGTTCAAACATAAAGTAGTTGCATACCTAAAAGTATTAGGACATATTTTGACTGTTCTGTGTCTAAGCTAACTTAATTTAAAAAGAAAAAAGAAAACAAATTATTCCAAGACCATATAAGGAATTCTTAGTACAATTGAGATTGCCTGCAAAAGCCGAGTGGAAACTTTACTATTCCACACCCCCAGCTTTCTTTTTAAGGAGGAGATGTGTGCATAAGGGGGAGAGGAGAGCTGTACACCAAGGAACAAGCAAATAATTTAGGCGACTGCAGAATGACTTTCCAGATTTCCAAAGCTCTGAAGACTGATGTCTTGTAAAGAGATGCTAAAATTCATGTTCTGTGTTAACAATTTTAAGTCTCTGTACGGAGCTGCTTCCTCAGTGTTCTTCTGTACCTTCCCCAGGCATGGAGTCTGCTGGCATTCATGAAACCACTTACAACAGCATCATGAAATGTGACATAGACATCAGAAAGGATCTTTATGCCAACAATGTGCTGTCTGGAGGCACTACAATGTACCCGGGTATTGCAGACAGGATGCAGAAGGAAATAACTGCTTTGGCTCCTAGCACTATGAAGATCAAGGTATGTAGGGTGCAATAATTTGTAGACTATGTAAGGTGCCATTTGCAAAGTCCTCAAAGATCTAGTGAAATATAGTGACACTTTACAAAGTAAGTTGCTTTTAACATATTGTGAATCACATGTGGACTGTTCAGCAAATAATCACCACCTGGTAACTTTGGTGCTGGAAGAAGAGAGTCCTCTCATCTCTCATTTCTTTTTTCATGTTGAATTCTGCCAACTGCCTTAACATGGCCCAATAAGAATAGCATGGACCCGGCAGCATAAATTTTCCTCTGGGGCTGTATGTGAGATTTTTTTAGTCCTTTTCATCTGATGGACATGGGAGAGAGGAAATGCTGGTTTTGTCTTTGGCGTACAAGTTCAAAAAAGAAGGAGACTGACAAACCAATCTTCCTCCTTCTTGTTTTTCCAAGTCCTCCTGGACTATCAGTATTTGTTTCCAGAGCCATTATCTCCCTTTTCTTATACGAGGCAGTGAGTACACAAATACATCAGGGACAGGGGTTAATGTGGAGGCTGGCTCAGGAAGAGAAACTGAAAGTATAGACTTATATAACAAATTTTTGACCTTACTGCTGGCAGCAAAGGCTAGCTGTAATGCCAGGGATGACACTAGCACATATATGCAGTATTTTTGTTAATATCATGTATCACTGCTTTACTAATTTTGTATAAAAAAATGCATTTTATTCAGAGTAGACAATTGTAATTAATGCTTTTATTTCTTAAACAGATCATTGCTCCTCCTGAGCGCAAGTACTCTGTCTGGATTGGAGGTTCTATTCTTGCCTCCCTGTCTACTTTCCAGCAGATGTGGATCAGCAAACAGGAATATGATGAAGCTGGCCCATCTATTGTTCACCGCAAATGCTTTTAAATTGCTTTATCTTTATATGTCTCCTTTGTGTGAATGTATTCGGGAAAATACATTCTTATAATTTCATTCCATAAATCCTTCATCGTAATTAATCTAATTAATTGGATACTGTGTATTTTTTTAAAATAAATTTTAATTATGCTATGAGATTGCTGCTCCTATTTAAAAAACAAAACCAAAAGCCAAGCCGTGCATGTGTGGAGATGCCATTACAGCTGGTTTGAAGCACCATCTTGTGACATGAATTTGTAACTACACCGTACTGGGCTTAACAGAAAAGGAGGTGGTGCCTTTAGCTCAATACCAATGCCAGAAAATGCTTCCCTATCGGGCTGCACGTTCTCGGAGTTCAGCCTCAGAAAACATTTTAGTCTGCAAGCAGAACATGTTGTGATTTTTCCAATGTTCTGGGCAGTACCAAAGGAGCATAGCATGTGTTCAGTATCAGGATGAGCATGGGCACTCTGCTTTGCATCTGCTCTATCCAGAAATGTTATCTCTCCACCTCACTTCTTAATTCACAGCTGTCATGCTGGAAAAGTTAACTGCTTACAGGACATGGCCCAGAGGTGTACAATGTGTACCACAACATTTCTGTGTTTTCTTTGAAGAAACAAAACATGTTCCTTTGGGAGCATATCTAAACACTAATAGTAGGTTGAACATATGCCCTCAGGATGAGTGCAGCCTATTATTTTTATGTTGAGATTTTTAGCAAGATCTAAAGAGTAGTTAAGCTGGCTTAATACACTTTCTCTTCAGACTTTTTTTTTTGTGGGGGGAGGGGGGTGCGAAATGTAATCAAAATAGCTAAAATAATTTAGACAATTTTCTTTTTCCATGATTTTTCTGATTCCTTTTATAATCTTAAATACATCAAAACTGATAGTCAGCTAAAAGCATATGCATAGAAGCTGAAGGCAGTAATACTGTCTGAAAAGTATATATATATATGAATAAAGAATTCACTGAGACAGACCTGGAAAAGGTCACATCTAAGGAACTTGCTGCAATCTGTATTCATTAGAGTTCAGGATAAAGGATGCTATTTATTTTTGTTAACCTATTTTCCTCCCTAAACTCAATAGTTTATCTCACTTGCCTGTTACTTGTTATCTTTCAAACTGTAAGCTCTTTGCAACAGCACCTGTTATTTACCTGCATAACCCTGGAGTTCCAGATCTTGTCCAGCTTCTGAATGTTAGCACATGTTGCAAACCTCTTTGTACTAACTTCATTATTTAAAGTACAGGTCATCTAAGTTCTTGGAACAACTACTAAATAAACTCTTGTAAAAGCAAGTAACTTTGTATGGTTCTTTCTTCCTTCTAACTCTATCTAGATCCTTTTATCTAACTCTAGATAGATCCAGGCAATCCTTTGCAGGGTAAGAAGTGTCTTTAAATTGAAAGTTTCTACTAGAGAATTGCTGGAGGAGACACATTTCTCCAAAGGACTCTGATGCATCTCTGCTATCCCAAGATGTGAAGGGGGTCAGCTCTCAGGTAGAGGATTTGTGTTTTCATAAGTGTTTTCTGTTAGCTGAAACTTGAGCTATAGTATAAGTTGGAATGGGGAAAAGGATGGAAAAAAGAATCACCCAAACTGATCTATTTGCCTCTAATACGTATAACGTAAATTCACTGAAACACTGAATAGATGTACATAGCTGAAAATCACAAAAAGCCAATGACTGTTAAAAATCTCTGATTCTCAGAAGTCAATTAATTCCAGCAAGTGATAAAAGAAACATTACTTACTTCAACACAGTTACTGTTGTTTGAAGTTCATTTTATTGTGTTTTATAGGTGAGGTTTGTTTACAGATTCAGGGGTAATGCCACTGAAGTCCACCTTGACAGAGCAACAAAATAACTCCAGAACAGGCTAGAGCAATAAATATCAAACCATTCAATCTAAAATGTATAAATATAAAAGTAATTTCTGAAAATGTAGGAAAAACAGGAATCCATTTTTCTGTTTTGGCCTTTTGTAGAACAACATCAATATCATCCATCCGTATCACCTCAGATCCAGCACAATTATCTTTATGTCTTTCCCAACCACATGGGTACATGGCTGCAGAAGAAGTCAACCCATTACTGACAGAAACCAGTTTCAGTAAAATAGCCAGTAACTTCATCCATGAACCAGGTTTGTAAAGGACCAGTGAAAAGGGCCCACTTGGAACAAAAAATCTTAACATTTTTCAGAGCTGGACTACCTTCTCATTACCCCTACAATGAAGAATAAAAGAACAGAACAAAACAAAGAACCCTGACTTCTCCTTCTTTTGAGGACTAATACTGACATTTAGAAAGTCTGACAACAAAGTAATTTCCACTGTCTCTCACCACTACTTCTCTGTATTTGATCACTTTGTTTTGAGCTATATGAAATGCTTCTGTATTTAAAGTAAGGCCTAGTTAAAAACCCCAAATTCTTAATTATTCAAAGGTAAAAACTTATCAGAAATATTACTGTTATCTGACTGACTCTACTGTTGAGCCATACATATAGCTTACTATGTTATTACAACATAGTTGTGATTATCAAAGATATGGTAGCCAGGTGAAAATTATGGGCAATGAAAGAAATAGGGCTTAACCTACTCATAGCTGCACTTTTTAGCAGCTGGGATGTTTTGCTGGGACACTACAGTTGGAGAGATGAACTGAACTGAGAGTTCAGGAATAACTCCCATTTGAAAATGTGGCTTTTGCTCCTTCAGAAAGCAGGCAAGAAGTGTTGACTGATGGTAACTGCCTCTGATTAGCCACCATTTAAATGGCAGCATGTAACACTCATTTCATGGCTGCTATTGATTGCTTAAGCAGTCTCCTGCTGTCCACCTTAGTCAGTCAACTAAGGGTAATGAATCATTAAGACAGTGGGAAAGTTATTAAGAAATCTAATCTCAAGCACATGTGATTTCTGCTCATAGCAGAACCATGGGCAAGAATTTAAATAGTCAAAACCACGTTGGATTACATACTTACATTAAATAACCTAGGGTCCTTTGTATGTGGATGAAATCCCTTCTTTTTACAAGCAGATACTTCTAGCATGCCAGCATTAGTAAGTCTGAAGATGCCGGTGCTGGAAAGCAAAAAAAACAAACTCCTGTTACACACTGCTCCCATAATACATGTCCAAGGTTTCACATACAAATGGCTTAGCTTAAGAGAAGGACTACAGAATGGCACTCGGTGACCTTCGATACACAAGAGCCCAGGTTGAGTTTGATTTGTAAAGGTATTTTAAACCAAAGGGAGTTGCATTCTTCCTATAAAAGAAGAGATGATGAGGGGAAGGGGTTAGAAAAACAATCATAGTAGTGGTGCTACTCCCATTAGGCAGGTTAGCCTACTGAGGGCTAAGGCTAATTCATACAGGAACAGATATAAACCAGAAACTTAGATGCTCTGTATTGCATTTCACCCAGGGCAACTTAAAAGAGAACGGCCTTTCAGCTAGTTGTGTAAATGACTAGTGGCGATTACCATTCCTCTAGGTAATCACGTAATACAAAGCATTAGAAAATACACTGCTGCACATGTGTGATCTAATACTTTTGGTATTGAATAAAATGTTAGAAACCCCACCCTTCGGTAAAGAAGATTGATACCTATTAACTGCAGGACAGCACCTGATAATAAATGTTACAGGTTAGAGTTGGTTACAGCGTATCAGCATAAACTGTGAAAGAAGTTTGGAAGATCAGAAATTTTAAAAGGTATGCTCAAGGTTACAAAGCCTAGTGCTTGCGCTCTTGCCATTCAATCTTTATTCACAACTCTGCTGCCTGAATGGCCCATATAGGAAGTTAGGTATCCAGGACAGGATCCACTGAAGTCATCTAAAGAGGCAGAAGGCCAGAAAAAAAGGTTGAAGAAATGCACAGTCAAAACAATGGAGTTGGTCCTGGTGCCTTGAAATGCACACCAAAGGAGAATCAGAAAATTGATGAGGTTGGAAGGAACCTCTGAAGATTGTCTGGTCCAACACCCCTGCTCTGGCAGAATCATCTTGAGCAGGTTGCCAGGACCATGTCCAGTCAGGTTTTGAATATCTCCTAGGATTAAGAGTTCACACCCTCTCTGGGCAACCTGTTCCATTACAAACCTTCACATTAATATTTACACGGTTCCATTTTTTTTCCCCCAATATATATTGTTTATATTTTATGAAATAGAAAAATAGACTCTTATTATTAAAAAAAAATAATCTTTATCCTTCTGCTTCGCAAACTGCAGTTTTCATATAGTTCTAGAGAAATATTCCTGATCTCCCTCCACTTCCTTAACTAGACAGAATGAAGATAGATCTGTGGTAGGCCACTGGCAATGAGGACTCCAGAAGAATAGCTCTTGTCCTTACTACTTTGTTGAGCAGAATATAAAAATAAACAATTTAAAACCTGGGTCTGGGAAGGGAGGTAGACAGAGAAACCAGAAACAATGTTGTGCATAGAGATTGAAATGCAAGTCTGAGCTACTGATAGAAAACAAACACATAACTCAATATTCATGCCCTTCATCTGAGCTGGAATGTACTCTTTGCATTTGATCAAATTTTATGAGAAGAAGCAGGGAAAAGTATCTAAATATTACTTAAAAAAAATCAGAACTCACTCATTATGCTTTGGTGAACAAACAATTGCAATGGCCTCTGGCAACATTAGCTGATAAGAACAATGAGTATGAAGATCAACACTGGATAAGAATGCAGTTTGTGTTGGATGTGTCTAGAAAAAGAAAGGGAAAACTGCACATAATTAAATAATTCTTACAGATCAAGGTCAACATGAATTTAAGAAGGAACAATAATTTGTGACAAGTGAAAGCATCAGTACTTTCCCAGATTGGTTTCTTAAGTTCTTATTAACCCAGATTCTATATTGCTAGGGTGGCTCTTCGGGATGAGGTTCATGGAGGCACATTCACAATCAGGTACATAAGCAGTTTCCTCATCATGGGGAGGGAAAGGTTGAATGAAAAAGCGTAAGACAAAGGGAAATTCCTTGATTGTACAAAATCCCTAAGAGTGAAGTCAATATAAAGTTTCAACAACACAATACCTCCCCTCCCCAACTTTTGAATACGGCGTTAGAAAATAATAAAATACCCCTAAATATAAACAAAAGTTGCACTGGCAAAAGCAGGCCCCTTGTGTCAACAGGATGCCTCGGCTGCATTAAGAAATACTCTGTGGAGAAATGTTCTGTGGAGAACATTAGTGCTCATTTACATCACTACAATTAGAATTAAGTAAGCAGATTCATTTGCATTATTCCAGTTGTTTCTTTAGTTTATTTCCAGGTTTCTTTTTCACACAGTATGTAGAGCCAATATAGAAAAGCCAGAATTTATGAATTATACGTACATGGATCCAACCCAAAGTGAGGAGATCATACTGATCCTGAATACCAAATAATTCTTCCACGTTCTCCATGTCACAGTAGTCTGGTCCTGCAGTTTGCTTTGGCACTATTACATGTGTAATAGTAAATTCATTATGTGTCTGTAAAACAAACATTGACTTAGCGTGGAACAAATGAACTAATGAATAAATGCTGAATCGGAATCTGAAAGATGTCAGCCTATCAGCTAAAACAAAACAGGATAGGCTCCACTGATTCCAGTGTGGCTCTACTAACGCACTGCACCTGAAAATATGCCTCAGCATTTTATTATAAAAGCATACAGGATAGCATTAGTCACAACACAAGATTGTTGTATTGAAATATTTTCGGAGACCACTGTGAAAAGATTATCCTTTAAAATAATTAAAAACATATACAAGAGGTTTGAAAAAATTATAATTATTTTCTGTGAAACTTGGAACATGACTACTGTTGCTATTCTTTCTCTCCATACAATTCAAATACACTTGGGATACTCTTTAAAATTCTTTGTATGCCAGCATCAGCCATGACATCTTTCCCTGCTCTGAAGGACATTAAGTGTTATCTAGGTCAAAGGGAAAAAAAACAGACTGAAAATCAGATGTTCTACAGTTTGATAGGGGGATTTTCTTCTTCTTTTTTGTTGTGGCACTATGAATTTGATGACTCCAGTGGATTCTAGCAGTCTTTATATTTCATTGTCCTGTAACTAAACCTCACTTACCTTAGATGAATGCCAGAGAAAGTACTCGTAAAAGCCTGTGTTGTACACCAGCTGAAAAACTTGCTACCTTTTATAACAACAGAGTACTTTGATCAGATGTTTTCCCAGTAAAGCAAGCCCACAATGCCGAAGTGATCACTCAGATTATAATATGAAGTTCATTACATTCAAGACTGATCACTTAGATCTACTCTGAAATCAATACATCACAGGATAACACAGTACAATCAAATACGTCTTCCCCATACAAATGTGAGCATTAAACTGTACCAGTTTTCCACAGAGAATTCCACATGTCTCTATTCCTCTTACTGTATTTGCCTCTGCTAGCAGCAGAAATTTGTGACAGAGATCCCTGGGCAAAATGACACCTCTCAGTGCTTCAGCCAGTTGAGCTAACCAAGAATAAAAAAATAAAAAAAAAAGAAAAAAAAAAAAAAAAAAAGAAAAAAAGAGAGAGAAAGAGAGATAAAAAGGCAATTACAGCTTACAGAGTGAAGATCCTTAAAATAAGAAAATACACAAAGTATATTATATTATATTATATTATTAAAGGTGAAAGAATTATATTTACCACATCATAGATTTCTAATAAAAATAAATCTGCAGCACAAGCACTTTATCTAAACTGAAGTGGCCAGCCCATAAGATATATTCACTAGCCTGTCCTTGAGGTGACAGTGAGCTGATACCATCTCTCAGGCCAGGGCTTTTCAGGGTGAACCACTACTGCAGGTTCTGCCTCTGCTCCCTCGAGGTCTCCGTGGCAAGATTCAGAGGAATGCTAATTCTCACTCTCTAGATCCATCCATTGGTACTCAACTGGAAAATGTGCAACTGTAACTAATGTCCTCTCTTAAAGTGAAGAAACTATAGGAAACTATGGTGTGCACACTAACTGGTTCATGTTTATTTCACTATGGAAATCCTCACAGTGAATAAATACATACGCACATAGATAAAATAAAGTAGGGGAAAAAAGAAATCGCTGCACTTACTCTGAACAGCACTTAGAGTGGCCGCTGGCTTTAAGACCCGGTTTACTGGAGGTGAATGTCCAGCACAGCCAGATGTGCTGCTCCTCTCTTTTTTCTCAAGCACTGCAGTAGATAGGGAATTGTTCTCTGGTACAGAAATACAAGATAGCATACTTCCATCTATCTGTTCAGACATAGCCACACTCTCCTTGATTTTCTGATCTCGAGCTAGTTCTTGCTTCTTAAGCTGATCCTCAAAGAATTGAAATTGTTCTGATTCAAGCTGCTGTTGCCGCATATGTGCAATTCGTTTCTTCTCTGCCTCTATTAGCTTTTGATGCTCTAATTTCTTCAGAATTTCAGTGTTACATTTGTTCTGAAACATATGCAATATAATGGCATTCTCAGAACACAGAAAAAGTTACGAAAAATGAAAGCAAAGCAGCAATCTAGCAGTTTAATAAAGCCATCAAATGCTGTAATAAAAAAATGACGCCTTTTGGAACTTATTTGCTGAACTGGAAAATACAACTATACCCCCCAAAGGTAGTAAGGAAAAGATAATAAGTATTTAAGGGAGGGAAAGAAAAATAAGTATTTTCTCAGACGCTTTTTCCAAGGCAAGTTTTTAAACTATAAATCCTGTTTTCAGTTACTTCAAAACACAAGATGCAGGTATTTACAGTTACTTAGAGACTCAATTCAAACTTGAGCACATTTGGAGTCAAGGGACTTTTTCCACATACTGATATAAATATCAACTGAATCCTCTTTATAAAACAGAATCAGAATGTACCAAAGACCTATCCAGGTATTTGTAGACAGTTATTAAGTAAATATCACAGCGTATGTATTTCCCAGCACACACTTGCAATATTTGTTTTCAAATGACAAGCTGATTCTAAAGAAGAAATAAAAAGTCATTACTAATCGGCCCAGAAAATTATTAGGTTCTTGCAGACCTGGCATTTTACTACTTAATTTTTAAGTTTTATATGACAGAAAAATATTCATGCAAATCATTACTAAATAACCATATAAAACTTACTTTTTTTTGCATGTATTCCTGATATTCTAAGTTGTATTTTTTTAAAAGATCTCTTTTCAATTCATCTGTCCGTGGAAATGCAACCTCCTTCAATTTCTTTGGAGTGGAATGGGGGAGAAAGATAGGTAAGTTTACTTGTCACTTTTTAAAAGAACCACCTGGAAAACAAACTCAGCTGTAATAGATTTTAAAAACACAAAATAGAAAAAACCCCTGCTCTTCTCCCATGAAAAAAAACCAGGAGGAAGAACACACTAAATCATCAGCTTTTCAAACTTCTATAGTACACTGATTTCAATAAAGATATATTAATTTATATTAGTCAAAGGTGTGACATGGCTACTTATCTCAAGGAAAGATCAACTCTTTTACTAGCAATCTGTTATCTCTGTTTTGTTTAAACAAACAGAGTGTGGTGACTAATGTTTTTTTGGTAGGTGTAATTTATAAAAAAAGCTAAGGCCAACTTTCAAAGTTTCAGGTAGGATCATTGCATTGACTTCCTGGTCATAAGTGTGTCTAAATATTCCTGTTTCCTGGTGGGGGGGAAAAATGTTTCTTTGAAGAGCCCTGTAGCTTTCTGTGATAGCCATGGAAGACAAAACAATATTGTTTGTAAAACAAAACCAATGCCCAATGTTTTCTACTGATGTGAAGGCCACTACAAAAAATTCAGGGGATGTAGGCAAGGGAGGGAAAGAGACCACATGCTTAATCCTATTGAGTGCCATAGGGGGGGCATGTTGGATGCCCCTTCTCAATAGGGATGCTTTCCCCAGATTGTGGGCCACAGTCGAAACTCTGGCATAAAGCGTTTTGATTTTGACTATAACACACTCAGCTTTAACAGCAGAAAAAGCATGCAAATATGGGAGCATGAAGCAAGAGACACTTATGCTCCTTCTAACAATTCTCACTAGGCAACTCCAGCGTTTAAAGCTCAGGATAAGGCTACATTTGAAATTCGTTTTCTAGAGGAGGAGAAAAAGAAAGTAAAACTATTTTGTATAGAAATGGAGGGAAAAAATCTGGTAAAAACTATGTAAATATATATTTGGTAATAAAGAAAGCAAAAATATACTTTGCTTATTTAGCAGAGTAAGCAAATACTGCACAGACACCAGGAATGCCACATATCTCTCCCTCTGTTTGCAATCATTAGCTTGGACCATTATCCATGCACATAATCGGGACCAGAATCAAACTGTTAAGTACTGTTAATATAGTGTATTTTTAATATGTAAACTTTCAGAAATAGATGTACCTGAGTTTCCAACAGCCTAGCAATCATTCTCATTCACCTTTTAGATTGATAATTTAATTTCCAGTAATGATCAAATAATTGAACCGAAATAAAACATGAATGACTAGTGGAGAAAGGTATCAGAAATTCAAGCTGTGGTGGCTGCCATGGACTATGTGTGCACGGGGGGAAAAGGAGTGCTGGGAAAAAAACTGAGAGATTCTGTGCAAAATATTTCTTAAATGTCAGGAAACCACAACCCTACCTTAATAATATCTTGTTTTTCTGGTACTGCGCATTGGTGATAGTCTCGGTGACTGGGCAGCTTTTCTACAAATAATCTAGAAAATTAAACACGCATGTGTTTGTCTCAGAATTCAGAGAAATATTCACAATAGCTTTTATGCTGGCAGACAAATCACTTTCACATAACTGTTAAACACTGAATTCCAGATGACTTGGAGTAGGTTTCTACCCATGTTTAAAATAACACATTATTGTATGGACCTGCACGGGACACGCTGAATAAGGACAGGAGATTATTTTCCACATCTGATATATATTTTGGCTTTCATTAGTAGTGGCCTGGACTAAAAAAAAAGGACTAACTAGCAAGCAGCACCTAAAAATATCCATCAAAAGCACCCTCCACCCTACTCAGCGTTAATAAATACTATTTCTACTGTCTTTATCTGTCCTTAGCCAAAATGCTGAACCTTAAATGGAAGAATGTGACACTGACTATCATTAAAGCAGTTATTTTTACGAGACCAAGCTGCACAGCTACCTGACAGATAAATTATGGCAACACTCAGCTGCAAAGAGTTTGGAATACACAGCTGCTATCATTCTTTCAGCAAGTTGTACAATGTTCACCTCCAGACCCTCTTTTTATGGACATAGATAAATTTAAAATCAAGTGGGATAAGAAAGGTTTGGTCTAGTTTTCAGAGCATAAGGAAAATAAGGAGGGAGGAAGGATGTTTCCTATTACAAAAATTTTAGAACATGCACATTAAAAAAAACCTTTCAGAAGTAATAAAACAAACCAAGCAACACTACAGCAAAACTAGCTAGGTTAAACATTTAAATCTGCCACTGATATATTTTTTGGCTGTCTATTTTGAAAGCTGTAATGAAGGCTGGCCAGATTTGGTTTTTTGCAGTGAGGAGAATAATCATACCATGAACATAAATTATAGATTTTGCATTTATTCCTGTAAGAAACTTGATCCTTTTGGGGAAGAAAAGTAACAAATAAGCAAAAAGCCATTTTTTCCCATGTTTTTTAAGTGCTGTGCAATACTACCATCTTTAAGATCAGTAGACACTCATAGGGCATAACTACTAAAGGCTCAGAAATCTTATCTAAACATCGCTTTTTAAGTCAGACACTGTATTTAACCAACATGCTGATATATATAGAATAATCCGTGGGCAACAGTGCTCATGGTATGGCCTGGCACAGTAAACTCCAACCTCTGTATACTAGGTTAATTCACACCCAGCAGTTAGGAGATGGGTAGGACTACCATACCAACAGGTGAGATGCAATTTTAACAAAGCCCATGCTTAGCATAAAGATCTCCAGAGAACAAAGCTATTCTGCAAGGACACACCACACAATTTTCTTCTCATCTAAAGGAGAAAGGGGTTTTCACTGCAGCTCTCCATTTCAATTCACTCAGAATTATAAGCTGTAAAGACTACAATTGGTTTCTTACGTTATGAACTTATTATAAAAAACAAAAGCGTTCTCCAGGTTTCCCTCCTCCATGTACACTGACGCCATTCGCTCCATCTCTACTCCAGATCTAAAGTAACGGCGCGGAGTGATATCTTCATTGATTGTGATATTGCTGCCCAGTTTGCTTAAGGCACGTACTCTCTCTTCTGGAGTCACAGAGATGTCTGTGTGGTCAGGAATAGCTACTAGCTTTTTCTGAAAAGGAACAGACTGATTAGCAAAGAGAATATTCCGTTTCACTTTCAGTAAGAGGTCTCAGTCAAGAAGCTCAAGGGAAATCTTCAGCTAATTTTTTCTCATAATAGGCATTGGTTTCTCCACTGCTAGCCACAGCTGAAACATTCTAACATGTTTCTCAGTTGAAAATAAATTGTGATTGCAATTAAAATAAAAAGTGATCTTATCCCTCTTCCCCCCACCCACCACCCCTAAAAAGACAAAACTGGGAGAACCCCTGTAGAAAGAAGAAAAAAGAAAAAAAATAGATAAAATTAAGTAACCCCCTGTAAAAATTACCAAATGCAACAAAACCCTTTAGAATCCCACACACATGAATTCTACAAGGGCCTGTCTTAAGTTATTTAAACAATTTGATGGAAGTCCTGAATACTCAGACTCCTATTACATGATGTATAGGCTTTGACTGCTTGGAATAGTTCAGGTAACAAAGAGCAATAAGTTCCCCTGATTCAGTCAACGGTTCACTTCAAATCTTAATTTCCAATTTTAAATGAGGCAGTTAAATAAGTTAGAACTAACTACTGAAGGAGAAGCACAGCTGCTTATTGTGGTCATTACCTTCCTGTTAAGTAGCTAAATAATTGGCTAGTGCAAGTTGTTTCCTCTTACTTTAAGGAAATTCTTTACTCTTTCTACTCAAAACGTCCATTTCAACTTCTTAAAAACCTGATTGCTGAAACCCCATAAACCACACATATAGAAATAAAATAAATTCCAACAAAACCATCAGGCAGAATGTGGGAGGAACTGGCAGCATGCAGGAGGAGACCCATGGAGCTGACAGCCAACAATGCTGAACAGCTCTCTTGAACTGATTTCTAATTGTAAGAGGAGTTGCTCAGCCACTGAAGCATTTCTTTGTAATACGCACCAATGAGCTGACAGTGAATGGTTGTTCCATGCTGCTGTCTGCCTGCAAACCAAGGAGATTGCTCTTTTCCTCCAAAGTCTCCATCTGACTGAAAAGGGCAGTATCAATCCAGTGCTAAATATTTGCAACCAGATGTCTCAGGGTTTAATAGCCCAAGGGGAACTTGAAAATAGATACGTTGATTGTGGTTGTGTGCTGGAAAAAATAAGACAAGTCATTCAGATTAGAAATACATTCAAATGTCACATAAGTTTGCATGCCAGCACTCACTCATTACTTTGATGACACAGTGCTTCCGTATTTAGTAATAATCTAGAATTTACCAGGCATCTAGAATTTAAATTGGGAATGCATGGGGGCTTTCAGTGCAGTTGTGGACTAGCTGACCTGTACTAATGTTATTACAGTGGATTTGAACATGATACAACAAATTATTTTTACAAGTTTTACAGCAACTTAAAAAACACCCAACTTTCAAGCATTAAGTGAAAAACTCAGAAGTTTGAGGACTAATCACAGAATCTTGTGCTTCCTTGACCATATGTTTTGATGAACAGTGTGAATCTGGCATCTTTATTTCCTGCTAAGCTTGTAATTAAAAATAAAATTTTACACACAAACTTGTATCAGTAATATAAAGCAGAGAAAATACTTCAAGCACCATGTGTTCCACCTGCACAGCTTGCTGACTTCAACAACACTCAAAATATGATGAACTCTGATGAGTCAACTAATAACTGCTCCTTGCACAAGTTAAGACAAGTATTTAGATGCTGTGGTCTTCAGAAAAAACCCAACCAAAACTAAACCAAAACAAAAAATCCCAACACTGAAAGAGGAATGAATTATTTAAATTACACAGGAAATGTGAAAATTAAGTTTCCAATGTGTTTTTTCCCTTCTGTGCACTCCGTCTAAACAGATTTGATCCTGAATGTTGAAGGCACTTTAGATGTTGCAATAAATATGATTATGCTTCTGTAAAAGCATAGAGTGGGTTCAGCAAAGATATTTTCTCAGCCTACCTCTTTCTAGAGGCCAGAGGACTTGGGTTAGAGAAAAACAACCCTAATGTGTTTTTACCTGGCTGTATTTCTCAAGCATTGGTTTTTGTATTTGTGTCTTCCTCATTTTTTCCCAAAACCAACAGTATCCATTAGATCAGTCCGAAATTTTAACCAGTAGTGCAAGTATTACAGAAGACACTAAATTCATTTAAGTAATACACCTCATTTAGTATAACCAGAATTATGTTGTTTTACTTGTGAAAGCCCTTACTGGTATATTCATTCCACCTTATCAAATCAATCTTAGCTCCATTTTTATGTATGACCTCCTGATCTCAATGAGTATATTCTTGACTGCCTTTATACCAATGTTTATCATTTTCAAGATTTTTATTCTCATCACAAGGTATGTCACAGATCTATGAATTCAATTTCAAGCCTGCTTTTTGGAAATTTAGGTATTCAAACTGCTTGCACAATTTTTAACCAAAAAAATGGAACATAGCTTATGCACCCAAGAAAGCAATCTTAGTTGTGGTTGCAGTGCTGATGGAAACAGCTCTCTAAACAATTCCATTTCATATACATGGAGCTCTGGTGTAAATGATCAGCTTGGCAGGACAGCCTACTCATTACCTATTCACAAACTGTAGAAAGGCCCCGTGGGACAACAATAATGAAATATTTTTCTTTAGCCTACTCCAGGAAACATTCTCCTTTACACCTAATTCCACCTGAAGCCCTCCTTCAGCTGAAGCACTGGAGATGTGGTAGACTGTGAAAGGAGAGGGCTAAAAAGCTTGGCCAGTGCACAGCTCATGTTAGTCTTCTGCCCATGCAGCTCAGACTCTAAGCAGAAATGAAATCTTCAGTGAGAGACTCTGCATTCATATGATCCGTGGAGCTCAGGAACAAAAAGTGAAAACCAAACCAAACAAATAAACAAGCAAAAAAAAAAAAGGAGCTAAAAAGCATATATTTTAAAACTATTTATCCATTCTCTTATCCATTACTTTTGAATTTTTTATTTTATTTCCCCTAGAAGCAACTGGGACATCTAGAACACCTGAATGGAAGGTTGGATTTAGTCTAAAGTACGCATCCAAGCATAACAAACTGCAAAATATTCTAGTCACTCAATGTATAACAAAAAATTTTCGTTCCGAAATAAAGTGGCAGAAATGCATTTCTGTTCAATTCCTTATTTCAGTTAGCAGCTTCTGAGCAAGAAAACCCTTCTTCAAGGCTTTCTCCCTCAACAGACTTTCACCAAAGTCTAGTGAGGAAACGGACATTTAAGAGAATGTTCTTGACATGCCTCCCTACTGAACATGGGATATTGATCAAATACTTTTTTCAACTATTACCACTCCTTGAAGACCTCTCAGCTGAGCTGGTAGGCAAGTGGAAAAAAGTTGGTGCAGCAAGTGGCAAACAAGAGCCACTAATCAGTGGTTTGGTTTGGGTTTAGGGGGCCAGTATTCCCAAGGAGATCTTTGTTAAAGAAGCCTATGGTATTCCCCAGTCAAAATCTCTTTAAAAACGGCACAGGGAGACATCACGGAACCCTTTACCTGAAAAAATTTCTCAAGTTGGTTTCCTCTAAGAATATTAAAGTTATAAACATAAGTTAATTCAGTGAATTTTTAACCTAAAGAAGCATTAATAGTAATAGCACTAATTTTAAAAAGTGTAAGAGCGGGTATTTTAATGAGGAGACATCTGGTAATAGAAGAAACTCACACTTCCTCAAAATTGTCTCAGAGCCTGGAAAGGATGAAGAAGCTCTTCACAGAGCATAAGACAAGTCACAGTGCAAGAGCTTAGCAGAAGAACGGCTGCAAATAAAAGAGGAAACAGACTTTTTAAATTTAGCTCTAGGAACACTTTAAACCCCAGACATTTTAAATAAAGAAGAAACACTAAGATGAATTTGTATCACTTTTACAAAAACCTCAAATAAGACTCAAATATATTAGCTATTACAGGTGGCAGTGTAACTTAAGAAAAAAATCCTAAAAAGAACTCCGGATGTTTTATGACAGCACTTCAATATATTATCCTAAACACGTGGACACACTGGCAGAATAATGAATGATTAAAATGCAGAAAGTTAAGCTTTACTAAAAACACCACGACAGGCATGTCTGCCAGCTCCCTGGAATGCCTCTGTACATAACGTTCTTCATGGCACAGCCTCACAGTCACCTTTAGCCAGCTGAAGGGCGTGACACCACCAAGGGGCTCACCTCACCCTCGCCATACTTCTTTGTACTCTAACTTCGTTGGCTCCAGTGACTTCAAGGCAAGTTGTAGCTGATCCAAATTAAAATTAAATGGACTTTTAAAATTAACTACTTTCTTCTCAAAATAAAGATGCAAAGGAGGAGGCAGAACAACGAAGCCAGCAAAACAGACAGATTAGCTCCTTTCTGAGGCAGTGCTGTCCTCGATTGATATAAATTGGCTTTGATAAGGCACCATAAGAGCTTGTAGAGTACCTACAAAAATTTCCCAGTCCTGACATGTGATACTTTGTTTTCTGAAAATAAATCTATATTTTACTTTACAAGAGCAAAGATAAATTCAAATACCCAACCACTCTGTATAAGTGAAACTAATTATACTCAAATATACAAAATAGTTATGTTAATACAGTGAACTATACTCCAACCACAATCACAGGGGACAAATAGCAACACTAGCTTGGAGCTGTCTTAGGCTATTAGACTGTAAAGAGCTCTAAATTCCAAGAGTAAAGATGCATTTTTCTGCTTTACTAATTCAGGCATTTCAATTAACTTAGACTGACTTAAGTAATGTTTGTTTGAGAAGAAATGCCTAGACATTTGTCATTCAAATCAAGTTTTTTCTAATTATGAGTTTTCTGATAGTCATTACCAGAATATAATCATTTAACATCCATTCAACAATTAAGAAACTTTTCTTGATTTCATTGGTATAGCACTCCTCACCAAATCCCATTTCCTTCTCAAAAATAATTTGTTTTCCTATATGATACATCTTATTATGCTATGTATTAATTCTTGAAAAATCCAGCTTTATTAAATGAAAGCCCTTAAGCCACAGGAAGCAGTGCAAAGTGAGAAAATCAACATTTTAAATGGCATTGAAAATCATTTTTCTGTTTAGGCTAACAAGCATGGTACCAAGCACCAGGGAAGTGAAAAGCAGAGAGAGCAATTTTAACTGAAAGTATATGCAAATAGTAGTACATGAAGATAGAATAAATATATCAAGACATATCAAGTACCTTAGGATTAGGCTAATAAGACAGAGGTGCTATGAGAAGATCTAGGGAACGCATGCACAAACTCTCACGCTTTTCTGAGAGATATAGTATCACAATTCATCACAAGTTCTGCAATGCCCTCACGGTTTGCTGCATGATGATGTTTCAAACAATTGCCAGGATGGACGCGGAAAATGAGCCACCCTGCCTGTTCTCGGAGCCCGAGAGGCACAGCCCCACTAATTTTCCAAGCTGTGTAACTGGGGTGCGATAGCGAGAGGTGGTACGCACGGCTGCACAGCAAGGCTTATCAGCTCAAGTGCAGCATGAGCTATTTAAGTTGCAGTTTGTCTCTGCAATGCCTTCACTGGAGCCAGCTCACAGCCTGGGCAGAAGGAGCTTGTATCTGTCTTCACACCTTGCTATGACAGACTCTGAGGCGTCTGATTAGTATGGTGTGTCCTTCACTGATACAACCTGACTGTGTGAGATGGCTGTACCAGCAACGTCAGTGAAGCCAAACAGGACCACGCTCTGCCCCAGGATGCACACAGTGACTGTGGCACCCCAGCGGGAGCTGTGTGCTCCAACCTTCTGGAAAGGACACAGGCACAAAGAGAAGCTCAGAGTGTCAGGACCTCACAGAAAGTAGCTGACTGCAGACTGTGAGGACTGAATTTCAACACCTTGCGATCATCTGGAGGCTGTGTGTTTCCTTCATCAGTTCTTCAGAAGAGGCTTTTCAATGTTGAATCAGCTTTTTGGATTTTTAAACAAGTAACTGACTAACTTCAATAAATATTAGTTTAATAATTAGTTTCACTTTTTAAGATTACTTTGAAACATTGTTATTAGTTAATTTGAAACATTAGTTTCCTCTTTGTAACATTTTTAAATTCTAAGGGAATTATTCATAACACTGACTTCACTGCTGTCATCAACATATGCCAATATTTTGACTACTGGTCTTACTAAAAAGCTGCATTAAAGAGATCACTGGTAAAATTTTTCAAAGCACTTTTTCATTCAAAAATTAGGTTCTGTTAAGAATAACAGAAGCTTACTTACGCAATGATTTATTCTTTGCATATTTTTAATAGTGGATTATTTCAGAATTTTTCATCTGTTTGTTGGATATTTTGGTGGAACGTAAAGCCCAGATCAGGTTCCCACAAACATTCACTTCAGTACATTGGGATCAGGATCCTGACAGAATATCTAGAAATACTTGCTAATACAGGAGCTAAAATGTGGAATAATTCTACTTTTTACAAACTGCTTTTGAGAGAACTTTTCTGCATTCATCCCACAGCAAGAAAAAGCTTGTTTTAATATTGTCATGAGAAGTTAACACAGTCATACTTCAATTCACTATTCTAGGAAGTGTGATGATTACAGAATCCCAGAATAAAGATGCAGCTCAAACCATAAAGAGGTCAGTTCTCATTAAAACAGCCTCATTAGCAAGTGCAAATAATACCTTTTAATTACCCCAAATGGAACTAAATTTTCTCAGCAAACTTTAAATAGCGCACGCCAGCGATTGCCAGATGAAGGTAAGGGATTGTTTCATGCCAGTAAGTCACCCATGAAGCAGATACTTCTACTTCTGTTCTTGGAAGTGGATGTTCAAGTGAATGTGGTGAAAAATAGGTTAGAAATACAGGCACCTACCTCACTCAGCTCTTTTTGAAATGCTAGGCCATGTATTGGCACAGCATATAATAATTTATATACACACTTGGGTTTGATATATAAATATGCTAAATATCAGCCTAAATAGCAAACTGCCTTCTGCTGCTTCTCTCCAGAAAGAAACAGCCTGTTCATCTGTCAACATGCTTTTTGTAACAACCGTTCAGAATCACAGTAAGTGATTCAGCTGGTATAGTAAGTATTCTCTTCTGGAAAAAAAAACCAGCAAAGCACTGAATGTCACGGCAAGATCATTCTCTCGTGCAGAGGAAATACCCCATCAACAAAACCCAACAGAATGTCCTTTCAATGAAAGGAAGCACTGCGAGGAGTCGCTTCCCAGAAACCCTGCACTTTTCAATGGAGAAGTTGCTCTTCACAGTAGGAGCTACTAAGCTTGGCTCTGGAAAAGCCCATCTCAGTAATGGTTCATACTTTAACATTGGTCTTTAGCTCCATGGCTTCATTTAAACAGCATTGCCAAGACCTCCTCCTAAGCTCCACAAACTCTCAGAGGCAACTTCCGAGCTATACAACCATCTCTCCTAGGGGCAGGCCAAGATTATTTCATGTTTTTCACTGGTGAAGGACCACTGCCACCATGTCCCAGCACACTGCCTAGAGATCTCTCTGCAAACCATATCAGTGGTGTACAGACCGTAACACCTTCACTGGCTTGGGTGCCAAGAGGGAGAAATCATATGCAGGGAAGATCCTCCAGGCACAGATCTGCCAAACCCAAGCCTTGCTTATATGGTTAGGCCACTCAGTGCTGTATCTTACATCACAAAACTGAGAGTTATTTTCATCTAAAGAAAAAGTGGGTGGCACAAGGCTCTGTTTTCCCACAGTTAAAAAAAGAAGTTAGAATAATTATTTGAAGGCTTTTAAAGTTGGTCTGAAAATATTTGGATGACTGCAGTTAGTCAATCTAATTCCTTGAATATAATTGACTGGCTCTCTTCTAGGGACAGCTTTCCTTTTGGGACAGATAGGAATATTAGTGCATCAAGTAGCTACGTCAATAAAATTAGTTTGCTACTGGGTTTGCTAAGAGTGATAAACCACTGCAAGATGCAGATAACATCCAACACGGCACATCCAAGAACCCGACTTTCACTCCCTACAGAGTATGTGAATGTAGAACCTACAAGCTTTTCCTATTGCTTCTCTGACTTTCAACTATTTTCTCTTTCATTTTTATGCAGACTGTTTTGAAATCAACATTTAGTATGTTTGTGCTATTATAACATAACCCTATGCATTTGAGCTGTATACCTTGATGATGGCTTGCTACCTGATTTATTAGTATGCTCTGTCTACAAAAATATTAGTTACTTTTAAGAGAATGTCCTGAAAAATGGACTGGAAATATTGAACATTCAAACATGCATTTGTGAACTGACAGTTCTTTCTCTTGTGGTTTTTTGTGTTGAAACAAAACACAAACCCTCTCCCCTCTCCCTTTTGTGGTAACACCTTTTGGTTTCAGCAGAAAAGCATTTTGAAAATAATGGATAAAGTATCACCAACGGTAGAATGTCTTGGATTACAGGCAATAGCCTGCTTAGGCAGTCAGTGAAATATACTTATGCAACACAGAACAGCATCTTTCCAGTGACCCATTAAAAGGATGTTCTAGACATGGTGTAGAAAAACAGTGCCATTTCCTTCCTTTAGGAAATCCACAACAATCCCCCATCAAAATTAGTGTACCAGGGCACAGTAACCCAGAAGAGGGCAGAAATAAAAGAAATAGCTGTTGTTATATAATTTGTTCTTTGATGATTCAACTGAAAAACTGAAAAAAACCAGATACCTGCAATACAGAACATCACTGATAAAACTAACTTCTACAATGAAGACAAGAAGCTGTGTTGCTAAGGGAAACAAATGAGAGGCTAAAAATCAGCACAGAGGCCTGCAACTTCATAGACTTCCAGGAAACAAAGAAACCATGATTTCTTGCAAAGTCTTAGGTTTCCGAGTTTTATCTGCCTGTAGCCCTATTTCTCTCAGAACAAACTCTCCTCCCCTAGACTAGGAGGGTTAAGAATCTTCTGGTTTTTTCCTATAAAAGGTAATGATTTTTCTGGCAATATTTGCTACTTCATTTTGAACACTTTCAGACTGCATAGCCTCTAAAAAGGACACTTGTTAATTGAGTGCGTAACCGGTTGCAACAAGCAAGTTTTATCTGATGACAAATTTGTATTCCATCTTGCTTCTTGTGGTTTATAATATAGGTGAGAAAATAAAGGAGAAACAAATTTACTCAACATTTCTGACATACAAATTCACAGTACATCTGAAGTCAACTAAATTGCCTATAAAGAATGAAGCTTGTCTTGTGGCCTCAAATCTAGAAAAAGTAATTTGGGGCACTAGTTCCAAGGATTCTGACTGTCTGTACACTAATGGTTAAGTAATCAAAGGACAGGTAAGAAATGGATAATAATACTACCTACAAGACAAAGCGTGATCATTCAGTACAAATAACTACCATTTAATCTGGCATGTTTCTGTAGTACGATGCTTATATTAAGACAGTACAGTTAGTTGATTTCATAATGAAATCTCTGACCTCCTACCCTAGCCTAGATGATTCAGAATGTCTCATGCTAGGAGCAGATGGGAAAAAAAAACAGGAATGTCTGGCTCTATGACGAGAATTTAGACTACTTTTTCTACTTCGATAGTTACAATATTTAATTTCTCTTATGTAAGTTTGCTAAGATTGACATTGCTAAGCACAAGTTTTACAGCAGCACAGTGATCTGTAACACAGTCAGCTGAATTATCCAGAATATCAAAGCAAGTGCAATGATTTGCGGTTAACATTTTATACACTTGCAGGCCACCAGGCTATTCATCCCAGTGAAGTTATGCATAGACTACCTTTGAGTCTATTTTCAAATTATTTGCTTTTCCCCTGAGGAGGAGTCCATTGATCTTTGCAGCCTATATAAACTCTTTTTCAAGTCAACACAGACCAATAGATATCTCTGAGGGCCTTTTGACAATGGTTCAGAGATGCTAAAAGAGGAAGACACTTCCTACGTTGATTATGTAGTGAGCCCACAGCTTCCATAATGTAATTCTGTATGTTGTGTGCTGAACTGTGAATCATCTGGAGCTGCCAGTAGGAAGTGGTAGGCAACGGGTTGTGTCTGAGGAGCTGACTGACTCACAGCATTACCAAGAGGCATCATCAGCCATGTAAGATTAAAAATGCTGGATTTTTATAAAAGGTATTTCTATGCAACAACAGTACTAACCCACCACATATGGATCATTCAGGAACTGTACAAGCAAGAGCATTTGCTTTTATGGACTGATACCTGGAAACTAGGACCAGAAAATATGTTTCCTGGCATGAAAATCTAAATGTTCTAATTTTAATAAAATTGTATAGATAAAGACTTTCTTTATGTGGCAGGAAACTACTTTTAGGAACACAAACTGGAGGTGTAACCTTTGATGCAAAAATAAAATTTCAGGAGTCAGATAAGACCAGAAAAAACCATTATTCATATATGTCTAGCAAACAGAAACCAAGTATATATTTTTTTATAGAACATTTTCTCAGTGTCTTCATGCCATTCTCTCAGCAGCTGAAGATTTCATGACCCCTCACCTTGAGCTATACTCTTCCTCAGCTTGGTGATTAACTTCAGAAAACGCCTTAAGGCCTGAACTTGTGCATGCTTCATGCACATAAGGAAAACCACATGAGAAATGCCTTCACAGTATTTGCATAGCAGTACCAAGTAATACAAATGATTGCAGGATTGATCAAGACACTGAAACCTATTTTTCAATGTAACGCTACCAAATAACTCACCTGCACTTGTAGCCATTTAAAAATACTATAAACATCCCCCCTCAACTATGAAATTTGTACCTAAAGAATTATACAGACTTTGGGATGAATGCTTCCTACATACCTACAGTGTCCTGTGATGTATGAAACTCCAGATTTGTCAACACTAGCCTTTGGTTTATTTATTTATTCAAATATTTAATTGATTATTTAAATAAATGATGTAAATATTTATTTAAATATTTATTCAACTATTTAGCACTTAGACATGCAAGATACCAGCAGAAATGCTTTTAGTATGTCAGAAAATCCATCTGTTTCAGAGTAACACAATATACTGCCTCAGCAGCACCCACAAGAACAAACCTACACTCCATCCTCCTGGGAATATTTCATGAAGTTCTGAGTCTGTAGCCTAAATTCTAGGACCTGATGGCCTAAGGCAATTCATCAATATATACTAACTACAGCTTTGGACAGTCATCCACCTTAGCTTGCAAAGAGGAGAAAGCCCACTTCCATTAAGACAGAACTTTCTCAAAGCTGGTCTTCCCCTGGGGAATGAACTCCCTCAGCACTTCCATCCATCCAAGATCTCATAATCTCACCACTTCCCATTCTCAGTAAAAGGTGGGTTTTTTTCTGCTCACGACTTCTCCGAGTATTCAGAATGTGCATATTAAATAAAAATAATTCCAGGTCAAGAGGAATTCCCCCAGATGAGACTTTCGGGCACCCTTCTGAAACAGGGTAGACTGTGTGAGAGGAGTGAATTACATTCCTCCGTGCACTTCGGAAGGACACCTTCAATCCTACAGAGGTCAGAAGGAGGCAGGTACAAAATGAAGTACATGAGCAGAAACCGAGAGTTACAGATACCCAGCGAACACAATCTCTACTTTTTCACATTCTTTCACTTTCTATTCCGATGATCATCTTTCACATGCATACGGAAATCATCTAAAAAACCAGAATACTGTTATCAGCGTGATTTCTCCCTGGAACACGTTAACACTCTGGACTCGGCTACCCACTAAGCTGTCACCACCTCTTTGCGTAGCCGCAGCGCAGTCAGCAGCTTTAGGCGGCCCGGGCTCGCAGCCCCCCCGCCTCCCGCACACCCCCAGCGGCACCGCGATGCCCGCGCAGCATCCCCGCACCGCCAGCCGCTCCCGCTCCCCGCCGCGCTCCCGCCCGGGGCCGCTCCCGCCCGAAGTTCCGCCCTGCCCGGAGGAGGGCTGTTTCCGACAGGCCTCCGCGGCTCGCCGCACCTGACACCGGGGCGGGCGCGGGACCAGAGACGCCGGCCGGGGCGGCGCGGCGGAGGGAGCTGCTACCGGCCCCGGCTCCCACCGCCTCCCGGCTCCGGAAGGGCTACCAACCCCTTTCGCCCTCTTCCCGCAGGGACCGCTGGCGCAGAGCGGCGGGATGGAGGCGGGAGACGGCGG
>VZRE01009240.1:1557602-1568649 GCA_013396775.1 Cephalopterus ornatus
CGCGTCCCGCTCTGCGCCGCGGGCTCCGGCCGCCGCCGCCGCCGCAGCCCCGCGGGGGCGAGAGGGAGCGGCGGCGAGCGCGGGAGGGGGCTGCGGGCTCAGGCAGAGGGGCCCGGGGGTGCAGCGCGGCCCCTGCTCACCTGCCGTGTGTGTCCCCCCCCCAGCATTTCCCGCCGTCCCGGTGTCGGCCCGGCCACGCCTGTGTGCCGGAGGATACTCACACGGCACCTGGGCTCTCCTGAACTTTGCAGCGGGCTGAATGCCGGCAAACACTGTTAGCGGCGTTGCTGAGGAGGCTGTCTGTGGCCAAGGAGGAAGAGGAGGAAGGTTAAAATGAAGGTGTAGTGGTCGGTGTAGGGCTGTGGTACCTGGGAAGAGGGATGCGGGACAGGACAAACTTCCTCCCCTAAGGCAAAGGAGGTAGGGGGTCACAGCTGGGTTTCTGCGGAAGTCGGGCAGTGCTGTGGGCTGGCCTAGATCTCTGATGGGAATGTCGTGCCAGCACAGCAATTACTCACGCCATGGTTAAGTTTGGATGACCTGCTTGTTGTCTTTCTGTTGAATTTGCTCAGCAGATATTGATCATACTGATGTCTTTCCTGGAGCCCAGACCTGGATGTGGAAGTCTAGGTGTGGTCTGAGATACTTGTATTTGGCTCATCCTACACCCCAAACATGGTAAGGGCATTTCCCTTTTAGTCCTTTCATTGTGTCCAAGGCCATTCTGGCTGCTGGGCATCCCAGCTTTGAAGTACCACTCTTGGTGCTGGTGGCTGTGGAGTGCGGCAACAGGTCTTGGTCCTGCTTTAAGAACAGGAGGGGCTGATCTGGGCAAGCAACAAAAATCCTGTATATTTTCACACTTACCTTGTTATCTTGGATTTGGCTGAATATTATGAAATAGAGGCTCCATGGAAGGGTTTCAGTGGGATCATTGAGTTAATCTGATCCTGAAGCAGACATGGAAGGGACACTTAACAGTGCTGCAAGGATTTTGTCTAGGTAGCTAACAGTTTTCCAGGGTGAAGTGTAAAAGAGCGGGTATTCCTGTTGTTCACACAGGAGACTGCATTTCTGATGGATGGCCATAAGAAGGTAAAGTTTGGTTGTAGGAAACTTTGGTAAGTGCAGAGCCTATCTAATGAGTATTTGGAAATTGTCTTCTGTTTAAAAAACTGGCAATCCTTTGTAAAACTCAGGTCGGAGGTGATGTTAGGCTGGTTTAGATGTTCAGTATTGAAGACACTGCACATTGTGTTCTTTCCCAAGCAGTGTTGGTCACTGACCTGAATGCTTTCCTGTAACCTCTTGCAGGGTGTGTCTGTGACTGGTTCGTGTACAGCACTGAAAGATACTCTAGAAAATTTGAACTTGATGTCCTGGAGTGGCCCTTGGTGGCTGTTTCCAGGCTGAGTAAGCCTAATTTCAGATCTCTATCCACACAACCAGATTTTGAGGCATTGGTAGATCCACCTTCATTCACCGCCCTAAACAGGCAGTCCCCAGTGTCTGCCCACTACTTTCTACAGTTGGGCAGAGCTATGTGCACTGGTTCATGAGAAATCTGAGTTCCAGCTCACGGTTAGCCCTGATTCTGCAGCAGGGAAAAGGCACAACTGGTCAGGGTGGAAGGGTTTTCCTGCTGTGATTCTCCTTTTCCCCCTCCCATCATATGTTTTGTGCAACATCACATTGTCAGGTTCGTCCTGTGCATGTTGTCTGAATGTTAAATGGTGCTGCATGTGATTGGGAGCAGAGGTGAAGTGCTTTGCTGCCAGATGCTTCAAAGAGGCACTCTCTTCCTCTTTGCCAAGCTGGAATTTTAGATCCTACTCCCCCTGTCTTCAGACCAGAGCTCTTGGCTACATTAGGTGTCGTATTTGTTGTGCCTGTGCCAGGTCTGCCCTGCTACATTATGGAGGTAGGCAGGTATATCGTGAGTTCCCTGGGGTGGTCAGGACACAGGGATTTATAAGTATTGTGGTGTAGGCAAGAGTAGCCACTCTGTCTTGGACTGCAAACCTCTCCAGAAGTTGAGAATTCAGTTTCCACTGGTACCACAGGTTGCTAGAGAAGGTGTGTCATTTGCACATGTTTGCATGAAGATGTCCTTTGCATGTGTTTTCTATACTGCGTGAGACAAACATGTTTTGTTTATATGTTGATGTCTTATCTCCTGGATTATGATCAAATGGGTTTCACTTTCCACAAGCCTTGACTGAGGAATCTGGACTTATGTCTCCACCCAGAAACACCCACAGTGCCTGAGCTACCCTGTCTTGACCTGTAATGATGAGCCCTTAGGATGTGATCTTTCACTTCCTGGACTAGTCTTGTAGGTGAGCAAGTGGGAGACACTGACATGGTGAACTGAGAATCTGGAGGAGCTTTAAACAACTTCTTTACTGATAGTGGCAGGAATAATTATTGAGATGGATGCTGTTGTCTTTTGTGTGCAGGTTGCTGCTATGCCTCCATCTTCTTCATCCTCAGTTGCCAGGTTATGAGCATGAATACAGTTCTCTTTGTCATAAGGGGGTTAACAAGCCATTAGTTAGTGTGAGGGTAAGAGAATATCTGTGTCTGTCCAACAATCAAGTGATTTCTCTCTGACATACATTTTCTGGTGTTGGATTTCTCTGCATTTAGGCCATAATAGCCAACTTCTGCCTGCTCAGATGCCAAAGTAGTCTTACAAGTGAAGATCTTTTGGATCTTGCTTTCTGCTGTTGGTAATGTGAGGAGAGAAAACAGGTGAAACACTGTCAAGATGAGAGATTATTTAATTTAAAGAAAGTTCAGTAATACTTCAACAGAGAAATTATCTCCCATTTTGGGTTGTCATGAGATAACACCTTTGTCTCAAGTGGAATAAGTGGTACTGATCTACAAGGAAACAGAAAATGAAATCCTAGTTTTAGCAAAATCACTCCTATAAAAGCTGGAATCTTCCAAAATAAGTGATCCCCGGAGTGTTCTGTCTAATATGTTTGTATTTTCAGTGGTCATCCCCATGTACCTCAACTGCTTCAGAAAGACTGCGGTCACCAAAATAGAGTAACACCATGGAAAGCAATGTAAAAAAATTGCAAACCAATTGACAGTGGCTTGTAAACCTCTACACCTATCCCTATACCAATATTCTGCTGCTAAATAGAAGTATCTGGGATTTCTACTGGATAAATTAATTCCTTTTATGATGCTTTAAGGGTGTTTTTTTAATAGTTCAATGATTTTTATATACATTTTCTCAGTTGCATCAAGGCCCCAGAGGAAATCAAGATGACCCCATGCAGGAAAATGTTCATGGTAAATGAGATTAGAAATCTGAGGGAGTAGCCTTGCCATGTCTTTTGGATCTGCAAATCTGTCCTCTCCTCCGCTCCAAACAGCAGTTGGTATGGTTATCTTCTCTATCTTGTACACAGGAGGAGCAGTCTGTAAGAAAGGGAGAAGGCTGAGTAAATGCTGTTGTATCAGAAGTTACGTTTAGAGGATTCTGTGCAAGGATCTCTCTTTCTCTTTCCCTTCTACACTACCTACAGTAAAACCATAGGGATGAAGGTCATCATCTTACTGTTTATTACCCTCACCCCGTTCCCTGACTTGCCTATTATCAAAGAAGAAATCAAAGAAATACAGAAGAATAAAGTGGGGATCATCTGAGATCTGGGCTAAACGACTTAATGCAGGATGGTTATTTGTCTACGTTGTGGTAAGGGACCATCCACAAGATGTTTTTAAATTGACTCCTTTTATCAAAGGGTAGTACTGCTATTTTTCTTCTTGACTGCATTTTGGGCAGTTTTCTAACTGTTCACAGTATTGGGAATAAAACATTGCTCATTCCAAAATTTAAACTTCAAGTATTTAAAGACCACATATGTGGATGAAAGGTGTCTGAGAAGTCTTTTGAATTTTTCTCCACCTGTAAAATAGTGTGCCACCTATAAAATATCCTGCCCTGACTCACAAAGCTCACTACAATTGACTGATCTGATCAAATCTTAAAAAATAATCAGGCAAGTGTTTTCAAGAGGAGCACAGCATTTCCACGTGTTGACTAGGCAGTAACTAAAGCTCCTAGTGATCAAGTTTTGCCTGTTTCCTTTTTTCCACACAGGATACTTCACCACAGCAGTAGTCTCCACTCTGCTGTACTGAATGCCTTTGCAGTAAGTACCTTCTGAAAACCAAGGTATGTGTTTCCACTTTTTTTTTTTTCTCTCCAGTTTAGTGTTTAACTGGAAGGCAGACCTTGAGGATTTTTGGAGAAGTGGAGAGCTCTGCATTCATCCAGTCCTAGGACTTGAGTGCGGCTCTTAGGGTTTTAGGAATGGCAGGTAAGTTGACACATCATTGGACACATCCCTGAGTCAATGGGGGAGGCAAAATGAACTTCTGTTAGCTGTCTGCAAGGACCTGTCCATGCCATGTCTGTGAATAAACTTTGACAATTGTGAGTATTAGATTCTGGTGGAACATTACCTGAGACCACTCTTGCCTTCCTTCTGTAGCAGTTTAGGGGCTAAAATAGGAATTTTTCTATTCTTAGTTTTGCCAGGACCCAAGCATGAGTTCTCAGAGAAGTGTATTGCCTTACCTGGTTGTACTTCTTCATGTTTTCCTTGGAGCCATAGTCATAAGCTTGTAATCGGTCTGCACGTGTTACCTGTTAATATTGTAACAAGGACAGATAAAAGGAGAGTGTTAAGAAACAGAGTGCGGAAGTTATTTTCTTGCATGTGATTGAAGTCAAGTCTTGAGCAGAAGACAGGATTCCAGGGATACTGAGGGTGGATCTTACGGTAAGTGTTTTCACAGACTTTCCCCTTGCTAACATTCTCTCCTGATCCTCAGCCACCACTCTTGGTTCGTTTAGTTATTAAAATCTTGTTGCATTATCTTAGTTGGCTCTTGAGTTAGCTAAGTTAGCTCTTTGTGAGGCAGGAGTGTGTCAGGGCTGTTACTTGCTTGTGTTGCCTCCTCACACACCTCGACTTTTGTGTGTCGGTTTTGTCTGGTCTGCTCACATTAGTGAGGACAATTCCAGAGGCTCTGTACTGCTTACAAGAGTTTGGCTATGGGGAGCGGGGTGTAATTAGCTTAGCTTAGTAATTAGTCTTCTTGAATGTGATTTTTCTAAATGAAAATAAAAATAATAAAAGATGAATCTGTCTTACTGATAACGTGTGTGTATTTTTTTTTTATCCATACCTTTAAGTAACTGAGGATATGATAGAAATCTGCTATCTCATCTCTGTTTCCTGGCTCTGGGTGCTGGTGTTAGCATACTAGGAATTTTAGCCAGGGGGGTTTGCAGCAGCATGAATATATTTAAATGCTGGCTGAAGTGACACAGTTGTGTGCACATACAGTGATGTGTTTCTGAGCCAACACTCTCTTTCTGGCCTTGGTCTGATTTGGAGCATAGACAGAATAAGCTTAGGTCTGAAAGTGGCATGAGATACCAGCAGAAGAGGCAATTCCCCTCTTTGCCATTGTGCCAGCAGAAGGGTTTGTGCAGTTAACTGGCTTTGGGAGGTGATCCAGGCTGCAGTTAACCTTCTGGGAGACAAGCTTTAACCTAGATCACTGCTTTGTGATCATACCCTGGCTGCTAAAGCTTTCATTATCCCCCTGCTTTCTGCCAAGTGCCTAGACCACACTTGCATTCACTTCTGCAGCTTTCAAGGCAAATGTCTTTATAAATAAGAATGAAGGCTGGATGCCATTAGAGCCTAACATGGGCATGATGTGATTAGAGCCCATGGAGAGATGTGATGTACCCTGGGGAAATCTGAACCTGGTACCAGAGGGGCAATTCAGGGAATGATCTGGTGAGCCATGGGAAACAGTGCTCCCTCTATGACAGGTGTTCACAGCAGCAGGTGAGAAGGTGTGATGAGCAGATTCCCAGATCCATCACTTCTGGACTTCGCTGTAGGCTGTCAGTTGCATAAAAAGCAGTAGTAAGAGACCATTTGTATGTCAGTTTACAGTTATACCTGATGCCAGTGAACAATATTCTGTACTGATGTTCCAGATGGGTAATGTCCTAAAAATACATCTGTTCGACTCTGGAGAGAAAGCAGAAGCATTATAAAGACAGAGATCCAGTGTTGTGACAGAATAAAGCTGTGAAGGCTCTGAGCAACATACTGCTGCTATGTTAAAATCCCATTTTGATAGAATATTCTTCAAATATATAAAAGGAAGTTGGAGAAAGACTCACAAATATGCAAGTTTACAGCAGGAATGATTACACAGGATTTTATACCTCCGGGAAGAGCCTTTTCAACATTAGTCCTTAGTCATATGGAAAATATCATTTGGGGAGTGTGTATGGGCTTTGTTCATATGATGATGCTTGTGCATAATCAGTAGAGGGATTTAATGAGGCTACATGTGTGAGAGCTTTTTATGGGAACACTTATTAAATAGTCTGCCCATGAGAGATAGAAGGTCCCTGGAGAACAGACACGTCTAAGATTGTAAGAAAAACAGGTAACAGCCAGAGTAAAGGAATGGAATCTTGCTTTTGGAAGAAGTGTGACGAAACAGCTCTGAGTTTTGACTGGAAATGTTTTGATGTGTAACAAGCAAAAAGAAACCATCTCTTATGTTCAGATGATCCAGATATTTTCCTGTTTAGGAAGGAAAATATATGAACTGTGCAAAAGAGAAAAATGTATTCATCCAATTGTCCGTTTTAAAAACCTTTGGTGCCTGTCCAACATTTCTTTGGCTTAGCCCCAGAAGAGGGGACACCCCCAACACATTGCTCTATGTCCTTGCAACTGTGTATAGACATCAGACAAAAGAACTGTTTTTCCTTCAAAACTACTTCAGATTTACTTGTATTAAGCTTTTCTTGGACCTGCTTACCGTGTTCAGATTTTGTATCCTGCCCCCAGCTATGAGGCACAAGATACTGCCACAAACTTTACCCAGAGATCCACAGAAGCATGTTAGAGGTCCTTTTGTCAGTTCATTCTGGTGAAGAAGTCCCTTGCAGCCAAGTAGTAACTGAGGGAGAAAAAGTGCAGAAGTTTTTTCATGGTTGCAGGATTATTTCATGCAGAAAACTGTCACTTCCTCTTCTTTAATAGCCTTGCCTCTTAACTAGAGGTAAGACTGCTGAAACTGCTTGCCATCCCACTATCATTTATAGTGTGTTCTTCCCAAGGGCATACCACATGTTTTTCCTGCTTCCTATCAGGTATGAGTCCTGAAGGTCACTATCCATCTGTTTTTAGTGTACTGATCTCAGTGAGAGAAGTAGTTGGCTGCACTGATGACTGCAGAATACAGGAAGTCCCTTTTTGCCCTAATATTTCCTCCAGGCAGGTGCACAAAATGTACTGTGAGTGTTTCCTACTAAAGAAAGAGGGATCAGACAAACGAGAAGGGTGTAGAGTTGGATGCTCTATAGTCACATCATGGGTACAGCTTGGACAGAAAGAGGATGTGCTCCTGTGGTTTGACATAATGTATAGCATGAATGATGTTCACTATTCCAAGCAAATTCTATGAAATCGACACACTTTGGTGTGAAATAGATATTTCCCTTTAAGTTTTGTTTATCACTTTACAAGTAAATATTTCACAAACATGAATGAAATGCACATCTAATAAAATTAAGATGTGAAATATTTGCAGGTTTTTTGTCAGTGCTTAAGGCTAGATTTAGTAATCTATATTAGATTTGTTTTGTTCTGGTATTTGTGAGTTTCCTTCAGAAATATTTGACTTAAATAAATAATGATGAAAGTATGCCGGTTACCTTAAAGATGCTGCAAAAGAGATACCGTGTCCAGCCTTGTAGCTTAGCTCTATGGGAAGTCTGAAGTCTACAGGCACTGTCAGCAGTCTGATACACTGAATTCACTTCTAACTCATCACCCCTTAAAAGTTCAGGTTGAATGAGTCCAGTAGAGACAGAGCAAATAATATTATGTCTTCTAGAAAGAGAAATGACATACCCTGATCAGTGACTGGGGAAGACGTGCAAATGCTACCATAGGACTGGTAGCATGTGTGATTGTGGCTACCGGTCCCAAAGCAAAGAATGCTTTAATCTTCTGAGACAACTCAGGATAAGTAGAAAATGCTATGAAGCCTGCAAGCACAGAATAGTTGAGTTAATGAAGAGATCTCCACAGACCAAATAAATAAAAAAGCAGTAGGCAGCAAAGAAGGGAGACTAGATTAGTGTGCAGACCTAAGGAGAATGTTTGACTCTTGATTGAAACTTTTATGACCAGTAGAGAGTTAATTCTAAGGATATAAGCTCATAAGAGCATGTCCAGATATCAATTTTCACAAAACTAACAGTTTTGTGTTAAGGCTGTTTTTTGGGGAGAAGGTCCATTAATCAGATTTTTTAAATTCAAATTCTCCTTAAAGTTCCCTAAACTCTAATAAAATAATTAGTTTCTTGGCTTGCAGTCTCTAAAAGACTGTATATGTTTATGCTGACATGCAGCAATGCAATAATTATCTGAAGATTAGGAACAAAATTTTTACTTGTAACTAAGCACATACTTGTGTGAGAATGAATACACAAATAAAGAAAGAGTATAAGGAAAGAAGGAAGGAATGAAAACCAAAAAGGGTTCATCCCATCCCATTTTCTGAACATATCTAAATTTCTCCACTGATGGTTTGTGTTTAAATTTGACCAGTGGACATAAGTATCTGAAGACAAAGGTGGTGACTTGGTCTGAATTATTCATTCCACAAAAAAACTCTTAGAATACACATAAGGAAAGAAAGGAAAATAATTGTCTAAGAATGGGGTGATATGCCAGTTCCCCCCATTTTTCCCTCAGTTTTTGAGTTTATTTTTTTAGAAGGACAATGGTACACCATGGATATGGTACACATAAATCCCAGTGTCTGCTCACATATATAAAAATCATAAACACTAACACTGTTTTGTACCCAGACAATCCTAACATTACCTGCAGTTGCACCTTCAGAGTGACCGACATAATAGATGTCCTTCTGTCCAGTTTTATTCATTATGAAGTACAGCTCTGCCGGAATATCATATTTTCCTATCTCATCGAAGCTAAAGGGAGAAACACAAAAAGCTTGCAGATAATTCAGCCATCACAGTGTGAGTTACTGAATGTCAGTTTTGTTCCTTGCACCAAGCAGGACCCATTGAGGTTGAGGTTGCAGGCTGTGTCTGCTTGATCTGGGGAAGTAGGCAGAGGGACACAGCTGTACAGCCAGGCTGCCTGATGCCTTGGGCTCTCTGTGGAGGAGTGCCAGTCTTGCCTGACAGATGCAGCCCTTGGGGAACTGAATTTAATCAATGGTTTCACCAGCATGGGTTACAAGAATTATTTTTCTCCCAGTTAACATCATTTGTGTTAGATTTCTCAACAGAGCTGATCAGTCTCCTTTCTGCACTTGGGACATGGTAATCGTGGGAGACTTCAAGGTTATAGATGCCTCCCAGTTTTGAAGCCTTTTCCCAAAGAAACCAGCATGGTGTATTTGGTGTACACAGAGTTGATCTGTGTACTTTCACCCAAGCTTCTGTATTGCTGATTCCAAAAGAGCCCATCCAGATCACGTAGTCCTTCTTATGACCCCCCGACATACCTAGAATTGGCTGCATCTGTGGAAAAGAGTTGATCTAGTCTTCTTACGTGTTGCATGTCCCACTTGGAAGTCAGATTATATGAAAAACAGTAGTGTTTTCATATAATTCAGAAGGTGTTTTTTTCATATAACCATAGAGGGAAAGGTTCTGCATTTCGATAGTAACCACTTAATCTTGCTAGTTCCCTGAATGTTACTTTCTTCAGTAATTCTTTTTCCATGGAGTACCTGAACTGCCAGAACTCTTTCTGGCAGGGCTTAAGGGTCTTGTGTTTTAAAGACCAAGTGTTCCCTCGGCTGTTTCCCATCCAGACATCATAGCCAGCGTCTGCAAGAATGAAGCCTAGGCTGTTGACAGGCAGGTTAGAAATCCAGTGAATAGAATCTGCTAGAATACCATGGTGTAGCAAGACTGCAGGCTTTTTCCCTGAAACAGAAGAGGTTTTCTTAGGCTGTAGTAGTATCTAATGTGTAGTTAAAACTGGGGTGCAGAATCTGGTTTTGCAGGAATTTTTTAACCCATGTACAGAATTCAGGCCACATTCTAGGCTGAATTACTAAGTGCCTTTGCTGAGATGGAAAGGTATGGAACATGCCATTGCATGTGCAAAGGGGAAAGATGGGGAACTCATGTAAGAGTTGTCTCTCAGACCTTCCTTATGTTCTACAACTGTCATACCTGTATTTTGGCTCTTCCTTCCAGCGGGAATTCTGAAAACGCCAAGAATGTATCCATCCTCTGTTGTAACTTCATATTCCTCACTGGGGTATCCATTATACCTGATAATTTCACTCTGTGGAAAGCCAAAGGACAGTTTATTAAGATGCATTTACAGTGTAGGTATTGGTGTAGAAGATGTTTAGAGGCTGCTTCTGTCCAGGAACACGAACCTAGCCAAGAATATGCCAGGAAGATAAATGTGATAATGTATTGCTAGCTTTTCTCTACTGCTGTGTATTATACTGGTAGGAAGGTACACCAAAAGGGATTCCTGCAGGAAAAAAAACCCAACAAAACACTTTTCTCTCTTTCATGGATGATCCAATATATTCCATGCCTTAGCCATGGAGGCCAGAGGATGCAAACAGCAGTGAGAGTAATTGGGATGTGTTCCTGTGATGTGGTTTGTGTACACTAATTCATGCTGTATGACTCAAATTGTAGTAATTGCTTTAGCTTGGTACTCAAGCACTACGTAGACTTACAAGAGTAGCAGAATGCAGCAAAGCCTTCTTCAGACTTGCTTAGGTGGTAGTTGTCTGGTATTTGATGCCCTATTATGGGACAAAGAAGAACTGTACTGAGTGACTAACCTTTTGGGAGATATTTTGTCATGTTTGGCAAGGCTGATACAGGTCGTATCTTTCTAGAGAGTAAACATGCAGCAGTATCTCTATCTGGTCCATAATGAATCCTTTCTTGCCAAAG
>VZRE01009241.1:13089-71432 GCA_013396775.1 Cephalopterus ornatus
ACGGCTTCCCACTGGCAGAGGGCAGGGTTAGATGGGATATTGGGAAGGAATTGTTGTCTGTGAGGGTGGTGAGTCCCTGGCACAGGCTGCCTGGAGCATCTGTGGCTTCCTCATCCCTGGAAGTGTCTGAGACCAGGTTGGACGGAGCTTGGAGCAAGCTGGGATAGTGGAAGGTGTCCCTGCCCATGGCAGGGGCTGGAATGGGATGATCTTCAAGGTCCCTTCCAACCCAACCCATTTTATGATTCTAAATTTAACATTTTTGTCCAAATATTTTCTTTTCCATCTCAGAGTTTGTCTTTTTAGTTTTCATTTGCCAAGCTGGGAAACGTCTGTACGGCAAAGAGGGAACTCTGTGATTATTTTCTCCTCACTTCAGTAAAATCCTTTCTTGTCCTGGAATTATCCAGGCACTCACCAGGAACAAACCTCCAGGTCTCTGCGCTCTCAGAATATCTTTAGGGCCAACCATGCAAAACACACAGACAGGGTGATGCCAAAGTTGTGTTGTAATTATACTGAGTGAGTGAGAACAATCTCTCAGGTACAAATAGTCCCAAAACTTTCCCCAGCATTCATTAGTATCCGTGGATATCTGATATCATTTGCAATTAGCTTTTCCAGAATTTGTTAGGAGGAAAATCTCAACCTTCTTCACAGATTCAAATAATATTGAATTCTGAAGAAACATTAACTTAGGCCACTGCACAGGGGTCAAAATAAAATAAAAAAAAAAAAACCAAATAAAATAAAATAAATTTTTCATGTTTTGACGTGCCATAATCTGATTTTTTAGGTGGATGATTTTAAGAGTTAAGCTCTGGACATGACTTAACATTTGGAGGCTATTTCTGAAAAGGCAAATGAGAATAATGTGAGGTGATAAGTTGTTTATGAACTGATTTGTTCTTATTACTATTTAAAAGCAGTGGTGTTTAAAAAACATATTTCCGGGTGCTTTTCCATAGGTTATGGGTCAAGTTCTCCGTGTCCTGTGTTGTGGTAATTCTGCATAACTCCAAAACTGCGTTCTTGGGGTCTGACCAGAGTTAGGGAATCACCAGATCATTCCTGAGAAATCTGAATCCTGAATTGTCTCTTGAAGAGAATCATTACATCTTCAAAACCAAACCCTCCAGGAATTGATGGAGACTTGGTAAAAGTGTCTTCTTAAAAAAACACCCAAAGGGTTTCATGCAGGAAGATCATAGAACATCCTCAGTAGAAAGGGACCCACAAGGATCATCAAATCCCAACTCCTGGCCCTGCACAGGACACCCCAACAATCCCACCCTGTCACCGAGAGTGTTGTCCAAATGTTTCTTGAGCTCTGGCAGCCTTGAGGCTGTGACCACTGCCCTGGGGAGCCTGCTCAGTGCCCCACCACCCTCTGGGGGAAGAATCTTTTTCTAGAACCTCTTTCAGAACTGCTGAAACCTGGCAAGTTGCCCCATAAGAAATTCCAGCCTGTTTAACTATTAGTTCATCCCTGCAAGGTGAGCAGGCTTCTCATGGTTATGTGAAGGGACTTAGGAATCCGTTTCTCCCCATTTACGATCTCTGTGTATCCAAACATTGTGGTTCTGCCACAAACACACGTGGCATAGCTTTAGTCCTTCACCCCAGCCCTGTGGGACAGGGAGGAAAGTCTCCACCTGAGGTGTTTTTTTGGAGATCACATTTTGCAATGGTTTGAACAAGCAACACCAGTAGTATCCAAGGAACCATTTAACCTACTCCAGGATGCCCTTTTAATTCTCAGATACAGCAGCATGGAAGTCTGACACAAAAACTTAGGAAGTTTTGCTTGAGTAGGCAGTGAGACTCAAATTTCATGGAATCCTAGAATCACAGAGTAGTTTGGGTTGGAAGGGACCCTAGAGATCATCCAGTTCCAATCTCCTGCCATGGGCAGAGACACCTTCCACTAGACCAGGTTGCTCCAAGCCCCATCCAACCCGGCCTTCACAACCAGGGAAGACGGTTTCCCATGTCAGGAGCTGGAACCACACGCTGGTGTTGTCAGTTCAGCAGTGACTGCTGAGGCTGTGTCGAGTGTTTAAGATCAAATATGAACAGCCTGAATTAGGATTGTTAGGCTGAGTGTCTGGAGTAGCTTGAGGTGTGAACCATTGTTGTGGGGGAAAAAAGGTGTGCTCAGTGTGGGAGAAAACGTTCTCTCTGTTGGATGTTCAGAAGTGAAAATCTTCTCCTTCCGAATCCAATTAATGATCTCAGTTAATAAAGAACAAGTGGTCAGAGTAGCCGTGCTTATGTGTGACAAAGAGATTAGAGACAAGGCATGCCCAGCAGAGTCAGGCAACCTCCTACAAGCTGAAATGCCTTTTGTTCCACTCCCTGTTGCAGTGAGTGGCATAAATTCAGAGCAGTGACTTGTCATTTCGGAAATCAAAAAGGACATGGAGAATGTGAGAGCTGGAAAAAAATCCAGCTGTGCTGTTAGTCCGCAGCAGTGCTGGAGCAGAGGGAAAGTCCCTTTAACTGTAAGATCAGAGACAAAGCAGAGCTGCTGTTGTAGCACTGTGGCTTTTTTTTTTTTTTTTTACAGATTCACAGAATCATTAAGGTTGGAAAAGCCCTTTAAGACCATTGAGTCTAAACCAGCACGAAACCATGTCCCCAGTGCCACATCCACGCCCATTTTGAATACTTCCAGAGGTGGTGATTCCACAACTTCCCTGGGCAGCACATTCCAATGCTTGGCCGCCCTTTCAGTGTGGCTTTGCAGAGGGCATCAGCACAGACGAAAGATGGGTATTTTGCTGTGGTTTTCAGGAAAAAACAGGGTCAGAAAAGTGAAAGTATGTGGGAATGACCTCAGTGGGAGCCAGTCCCACAGACGGGGGGAGCCTTGTTCAATGCCTTTGTGTCATGTCTGGCTGAAGTGGAGTGAGTTTTCCCCACAGCCCTCACAGTGCTGGGCTTTGCGTTTGGAAAGGGGTTGGAAACGCCTCAGTGTTTTATCTAATGCCGGGTGGTGTGTTTTATCTAATGCTGGGTGGTGCTCCCGTATCACCAGTGCTGTCTCTCCAACATCCTGCCCTGACCAGAAGCTGGGGAGGGGAAGGATCCTGGGAGGGGATGTAGTGGATGAGGGTGATCAGCTACCAGATGGAGGAAAGGCTGTGGATGTTGTCCCCCCCCGGGCTTTAGTAAAGCCTTGTCACTGTTTCCCACAGCACTGCCCTGGATAAACTGGCTGTTCATGGCTCGGGGAGGTGCACTCTTTGCTCGGTTAAAAACTGGCTGGATGCTGGGCCCAGAGAGTGGTGGGGAATGGAGGTACATCCAGGGCTCAGTGTTGCGCCCAGTCCTGTTTAATACCTTTATCAACAATCTGGGCGAGGGGATGGAGGGTTCCCTCAGTAAAAATCACAGATGACACCAAGTTGGGCGGGAGTGTTGATCTGCTGGAGGGCAGGAAGGCTCTGCAGAGGGATCTGGACAGGCTGGATCCGTGGGCTGAGGTCCGTGGTGTGTGGATCAACAAGGTCAAACGCCGGGTCCTGCACCTGGGCCACAACAACCCCCTGCAGCTCCAGGCTGGGGAAGGAGTGGCTGGAAAGATGGGAAAGGCCCCGGGGGTGCTGGTTGACAGATATTTTGCTGCGGTTTTCAGGAAAAAGCAGGGTCAGAAAAGTGGAAAGATCTGGGAACGGCTGAACATGAACCGGGTGTGCCCAGGTGGGCAAGAAGGCCCAGGGCAGCCCTGCTGACACGTCAAACTGAATGTGGCTGGCGATGCTGCTGGAAAGAACGTGCTTTGGAAAAAAATATGTGGAATTGTGTGGTGAAATGGAGAAAATTTCACCTGGAGGGAAGATGAGGAGCCAAGGCAGAGTGGGCATGTCGAAGGTTTGTGCTGGGGAGTGATTCAGGTCAGGGTAAAACCTGGAGTCTGTGTCCAGCTCTGGGGTCCCAGCACAGGAGGGACATGGAGCTGTTGGAGTGAGTCCAGAGGAGGCCACCAAGATGATCAAAGGGATGGAGCAGCTCTGCTGTGAGGAAAGGCTGGGAGAATTGGGATTGTTCAGGCTGGACAACAGAAGGCTTTGGGGTGACCTAATTGCCCCTTCCAGAACTTGAAGGGAACGAACAGGAAAGATGGAGAGAGACTATTTACAAGGGCCTGGAGTGACAGGACAAGGGGGAATGGCTTCAAATGGACAGAGAGTAGGTTTAGATTAGATATCACGAACAAATTCTTCCCTGTGAGGGTGGTGAGGCCCTGGCACAGGTTGCCCAGAGAAGCTGTGGCTGCCCCATCCCTGGAAGTGTCCAAGGCCAGGCTGGACAGGGCTTGGAGCAATCTGGAATAGTGGAAGGTGTCCCTGCCCATGGCAAGGGGTTGGACTAGATGATCTTTGAGGTCCCTTCCAACCCAACCCATTCTATTATTATATTCCATGATTCTATAATGAAAGTTTAGTTACTAAGAGTGAGAGTAAATAACATAACCAGTGGTGATGTTTTCATTCCCTGGAGATCTTCTGCTCATCACTGGATACTCTTTGCCCGAGGAAAATTTTCACTATGGCTTGTGAAGTCAGAAGTTTTGATTGTATTTATTCCTCTTTCTTTCTTTAATCCTTGGAGCTGCTGTGATCCTGAGCTACCCTAGGGTGCGCCCATACTCCAGCTTAAACAGTGCTCTACTCCTCAGTAGTTGGCACAGCCTGGGAGCTGCCGTGTCCCAGGACAACCAGCCACAGTTTCACCAAATCCCAACTGGAAATTCAGGACTCACCACAGACAAAGGACCACACCCAAGAGGCGTTTTGGGTAGAACCACACTGCGTTGGAGCTAGAAGTAGTTTAATGTCACTACGACAGTCAGAACAGGCCATCCTTTTGCCATCTCCTTCCTGCACTTTACCATCTCACTGTCTGGGCCTTCACCCCCTTGTCTTTCCTCTCTGGGTTCGATGAACCAATAACAGTGGGAAAGGGAGTTCCCAGGGCACCACGAGTCACAGAAACCAATGACATGTTCTTGGGATAGAATAATTGAGTCATTACTGTTGGAAAATACCTGTAAGATCAAGCCCAACTCTTAACCCACCACCACCGTGTTCACCAGAAATCCCTGCCCTCAGGTTCTACATCATCCACGTGTGTTTTCAACATTTCCAGGAACGGGGACTCCCCCACTGCCCTGGGCAGCCTGTTCCAATGCCTGAGCATTCTTTCTTTGAAGAATATTTTTCCTGAGATCCAACCTGAATCTCCCCTGGCTCTGCTTGAGGCTGTTCCCTCTCATCCTGTCCCTTGTTCCCTCAGAGCAGAGCCTGATCCCCCTCCGTCTCCCCCCTCCTGTCAGGGAGTTGCAGGAGCCAAAAGGTCCTCCTTGAGCCTCCTTTTCTCCAGGCTGAGCCCCCACAGCTCCCTCAGCTCCTCCTGCTGCTCCAGCCCCTTCCCCAGCTCCGTTCCCTTCCCTGGACACGCTCCAGCCCCTCAATGTCTCTCTTGTCTGAGGGGCCCAGAGATGCCCCAGCCCTGGAGGTGTCTCAGCAGTGCCAGCTCAGGGACGGGCACTGCCCTGGGGCTGTGACACACCAGGGCTGGTCCAAACCAAGTGCCTTCGGCCTCTTGCCCACCTGGAAGAGCTGGGTGAGGACTTCCATCTGATTGTATGAAAATTCTCAGTGTAATGGTTTCACAGGTAGCTCGTCAGTATCTGGTACTCTTGGAAGGTGAAAGGATACGATGGGATTGGGATGGGATAGGATAGGACAGGACAGTTCTTACTGCCTTTGTTTTCCTGTGAAAAAGTGCCCAACCTAATTTAATACAGGTGTAAAACAAGGGGTCCAGCTTCAAGCCAGCAAAGACCGCCATTATCTAAGTTGCTGGATAATTCATCTCTAGTTTTAAAATGCTGTCAGGGTACCCACTTTGTACAACTGCATCCATTGCATCTGCCCTTCCTGGAGCACCTCAGTACGAGCATCTCATAAATCCAATTAATCCCTTAATCCATTACCAGTACTGCACAGTAGAAATCCTCCACACCTAAAACTCTGACTTAGGCTAGACCAAGCCTGTGTTCACTGCTAAGCATTGTGGTAAAGAATTGAAAAAACTGGTAATTTCAAGGTGACAAACAAGGGGAAATAAGCCCAGATTTAAATCATGATAAGGTACTTTACATTTCTTACTGCCATTCTCGAAAATATTTAATTTACTGGTACAGAGGCAGCTTGTGTAAATGGTACAAGGACCACAGAGGTCACTACGTGTGCCAGGAAAAAGCTGGAGGGAAATAAGAATGATGGAAACATCTGCCTGGATACAAACAGTTCTAGAATTTCTGGGATTAAAAAAACAATATTTACATCAAAGCTAGATCATTTATGATCCAAAAATACAATGAAAATATATTGTGTGAAGAAACATCAAAAGATCCTTCCCCTCCTCTGCTGGATTTTGTCCAGCCCTTCTCTTTCTCCTGTGGCCTTCAGCCTCTTGTGGCAGTTTTTCCTTTGGTGTGTCTTTGGGCTCATCCAGGCTCATCCTTTCTGCTCCTTGAGCCTTAGCTCAAAGGAGGAAATTTTATCTGTTGGTTTTGCATCCAGAAAAGATGAATCTTCATGCTGAGACAACACCAGCAAGGAGTGGTGGTGTCTGTTGAATTCAGCTGGAATGAGGGGATTCCCTGTTGAACATCTATAGGAACAATCACATTCAGTACCTATAAAATAAACCCTGCATTTTAAAAAAACCACCCAGTTGATTGCCAAAAAAAATCTCAAACCCCAAACAAAAAAGCCCACTGCTAGAAGAGTAATGATTTATTTTCTTTCAAAACTCCAGTAAATGGAGTTATTCCTTTTAAAAGGTTATGAATGGTCAACTGCAGGAATGAGCAGAGTTATTTCCTTGTAATGGTCATGGGAAACACGAAAAAGAGAGAGAGTGAAAGGGAAAAAACGCCAAAGACTGAAGAAGGGGGCTCCCAGGGGCAAAGAGTTGGGGAGAGACATAAAAAAAGAGAGAGGGAACAGAGAAATCTGGAAAAGGGGTAAACAAGTGACAGGTGAGAGACTGGGAAGACCCTTTCTCCAGTTTACTTTTCAGCAATCTGACCACGCAGAGTTTATGGCCACTGGAGATTGTGTTCAAAGTTGTCCCACTGCTGGGTGTTCCCACGAGGAGACTCTGAAGGTGGCAATTCCCAATTTTGTCCTTCCAGGTCTCTCCATCCTCCTTGGCTTCCCAGCTGCCGTGTTATCTGGGTGGGCATGGAGGGAAACGAGAGAAAAGCAAAACAGTGTAGAAAATAGAATCCTGGAATCATGAAGGCTGGAAAAGCCCTCTAAGGTCAGGTCCAGCAACACCAAGGCCACCACTAAACCACGTCCACTAACACCACATCTACTTCATTTTTGAACACCTCCAGGGGTGATGATTCCCCCACTTCCATGGGCTGCCTCTTCCAGTGCTTGACCACCCTTCCAGTGAAGATATTTTTCCTGATATCCAACCTAATGCTTATGCCTGGAGGCCAGCAGAGATCTTGCTGTGCTGGGAGCAAAGAACAATACTTGCAAAAAAACCCCAACAAAGATAGAGACATTTGTGCTTGGAGACGGACGGAGAAACCTGAGCAAACCCATCTCCAAAGAGGTGTTGTTTGCTTATCAACGTGTGCAGTGTCACCCTGACCCGCTGGTCCCACTCACAAAGGCACCTGGCAGCCAAATCCATGCTCCAGTGGGCACGTGGGGACCATTCCTGCTCTCCAGATCCGGCTCTTGGGCACAGCCAGTGCCAGCCAGGGCTGCTGAGGGCAGAGCTGCTCCCCAGGGGTGCAGGAATTCCCTCTGGGAGCCCTTTTGATAAACTCTCGAACTCTCTGCAAGGCATGGGGACAATGGACAATATCAGGGCATCAGATCCTTGATGGGGAATAGTTTTAGGGTGTATCCATCCCTGAGCAGTGCTCTGGCACTGAGGTTCCTCAGGGGTCTCCCTCACACGTGGTGTTCTACAATATTTTTCATCACATTCATTAGACTGGGTGTTTTTGTCTCAATTTTGAGTTGGTTTTTGTTTTCCCAGTATTGATCATGGCCTGAAGGGAATGAAGGAAAAATGGTTTATAAACAGCAGTTAATAAATTTCCAGTTACCATGGTGATGACGGGAGAAGGACATCTCAGAAGGCTGTTCTGAGTCCTGAGCTATCCAGGGTCTTCATTAAAAAATTGCACAGTGGGGATGAAGGTTGTCCTTACTGAATTTGCAAATAGCAGGACGAAAGGGACGGCAGCATTTTGGAGGACACTGGAGACTGGCTTTTCGTTTTTGCTAAAGATAGGACCAACTGGTGGAGAAGCTGGAATAACCAACCTGGTAATGCAAGGATTCTGCAGGAGAGGTCTGGGGCTGCAGTGGGCAACAGGGTACCTTTAATGGTACAATGTTATCCTGTTCTGGGAAAGGCAGAAATCATTCCTTCTGGGAAAATAACCAACAGCTTTCTCACGTGTCAGATACTTCAACTGATGCATTTTTTATTCCGAATTAGACTTTCTGTTTACTGCTGAGGGCAACATGTTTCCAGTTGAAGTGGAATAGCTGGAGAGAGCCCAGAGCTGAGATCTGGAAGAACTGGGATCATGATCATAGAATCATGGAATGGTTTTGGTTGGAAGGGATCTTAAAGATCATCTAGTTTTAACCCCCTGACATGAGCAGTGAGACACCTTCCACTATCCCAGGTTGTTCCAAGACCCCTCCAATCTGGCCTTGGACACATGCAGGGATGGAGCAGCCACAGATGCTCTGGGCAACCTGTGCCAGGGCCTCATCACCCTCACAGGCAACAATTCCTTCCCAATATCCCATCTAACCCTGCCCTCTGGCAGTGGGAAGCCATTCCCTGTGTCCTGTCCCTCCAGCCCTTGTCCCAAGTCCCTCTCCAGCTCTCCTGGAGCCCCTTTAGGCACTGGAAGGGGTTCTGAGGTCTCTCTGGATCCTTCCCTTCTCCAGGTGAACACCCCCAGCTCTCCCAGCCTGGCTCCAGAGCAGAGGGGCTCCAGCCCCTGGAGCACTTTTGTGGCCTCCTCTGGACCTCTGTTGTTTCATGCATTTTTGGTAACACACAATAAATCATCACAGTTGCATCTTTGTTGAACAGCTGAACAGTTCCATGACCCACTTGGTCCTGAGGCCACTGCACATACTCTGGAAACATCCACAGTATTAAACTCTCTTCCATTCAAAGTAGGATGACCCCAGTCATGTTGGAAATCACGGAGACACATGAAATGCAGTGGGATATGTGTTTGTAGAAGTGTCAAGTGGCCTTGGAAAAAAGCATGGCCAGGGTTGTGCTAAAAATGTACCAATGGGGACAGTGAGCTCACTGCACCAGGACAGTTAATTTATGAAGAAGTCGGCCAAAGAAGAGTAAACCATGCCATGGAATCACGGACTCATGGAATTACAGGATCTTAGAATCACCTAACACCATCAAGTCCAACCATTGCCCCAGCACTGCCAAGGCCACCACTAACCCATGTCCCCAAGTGCCACATGCACACACCTTTTAAATCCCTCCAGGGATGGGGACTCCACCACTGCCCTGGGCAGCCTTTTCCATTGCCTGACCCACCCTTTCAGTGAAGAAATTTTCCCAAATATCCAATCTAAGTCTTCCTTGGTTCAGCTTGAGGCTGTTTCCTCTCATCCTGTTCCATGGCACAGTGAGCTGCACCGTTAGGGGCAATGGGAAAGAAGAATTTCCTTTTTCAGTTCATCATTCTCTCATGTGTCATCTACTTCTCTGCTATGAAAATGGAAAACCAAAGTTCTCTCTTTTTTAGGACACCTGTAGTTGTGACACTGCTGTCACACGTTCCCACTCATATATACTCATCTCCTTCTACAGTGGAAATTCCCAGTATAATTCTTATCTTTCTGCCTGAAAATAAACCTCCAGCTTTCACCATCCTTTATACCTCTTCTTGTCCTGCTCTACCTGTGCAGGGACAGGGACACCACCAGCATGCACAGTTTGCAGCATGAAATACCCTCAAAATTGCTGCAGGGACACCCCAATTTTCATCAGTGCCCGCTCCAGGAAATCCAAACCCTCTGTTTTTCTTTCCGAATAACATTCTGTCAGCATCAGAGCACTCCTGGCAGCAGGCATCAGGCTATTTCCACCCCAGAAAACAAGCACACTCCAGACCCTGGGGCTGCCTGGGGGCTTTGGGAGGGAGAGGTGATGATCCAAGTGTCTGCAGGTGGGCAGCTCATCCAGTTTCCTGGGAAAAGGCTCTCAGATCCAGGATTCCTGTCCATCAAGGGGGTGAGAGGGCACAACAGAACAGGCTACTTTGAAAGTGGTGTTTCCTACATTAACTTTGCAGTCATGGTTGCCGAGAGGGAATGGACATGGGGTCCTTCCCAAGCCATGGATGTTCACACCAGGGCCCCTGTCACCGTGTCCAGCCCTCGTGGGGACAGGTCTAGACAACACAAGCAGAGCTGTCAGTGCATCCTGGCCATGTCTCAGCCCTATTTCACGCAGCTGCATCCCTGCCAAAGGTTGAGAAAGGCCTGCAGCCCTTTGATATTGATCTTGTTTCCCTCGAGGTCCCTCTGCCCCAGCACATCTGTTCTATCTACTCCTCGTTCCCTCCTGTCACACCCCGCGGTTTTCCTTTGAATTGGGGATTGATCCCAGGCCTGGGGAGAGCAGAGCTCTGCCAACATGCCCAGGTGCACCCTCCAGGTGCAGGGTGGAGGGGCCAGTGGCTGTGCTGTGCAGTGACCCGTGAGAAGCCCCGTGAGCAGCAGGACCTCCCCCAGACCATCCTCTCTGCCCTATAAATATGAGGATCCCCAGCCTTGCCACTCACAGCATCCAGCTCAGGCTCTCCTCAGCTCCTTCTCCAGCCTTGCTGAGATCCCAGCTCAACTCCAGCCATGAGGTTCCTCTACCTTGTCTTCGCTGTCTTCCTGCTGATCTCCTTGGCTGCCCCAGGTAAGAGGGTGGATGGCATTGGAAGGGGACCTGGACAAGGGTTGGAGAACCAGGGTGAGGAGAGTCAGACTGGGCCATGGGCAGCTTGAGCAAACGTGGTTTCCATTGGTTTGAAGAGCTGTGATTTTGTTGCCCACATAAATGTGTCCTTTGAGTGTGCAAATGGGTGATGGTCTCCTGCAAATCTGGATCTGTGATGTCTCCCCACCCAAACCACTCTATGATTCTGTGACAGGACTTGGTTACCCCAAGGCTGTCTCATAGGAGGCTCTATGTTCACACAAATGAGTCTTTAAAACAAAAAAAAAATCACTTTAAAGTACTGTGAGAGGCACATTCAGGATGTTTCAGACATTTTTGATGCATTCTAGGTGAAGCTGAGCTGGGCCCTGGTGGAATTATTTTAATTGTGGGCCACCAAGTGAGTGCTTGGATGCCTTTCTCAGAGGCAATAGCCTTCTAGAAGCTTCCTCTGCTTGTATGATGCCATTTGTTGTGCCAAACTAGTTCTGGCAACATCTCCAGGGTCCAGTTCCCTCGCATTTTTAATGTGCAGTGCTGACAGAGATCTCTTCAGTTCTGGTTCTCACTTCCCTCTTCAATGAATGAAAGAGATTTGGGGCTCAAAAGGGTTCCCATTCTAATGTCCATTCCATCTGGACATCATTTCCCATGTATTTTGGGCCAACAGCTTCTCACCCTGGTGCCTGGCACTCGCTGAAGTCTTGCACAGAGGAGCATCTCTATTACTTTTGCTCTTGGGGTGTCCCCCATGAAGGAGGTGGATCTGCTCGCCTTGGGAGCATCTTTCCCAAACTGCACCTGTGTCATCCACTGGCTCTGTATCCACCAGCTGGGGGAAGAAGGTGCACAAGGAGCTGCTCAGGCTTGTGCCCTTCAGGATCCCTTCCTGCTTTATGGCTGGGATTGGGCAGGAGCTGTGGAAACACGGGGGAATGGAGCAGGACCTCCCTACGAGCAGGGTCTCATCCTGCTGAGGTCACCCAGCTTGGAGGGGATGGGAGGGCATGGAAATAGGGCACAGAGGCACCTCTCCTGACCCAGCCACTCTCCCTCTGTCCTCTTGCAGGCTATGGGAAGATAAGGAAGACCTGTGCTGACGTGGGGTACTGCTCCAAGCAGTGTGCTGCCATGGACACCTGGTCCTTCTCTGCCGACTGCAGGAACTACTGCTGTGTCCCACCGGTCTGGAAGGGGAAATAGGAGCTGAGCAGGAAGCACCTGAGGAAGAGGAGGCACTATGGAGGCTTTTGGGGGCAGATTCCCAACTGTGTAACCCCATTGTCACCCCCTCCTCTCAACAATTAAAAAGAGAAAAATGATGGTATTCCTTGTGTCCTCGTGATCCCACTTGAAGCATTAGGGCAGGTTCTCCAAGCCCAGCCCCAAAAGGTCTATTAGAATCACATCCCATTGCTCTTTTTCCACAAATTTCTTAGTGGAAATGTTAAACAGATGGAGTTTTCCTCTCTGTTTCTCACAGTGAATTCAGGCAGTGCTGGATGAAAAAAGGGTTTGGTTGGAACAACACCCTCCTTGGTGTCCCTTTCCCCACTGAGTCTCACAGCAAAAGCCGTGGGTGCCCTGTGTGGGAGGAGGCCTGGTTCACTCCTGGGGCTCAAGAAATCAAGATCCATCAGAGATCCTGATGGATTGATGACAGCCTATTGTTCCCGTGGTTTGGTAATGAGTGGGAACGGATGGGTGCAGTCTTTCACATTTCCTTCAGTGTTTCTCACCTCCTTCAGGATCTTCCAGAGACCTTCTTTTGAAGGATCTTTGGGAGAGCATCATTCCTGCCCTCTAATTCCCAAAGAATTCTCATCTGAGAGCACCTACAAGAGGGTCTGTTGAAGTCATTCACAGGTGTGTGTTGTGGGAATAGAGCAGCCCCAGCAGGGTCTGTAAAGCCAATATTTGTCTTTCCTGCTACAATTATGTCCATTCTCATCATTCTCAGCCTGTGGAGTCAGCAGAGGTACCTTCCATGTAGAAAACTGGGTCAGTTTGTCTCTTTAATGATGTCGTGTTCCCTTTTCCTGTGTCCTCACAGTGGGTTTTGAGTGCTGGTAATGATCAGTTCTACTGAAATCTTGTGGCTTCTGAAGGTGCCCTTGGATTGTGGGGGGAAAAAAAAAGAGCCACAGGATTGGAGAAGCCCAAGGATTGTAAGGAAACACCAATAAACAAAAGCTGAAAGTGAAAAATGTAGATAGAGGGACCTAAAAGGGAGCATGGAGAGACCACCGAGTGATGACCAGCGGGGGTTCAAGGAGCTCCTGGAAACGTGATAAACCCCGACAGGCCAAGGAGCAGCTTCCACCTCCTTCTCCTCCAGTAAATACATCGAGTAAAGCCAGTTTCTGGGGACCTCTGTGGACTTTGGATGGGGAATGGATACGTGGAAAGGTGAAGAAAAACATGTAACCAAAAATTCTGCAGCAGATGAGAAAAAGGGGCTGAAAACCGACAGTTTTGGTTTCCCGCTTTTTCTTGGTTGTTCCTTAAAAAGAAATGATTTGGGGAATGTACAACATCTCTGACAGCAGCAGCTCTGACCTCCCAGTGATTTTGGTCTTGTCAAAACACCTTCTCACCAGCTCTTGAGGAATTTTAGTCCTCCATGTTGTGGAATTAGGCCACTGTTAATAATCTCTCTGTGCCACTTATCCAGGACTTTATTCGGGGTGTGTGAGCCCACGTGTTTCAGAAGTCTGGAATCATCCATGGGTCTTGGTAGCCTGAAGTCATTGCAGGAATTTCTGCAGAGGGACCTTCCTCAGTCATCACCGGTATTTTCCTTAGAATACATTTTATTTGACCACTGAATTTGGAAAAAAAAAAAAAAAGTTAAAAAAAATAAAATAAAAAAAGGCCAAAAGACTTTGAGGTTCATGAGGGTCCAGACAAATCTGGAAAAGAAACCATATTTTTGAGTGAGAAAGCAGAGATATTCTCCTGTTTATAGACTAAATAGACTCACAGAATCATTAAGGTTGGAAAAGTCCTCTGAGATCACCAAGTCCAACCATCCCCCAACACTGCCAAGGCCACCACTGACCCATGTCCCCAAGGGCCACATCTACAGAGCTTTGAAATCCCTCCAGGGGTGGGGACTCCACCCCTGCCCTGAGCAGCTGAGGCAGGACTGGACAACCTTTCAGCGAAGAAATTTTCCCAATATCCAACCTAAACCTCCCCTGGTACAACTTGAGGCTGTTTCCTCTTGTCCTGTCACTTGTTCCCTGGAAGAAGAGACTGACCCCCCACCCCAGCTCCACCCTGCTGTCAGGGAGTTGCAGAGAGCAATAGAACAGCAGTGGAATCATGATCTGATCCTGAATTGCTGTGGCTTTTCAGCTAAAATGACATCACTTTAATGCAGTCTTTTATTCACCCCTCTCATGTCAAGCTTTCCTCAACATCTTGAAAGGAAAGGTATTTGGGAAAAACCCCACCTCTTTGTCTTTCCTATCTGACCCATAGAAATGATCAGAGAATCATGGAATAGCCTCAGCTGGAAGGGAGCCACAAGGACCATCGAGTCCAACTCCTGGCCCTGCACAAGACAACCCCAAAAATCAGACCACTTGCTTGAGATCATTGTCCGTTTATGGGAACTATCAATTAAAACAGCACCATAAATTGCAGCTCCAAAATAAAGGATGATTTTTCTGAGCTCTGCTTCTGGAAGCTACAACCTGATACAGGTGTCCCGGAGAAGCTGTGGACTCCCCATCCCTGGAAGTGTTCAAGGCCAGGTTGGACGAGGCTTGGAGCAACCTGGTCCAGTGGAATGTGTCCCTGCCCATCGCAGGGGGTTGGAATGAAATGAACTTTAAGGTCCTTTCCAACCCAAACCATTCCATGATAACCGTTTGGATCTTGGCTGTAAGATTTTTTTTTTTCCCCTACTGTTTTCCTCTATACCTTATTTTCAGTGAAATAAGACTTTGACAGAAACATTTTAAAAGACTCAAGGCACACAGAGAGGTAAAAACCCCACTCTGCACACAAATCTGGAGTCACCAGATTGCCTGGTGCTATACATTTTAAGGATCTGTCTTTCCTTGTAGTGACAGTCAGTGCATCTGCCCTGGAAGAGGGAGGAATGCCAAGCAGGATGAAAACGTCTGGCCCAATGATTCCTGCTAATGTGCCCATCTGCTTCCCTGTCCCTTGTACCCACGTGTCACCACAGACAGGGATCAGGGAAGAGCCCGCACTGGCTCTTTTTTTGCATCGAAGCCTTTCTGGTTGAGTGCAATTTATATAAATAACAAAGAAACGACCCATCAGGGCTGTTTGTAGTTGATGCTTCCCCGATAAGGGGGAGGCCAAAGGCTCACCAGGGCTCAGGTTTCATTCTCTGAGTGGTACTACAAGCCTTCAGCTCTTCCCTCTTCTTGCACGGCATATTCACTGTCATTAAAAGTAGGTAAACACATGGGGAAACACATAAAAGAAAAGACTGAAATATCTGGCTGAAATTCCCCAGATTTATCAAGCAACACAGTGCAATGATGGTTCTCTCTGTTCTCTCTTCCTCTTGCATTCCCAGTCTCTACCTGACAATCAAGTAACCAACACAGAACCGTTCATTTGACATGTAAAATTAGGGTGTTTTTTCCCTGTGTGCCTGATCCGCACTGAATTTCATCAGCCACATTAGGACTCAGACCCTCAAACCGGCAAGGTCCTTCCCCAGCCCTCACCTTTATTACCTTCAACAAGTCAGTCCAGTAAGAAATTTTGCCATCTTTCCATTCAACCCCTTTTCTGGATATTTTATGACCAAATTTACTGCTCTGTCCCCAACAGTGACTTCCACAGTGCTCCCCACAACCTCCCTCTCCTGCATCTTGGCCTAATAGTGCTGCTCCCTGCCTTTGGAATCCCAGTCTCTCTAGTCTGCTGCCTCTTTCTGGGAACTCTAGTAGGTTTTAGGACAGAATTTTCCTGTTTTTTCCCCTATGTGATTATATTCAAACTAGCGTAATCCTGACTTGTAAACCCATTGGACCCTTTAAGATGTTTTTTCCCTATAAAACCAGCATCTCCCATTTTTGCACAGTAAAATGTTCTTAAGCAATAGATCACAAAATCATGGAATGGTTTGGGTGGAAAGAGCCTTAATGAACATTCAACCCCCTGCCATGGGCATGGACACCTTCCACTATCCCACATTGCTCCAACCTGGCCTTGGACACTTCCAGGGATGGGGCAGCCACAGCTTCTTTGGGCAACCTGGAGCCTCACCACCCTCACAGCCAACAGTTCCCTCCCAATATCCCAGCTCTCCCTGCCCTCTGGCAGTGGGAAGCCATTCCCCCTTGTCCTATCCCTCCATCCCTTGTCCCCAGTCCCTCTCCAGCTCTCCTGGAGCCCCTTTAGGCTCTGGAAGGGGCTCTGAGGTCTTCTCAGAGCCTTCTCTTCTCCAGGCTGAAGAGATCACAGACTGCGTTTAAGAGGGTGCTATTTCATCCTCAAATTCCCTTCAGATTATTTTTGAGGAAAAAGATCTGGGTGCTGGTGACTTTTTGTTGCTTATTTCTTCTCTTCCACCTTCTTTACATTTAAAACAAGTCCCTCAATGAGTCCCTACAAAGGAGAGTTCAGCACCAAGAGCTCCCTCCTGTCTTGCAAGGTGAACACAGCTGCAAATATTTCATTCAGCTTCTGTGGATTGGCCTGGGGTTTCATTGGTTTTAGTGCTCTGACCACACTCTTTGTCAGGCCTCATGTTCCTGATGTGTTTGGAAAAAGAAAAAAGACTTATTTTAAGAAGGTTTCCCTGCCTTTTGCAAGCTCTTCCTGCAATTCTCCACTGAGCTGCCTTATTGTGTTTTACACTTTGTCAGGCCCAGTTTATTATCTTTTCTATTTTCCGTGTTTGGACACTATTTCAGCTTTCCCTTTCTAACAGCCTCCCTCATCCCACTGTTCTGCTGTGACCTTTTCCTTTTGCTCTTTCTCAGGGCATTTTTAACAGCTGTCATACATTTTCCCTGAGTCTCCATCACAGTGGCCTTAAACAGCTCCCTCGGTGCTGGCAAAGAATCTATTTGCAAGTATTCAACTCCTTTAGCTGTACCATTTGTCCTCTTTTTAACAATTTCCCCGTTTTTATATAACTTCCTTATCGAGATTAAGTGCAAAAGTAGTGGCCTTTCCATCCCCTGTTGCTCCTGCAAAGCTATGGAGTGTAACTACAGTGTGATCTGTGCTGCACAGTGGCTTTCTCAGGGAACAACTCTGATCCGAGCCCAGTAGCTGCTGAGGGTTTGTTTTCTCCCTGTAAACACACGAAACCCCTGTAATCCAGTAATTTATCAGTACTGGCTCTGTAAGGTATAAATATTCAGCTATTTCTCCTATAAAAGGTGCTTTCCAGGACACAAATCTGCTCCTTGGCATAGCCAGAATTTATAATATCACGGAATCATGGAATGGTTTGAGTTGAAATGGGGCTTTAAAGCCCATCTCATTCCAGCCCCTTGCCATAGGCAGGGGCACCTTCCACTAGAGCAGGTTGCTCCAGCTGCTGGATTTGGACACTTTTTTAGCTGCAGACACATTTTGAAGGCCAGAGAGGCAGCAGAGCGAGAGGCACCACTTCAACCTCCCTATTTTGCAGTTCATTCACTTCCACGTGGCTTTTCTTTTCACTCTCACAATTCTGATTTTTTTTTTTTGCTGGATGAAAAACGGCAAAGAAACAGCAAAGGAGGTTTTAATTTTTGCTCAGCATTTCCTTCTGCAATTTTTAACCAATCTTTCAGCCTTGTGTGTCTGTGAAGTGTCACCAAGACATGGTTTGTTTAGGGGAATTTTCCCTCTTTCATATCCAGTTGTCTGGGATCAGGTGAATCTTAACCACAGCCTGTGGCTCTTGATGGGCCATCCTGTATCAAATGTGATATTTTCCTGCTGCCCAGCCCTGTAAAGTGGATGTTAACCCCCTTACACTCCTTATCCCACAGTATGCACCCAGTTTGCTCTATTGAACATCCTTCAGTCCTATTGATATCAGTACAAAGCTTTTCCTGAGTTTTCACGGCCCCATGGATGGAAACTTAATTTCCTGGAGGATTCCACACAGACAGGGCTGGTTTCTGTCCCATGACCCTTTTTCACACAAACATCTCACCCTCTAGTGTTGCTCCAAAGGTTTGTCTGGCTGCCCTTTGTGGGGTTCTCTGAGCCACCCCACTTCAGATCACTCCATGTCCCCTGCAGAACACCTGGAGCGAAAGTGGAGTGGGTGGGGAAGGGGCCACTGCAGAAATCCTCATCTGTTCTTCCATGATTGGTGACTCCCAATGGAATAATCTGGTCACGGGCTATGCTGAGAAGTCACTTGATAGTACAAGGGTGTCCAGGACAACCACAGGACCCCAAAAGCTGAGTGTCTGCACTGGGATGAGGATGGGCAGCCCAGGAGTGGGTTTCTGGGGTGCAGTGGAAAGGTGGCAGCTGTTTATCTCCAATTTCTAACCCCCACGGGACTGAGAACCCCAGCACAGAGGCTGAGTGGGACTGAAGGGGCCTTGGGGGGCTAAAAATTAACTGGGATCCAACTTGAGGGGGAGGGAGGCACAATATCAGGCAGTCAGCCTCTGCCAGCCTTTGCCACCACTGTGCTTTGAAGCAATGGGAAAATCCCAAAGCCTTTGCTGTGTCACTTTGGTGTCAGGGCTCAGAAAAGCCTGGGGCTGCCAGGGGTGTGCTGTAATTATGGTCCAGGGAGTTTTGGCTGCCAAACTCTCCAGGTTCTCCCCTCCCAGGAGGCAAATGACCCACACAGCACACAGAAATCTTATCTGCCCATCTTTACTTCAAAGCAGCCTCAATCACACCGTGAGCACAGCGCCCGGGAGCTCCACCCCGAGTGCTGCTCTTCCTCCTTCCCGATCATTTCCCCTTTTTGGGTGAGGGGATGCAGCAGTACATCTTCCCGCAGGAGGGGCTGAAGGTCCACTCGTCGGTTTTGTCACACACGTAGGAGCAGTACCCGTCACAAGAGCTCTTGGGCTGCCCCTGCCCTGCAGGGGGACAGAGAGGGAGACGGGTTATGAGGGGAATGATGGGGGTGTAGGAGGGCAGAGCCCCTACATTTGTCTCCTTGTTGGCTCCCAGGTGGCACTGAGGCACCAGGTACCTTTGGTTTTAGACTCACATACAAGAGAACACATGTTTTCTCTCCCTAATGAGCTGGGGGACCACTGGGCACTTAAAAACCACCCCTCTATGCATGAGTGGGAGAGATGGGATTTGCAATGTGGCATTCACCTCATCCCAAACCCAGAGACGAGTGGGATAAACCATCAGCCAGAGCTGTCTGCAGGTACCTGATCCCCACTGCCAAAGCTGAGTGAGACAAACCACATCCCTCACCCCCTGGCACAGAGGCTGGAGAGGAGACAGCCACCTGTACCCACAGCCTCCAGGGTCACCCCACTTTCTGCACCTCCACGAGTCCCTGTCTTACCTGGGGTGGCCAAGGAGAAAAGCAGGAGCACAGCAAAGAGCAGGCAGAGCACCCTCATGGCTGGAGGCCAGGGGAGATCTCGGGAGTGTGTCTGAGGTGGCCGGGGTGGGGGACCTGGGAGGCCCCGGGTTTTATAGAGGCACTCCTGCCACAAGTGGTGTGGTGAGAGGAGAAACTGGAGCAAACCCCTCTCCAAAGAGGTGTTGTTTGTTTGCTGGTGTGTTCAGTGTCACCCCGACCTGCTGGTCCCACTCACAAAGGCACCTGGCAGCAGGTCCGTGCTCCAGGGGGTATGTGGGGACCATTCCCTGCTCCGGATCCGGCTACTGGGATGTGGCTGCCAGGACGCACGGAGCCACCAGGAAGCAGAGCTTCTCCCCAGAGGTGCAGGAATTCAGTCTGGGAGTCTTTCTGATAGGCTCTGGACACTGTCTGATAATCTCTACAAGGCACAGACACAATGGACGATACCAAGGTATCAGATCCATCAGGGTGCATCCAACCCTGACTGGTGCACAGGCAGTGGGGCTCAGAGAATCATGGAATAGAATCCTAGCATGGTTTGAGATGGAAGGAACCTTAAAGTCCATCTTATTCCAGGGACACATTTCACTAGACCGAGTTGGTCAAAGCTCCATCCAACCTGGCCTTGGACACTTCCAGGGATGGGGCAGCCACAGCTTCTCTGGGCAACCTGGGCCAGGGCCTCACCACCCTCACAGCCAAAAATTCCTTCCCAATATCCCATCTAAGCCTGTTCTCTATCAGCTTAAGGCCATCCCTCCTTGTCCTGTCACTCTGTGCCTTTGAGAAAAGTCCCTCTCCAGCCTTCTTGTAAGTCCCCTTTAGGCACTGGAAGGGGCTCTCAGGTCTCCCTAGAACCTTCTCCTCTCCAGGTGAACCCCCCCAGCTCTCCCAGCCTGGCTCCAGAGCAGAGGGGCTCCAGCCCCTCCAAGCATCTGCATGGTCTCCTCTGCACTGGCTCCAGCAGCTCCACGTCCCTGTGCTGTTGTTCCCCAGGGCTGGAGGCAGCTCTGCAGGTGGGGTCTCACCTGAGGGGGCAGAGGGGCAGAATCCCCCCTCCCCTGCTGCCCACGCTGTGGGATGAGCCCAGGACATGGGGGGTTTCTGGGCTGGGAGTGCCCATGGCCGGGGCATGTCCAGCCTCTCACCCACCAGCACCCGAAGTCCTTCTCCCCAGGGCTGCTCCATCTGTTCATCCCCAGCCTGTGCTGGTACCAGGGGTGCCCCAACCCAGGGGCAGGACCAGCACTTGGCCTGATTTTCATCCCATTGATTTGCCCAAAGACCAATTTGGGTATTTTGCCTGAAATCCTTCAAAAAGGACTGTGAAGCTGATTAAAAGGGATGTGGGCAAATGTGTAAATGAAGGCAAGGTAATGAATTGCCACACCACATCTGATCAGAAATCTGTCGTGATTCCAGTGCTATCCTGCTTAATAATTTTCATGGCTGTCTAATAAGAATGCTTGCAAAATTCACAGAGAAGAAGCTGAAAAGGACTGCAAAGCATTAGAGGACAGGATTAGCATTCCAGTGGATCTTCTCATGCTAAAAAGATAATGTAAAAAAAAATAATTAAGTAATAGGGAAAGCTACCTTGTCTATACAGACAAGGATAATGAGCTGGAGAATACAGAACACTGAGTTTCTGCAGGGAAACTTTGTGTTGCAGTAGATCACAGATAGACACCGAAGAGCAATGTCAAGGTGTTGGGAAACCAGCACCAATTGTCCTACAAGTACAAACAAAAGCTAAGTTTGGAAAACAGAAGGTACCCATGCAGGGCACAGCCCTTGGAAAGCACATACATCCATCCATGTGCTTCAGGAAAGCAGGGAAGGGGCTCAAAGGAGCTCAGAAAATGGCAAGAGGTCAAGAAATGTGACCACCCCCCTGTGCTGGCACTGCTGAGGCAACTTCAGTCCTGGGGGCAGCTCTGGGCCCCTCAGAGAACAGACACATTGAGGGTCTGCAGCATGTCCAGGGAAGGGAACGGAGCTGGGGAAGGGGCTGGAGCAGCAGGAGGGGCTGAGGGAGCTGGGAGGGCTCAGCCTGGAGAAAAAGAGGTTCAGGGGGGACCTTCTGGCTCCTGCAACTCCCTGACAGGAGTGGGGAGTTGGGGGCGGGGGTCTGCTCAAGTGGCACCAGGGGATGTTTAGATTGGATATCAGGGAATATTTATTCACCCAAATGGTGTTCAGGCACTGATTGGAACAGGCTGCCCAGGGCAGTGGTGGAGTCCCCATTCCTGGAGGGATGTGGCCCTTGGGGCCATGGGTTAGTGGTGACCTTGGCAGTGCTGGGTTATCTCAGAGATGCTCTCCAACCTGAATGATTCTGTGATTCTACGACTAAGATGTGACCTGCCAGAAAAAGATGAATCAAGTGGAATAATGATGATCACAAAGGAGAACACACAGAAAGCATGGCAGTCCGTAAATCCCCATGCTGTGATACGCTGGATAGGTGTGGTCTGCTCCTGGTGGCCAGGATGAGGATTCAGAGAGCAGGCACAGCAGAAGGTCCTCACCTGAGCTATAGGAAAGGCTTTGTAGTGACAGGAGTGTAGAGCAGAAAGGGCTGAACAGGAAGAGTGTGGAAACACCATTGCTGAAGAAAAAATGGACACACCCCCAAGAGCAACAGTTAGAAATAGTGGTGATGGAGCAGAGCAGGGGCACAGTTCCCCTCACCTTCAATTTTCCTCAGTTTCTGCCCTCAGTCTATCACAGAGAGGAACCTAAATCTGAGCCAAGCCCCAGTGAAGAGCCTGGTGCCGGCAGAAGTGGGTGCCTGGGAAGGAGTCCAAGAATGCGTTATCTCACTCAGTAAAACTCCCCACCCTCCAGCAACATGAAACTTGTTGACCTCCTCAAGAAGTTTTGATACCTAATTTTTAAATTTGCACCTGCTACATTAATTTACAAATGTAAATACATTTGTAAATACATTTGTCCTTTCAATACATTTTAACTGCTTGAATTTCCTGTTCAGGTTCCACGTTTCAGCTGTGCTCAGTGTGAAAGAGGACTTTTCTTGGTTACCTTTTTGATAAATGCATGACTTGCCTTTGTATCCCACCTATTTCTTGGGTTATAAAAGTTGAAGTACTGTCATTCTGTCCTCCTTAGGCCTCTGAAATTTTTACAGCTTGTAATACACCCCCTTTCAGTGTTTCCCCCCTGAGCTGGCCAGTGCCAATATACTTAATTTTATAAACACAAGTCCTCATCTCTGCCACCTTTCTTTTAACCTCTTCTTTCCCTACCAGGGGCCACCAGGGATGGGGAGATGAGTAGAGCACACACCAGTGTGACAGCCCACAGACTGATACAGGACTCCCAAACCCCCTTCCTAACTGGCTTTAGGTAATTCAGACCCACACAGAGATTATCTGTTTTTCCAAATTCTCGACCTTAAATTGATACTGATTGAGGGTTTGATGTTTTGCTGTCATGTTACCCAGTGTTTTAGGATTCATCTGCTGCCCTTTGCAGTTTTAAGTTTGAGGATATTGAGGAATTCTGCACCAACAGCAGCTTCTTGTCCCTTTACCAGTTGCCTCTGTTTTCCAGGCTGTTTCTCAAGCCATTAAACAGCCCAGTGAACTGGGGTTGGAAAAGCTCTTGTCTGAAACCCCAGGACTGTCTGGAGGGTTTGTGAGGAAAAGATGATGATCAAAGTGCCTCCGAGGCTCATCCAGGCTCCTGGGAGCTGTCAGCCCCAGCGCTCCAGCCCATCCATCAGAGGGGGCAACCAAAGGGACTTCACTGAATGTGGGTTTTGATGAATTTATCAGGGAGATTTGTCACAGGTGGCTCACAGATGGGAACATGGGTCCTTTCCAATCAGTCCCACATGGTGATCAGCCTGGACAATGGAGGGAGAGTTATCAGTGCATCGTGTCCCTGTTGCATCCTACTGCATCCCTGCCAGAGGTTGGGAAAGGCCTGAAACCATGTGATACTGATCTTGTTCTCTCAAAGATCTCCATCAGGTCCCTCTGACCCATCCTAAGGACTCTGCTGTTGACAGCCCCTATTCCTTTGTGTTCCAAGGAGTCCTGAAATCCTATCTGATATTGGGCAACCACCTCTGGGGGGAGGAAGTGGCTGCCAGCACACAGGGAATTCTCGTGCCATCACTGCACGTCCAGCCCCAAACAGCACTTGGATGAATTCCCATCTCCCCAGCATCCCCAGGGAAAGGCTCTATAAAAACCAGGAGCTGCAGCCTCCCTGTACATCACCTCCTCCCTCTGAGGTCTCCAACTCTCCTCTCTCCAGCCTTGCTGAGATCCCAGCTCAACTGCAGCCATGAAATTCCTGTACCTTGTCTTTGCTGTTTTCCTCCTGGTCTCCCTGGCCACTCCAGGTAAGAAGGGCTGAGATGAGCTTTATATGTTCTTTGGGATTCTTCTAAAATAACTTTGGCTCTTGAAAATATAGTTCTTACCCTCTGAGGTGGCTGCTGTAACCTGGCCAGGTACTTTAATGACTTCTCTCAAGGGACAATAAAATGAGAACTACCCTCAGAGGGATTTGTATAGAAATAATCTGTGAAATTTCTGTGAAATTGAGGTTAAAAACTTCAGTATCCAGTTCAGGAGCTAGCCCAGGCCAGACCATTCCAAACAAGAGTCTGGATGTGGCCACTTCTCCCGGGGGCTCAGAGAGTTCCATAGTGCCAAATAGGACTCCTGGGCAACTTGTTTTCTCTGTCAGGGCTCAGTCCAGGGTGTGTTTAATGGCTTTAATTTAATGGATTTAGTTGGGATATTGGGAAGGAATTGTTGGCTAGGAGGGGGGGGAGGCCCTGGCACAGGTTGCCCAGAGAAGCTGTGGCTGCCCCATCCCTGGAAGTGTCCAAGGCCAGGTTGGATGGGGCTTGGAGCAATCTGGGATGGTGGAAGATGTCCCTGCCCATGGCAGGGGGTTGGAATGAGATGATATTTAAGGTCCCTTTCAATCCAAACCATTTCATGATTCTATGACTCTGTGTTTTATTTACTGACGTGCCATAGCTCTTGCTGCTAATCCCTGTTTCTGAAATTCTGAGGCTTTCTGGTCCCTGTACAGGAGCCAAGAGGGGATTTGGGGCTGAGGTCTCCCAAACAGGCTTTAGAAACCCCCTTTCAGAGATTAATTCTCACCCACCTGGGCCAAGCCTTTTCCTTGACCCACTTTTAACCTTTTTTGATGTGGCTTTTGCTGCTTTGCTCCGAGAACACCGATCCTTTAAGGGGAGGCACAAGACAAGGAAACACAAATGTACACAGAAAAACATCTTCATGAGCTTTGCTTTTGGGGTGCCTCTCATGAGGAGACTGAACCTGCTCTCCTTGGGAGCATCTCTTTCCCAAACCTCACTTATTAGGTGAGGGAAGGGAGGTGTACGGGGAGCTGCTCAGGCTTTTGCCCATCAAGGTCCCTTCCAGCTTTGGGTCTGGAAATGTGGCAATTTGGGGAACAGAGCAGATCCTCCCTACCAACAGGGTCTCATCCTGCTGACGGCTGTCACCCACCTTGGAGGGGATGGGAGGGCATGGAAATGGGGCACAGATGCCACATTTACACCTGGAGGGGATAAGAGGGCATGGAAATAAGGCACAGAGACCCCTCTCCTGACTCAACCACTCTCTCTCTGTCCCCCTGCAGGCTATGGGAAGATCCTGAAGACCTGTGCCAACCTGGGGTACTGCTCCAACCAGTGCTCCAAGGTGGACACCTGGTCCTACTCTGCTGACTGCAAGAACTACTGCTGCATCCCACCTGTCTGGAAGGGGAAATAGGAGCTGAGCAGGAAGCACCTGAGGAAGAGGAGGCACCATGGCGGCTTTGGGGGCAGATTCCCAATTGTGTAACCCCACTGTCACCCCCTCCTCTCCATAATTAAAAAGAGGAAAAAAAAGGAGATGTAACTCTGGTGTGTGTGGTGTGGTTACTGGTGTTCCCATGATCCCACATAAAGCATTAAAACAGACTTCCCAAGCCCAGCCCAAAGGCTCAGCAGCACCAAAAAAAGCCTGAGCATCCACTGACAAAGAGCAGCAGAGCTGCCAGTGGTCTGAAGGGGTGGGAATTTGGGAAAAAGGAGTTGTTTTCCCTGGTATCATTTTCCCTCTTGCCTTCTCCATTAACACAACCCTCTGGAGACAACAGGGAATCTTTAAGCTCCTTTCTGCTTTTACAGCTGACAGGTGATCCTGCAGATGCCTTAAAAAATGGGGATGGTTCAGCAACGTCTCCCCTGAGCACAAGACAACCCCCCTTCCCTGAAAATTTCAGCAAATGCACAGAGGTGGGAAACAAAGTCAGGGGAGGGGAATGAGAAATGAAAACAAATCTTAAAATACCTCCCTCTCCACCACCTGCTTCTTCCTGAGCTGAGCTTTACTCCTGAATTCTCTCCCTCCTCCCCTCAGCAGGGGAACAGGGAATGGGGGCTGTGGTCAGTTCATCACGTTGTTGTCTCTGCTGCTCCTTCTTCCTCCCAAGGGTTGGACCCCTCACACTTTCTCCTGCTACAGTGTGGGTCCCTTTCCATGGGGTCAGTCCTTCAGGAACAGGCTGCTCCAGTGTGGGTCCCTTCCATGGGGTCAATCCTTCCCTGTGGGGTCCCAAGTTTGCCAGCAAACCTGCTGGGCAGCGTGGGCTCCTCTCTCCAAGGAGACACAGATCCTGCCTATGGAGGTCCTGCCAGGAGCTGCTCCAGCCTGGGCTTCCCAGAAGTCACAGCATCCTTCAGGCAACTCCTGCTCTGGTGTGGGGTCTCCAGGGGCTGCAGGTGGATCTCTGCTCCCCCGTGGACCTTCCCGGGCTGCAGGGGCACAGCTGCCCTACCCCAGGCTGCAGGGGACCCTCAGCTCCGGTGCCTGGAGCAGCTCCTGCCCCTCCTGCTGCACTGACTGGGGGTCTGCAGGGCTGCTCCTCCCACTTGTTCTCACTCTTCTCTCCAGAACTGAAGCCATGTAAGCTTTTTCCCCCCATCTTAACTCTGTCATGCCAGAGGTGCTGCCACTGTCACTGCTGGGCCCAGCCTTGGCTCCACTGGACAGTCCATCTTGGGTCCAGCTGGAATTGGCTCCATAGGACACTCTGAGGAAGCTTCTGGAATCTCCTCACAGGAGCCAGCCCTGCATTCCACCCCCCAGCTACAAAAACTGTGCCACATAAACCCAATACAGAGTCCAACAGTGAAACTGCTTCTGCAAGGAAAAGCTGCTCCAACCAGCTCTGCTCCCTCTTCCCTGAGGAGGGGTCTGGATGATCCTACCCACCCCCAGTGGGTTTGCTGGAGGTTTTTCTCCCAGGAGGAAATTGTTGTGAGTTAACTTCTGGCACTACCAAACTGTCTGATGGATCCTTTTATTTGTAGAGGAGTCAGGGACCAGAGCAGCTACAGGGACTGAGTGATCATTTCCCTTCTAGGCAAAGAACAGCCTAGAGGGGTGACTGGGAAAATTTGGGGTAGTTTAATCCTCTGCTTTATCTTCTCCTCTCCTTCTCTCCTGCTTTTACCTTACAATGCAATGGATACAGTGCAGAGAGAACAACTGCAAATCCACAGGGACTGGGATATGCTCAGCATCTTAGAGCTGGGCTGTCCAGTCGGATGTGAAACATTCCCTTATTCCCAGTCCCCTCGTGTGGATAGACTTGGAACAAGTGCTCGTGCAGCTTTTGCTCTCCAGGGCAGGCAGCCCCAGCCATGTCAGGCCATTCCAGAGGGGATGCTGGTGTGCAGTGCCAATATTGTTCAGTCTCAAACATTCCCTCGCTGCCAGGGAACACAACCTACAGTGTCTCTGCTTGGGTTCAGCCTCTTCCTGGACTGGAGGTGCTGTGGGATTTCTTTCCTTCTCCACAGGGGAAAAAGAAATGAGGGAAGGAATGCATTAGTCACAGCCTGATACAAATGTAAATGCCAGGACTTATTTTTCTTCTGCCAGTAACCTGGGCTAGTGGAAGGAAGGTGTCCCTGCCCATGGCAGGGGGTTGGAATAAGATGATTTTTAAGGTGCCTTCCAACCCAAACCATTCCATGATTTTATGATTCTTCCCACCTTTTGTGAAGGACCTTTTGGATGGGCAGTAGAGGCATAAGTCACTTGCCACTCTGCTCATCTCTACTTTCCTCCATTCCATTAATATATGTTCATAATATATTCATAATGCTTTCCTACATTCCATTAATATTTCTTTATGAAGTCCTACACTCAGACACTAAAACTGAGTTGTTATTTATCCTATCTGCAGAAAGTGGCTTCCAAATCACTTGGATGCGGCTGATACAGGAGAAACTAGGGAAATTTCAGGAGGGCTTGGATGGTGCTGTCTGTGTTCAGGCAACTGATTGAATCCCGGATGTTTGGGATTCACCTTCTGAATTCCAGAGGGTTTTTTGGTAGGAAAGGCCTTTCAACTTTATAACAACCTTCATGTCCATTGCCACAACAGTTTGGATTCCAGTAGGGGGTCTGGGTCTTGCCACACAGCTGGGAATGCACAGGGTGGCATTGGCTGGAGTGGTCCCAGTCCTCCCAGATCTCTGTTTTGGAAGGCAAAAAGAAGGGAGACCCTTCTCCAAGTCATTGCTGTAACACTGATCACCACAACCAACCCTGTGACCCAACACCAAAGACCCCTCAGCAGGGACTGATGCTACCAGTTGTCTGTGCCAAAAGTTTTGGCAGCCAGACTGAGAGGAGTCCAGCTCCCATGGGAGAGACCTGCTCAGGCCACACGAGATGCCTTCTCATTGTCAGATGGCCACTGGGTTGGAGTGACACAAGATCCCATTAAGCAGCAAACAATGTGTCCTGGGACACCAGCAAAGTCACGCTCCTCCTTAACTCTGTCCTCCCTGGCAAGAAATGTCTATAAATATCAGGGTCTCCAGCCTTTTTCTCAGCAGCTGATCCAAGGTCTCTCTGCCAGGCTGCATCCCAGAGCTGCTGTGATCCCGGGGGATATCCAGTCATGAGGATCATCTATGTTGTCTTTGCTGTTTTCCTCATGGCCTTGATGACCACACCAGGTAAGGTGGTAAACTCTGTGGAGCAGAAATGAGGGATAAGAGTGAACCATACAGGAATTAAGATGAAAGTGTCCAAGGAAGTGTCCAAGACCAGGCTGGACACAATCTGGGCTAGTGGAAGGTGTCCCTGCCCATGGCAGGGGGTTGGAACTGAATGATCTTTAAGGTCCCTTCCGACCCAAACCATTCAGTGATTCTATGAAAAAAATATTGTCCCAGGAAAGTAGGTGTGGGTGGTGGGTCTTGTGTGGAGATTTGGGTTGGGTTTGGCTCTCAAGACTTCTGGAGTGGAGTTCAGCTCCAGCATCACCCCATCCTACGTTTAGGCATCCCACATCCAGGGGTCTCCATGGGAACTGGGCCGTGCCGTGGTCTCTGCTGTTGACCATGAATTAGTCAGTGTTGATGTACATCTTTCTTTCTTGCCACAGCCAAAAGCCAGTCCAAAAAGAGCTGCAGAGGGTATTGCTCCAGGACATGTGGTAAAGGAGAGAAGGAGGAGCACACTGAGGACTGTGGGAGGCTGCACTGCTGCCTGGCACACAGGAAAAGGAAGTAGAGCAGAGACATTCTGTGATGAGTGGAGGAGGGAAACACTGACATTTGCAGTAGTTTCTTCTTGTCTGATCGAAGCAGAGTTTGATACTTTCATTAAAAAAGACCAGATCTCACCGTGAAGTGTTCTGTGTAGTTCATTGTCCTCCAAAAAGTTGGGTGCAGAGCACTGGGAAACATCTGGCAAATATTGCCAGATAAGTTCTCATTTGTGGAGATATGATCAAACGCACATACTGGCAGTGTGAAGCCATTCCCCCTTGTCCTGTCCCTCCATCCCTTATCCAAAGTTCCTCTCCAGCTCTCTTGGAGCCCCTTTAGGCACTGGAAGGGGCTCTGAGGACTTTCCAGAGCCTTTTTTTCTCCAGTTGAACACTCCCAGCTCTCCCTACCTGCAGAGGTTCTCCTTGGAGCACCTCCGTGGCCTCCTCTGGACTCACTCCTTTCCTGTACAGAATGGAGGAGAGGAGCAGAATCCCCTCCCTTGACCTGCTGGCCCCACCTCTAGGGATGCAGCCCAGGGTGCAGATTGCCTGGCAGTCTGAACCTGCAGCCCAGACACAATCCCAGGAAGATGACGGTTTCCATTTCCAAAGCCCCTTTGGATTTCTTCAGAACATGCCTTTGACATGTCACTACCCTTGCAGGTATGTCCCAGCTCCAGCTCTTGCCCCGCTGCACTGCCAATATTTTGGGAGTGCCCAGGGCTCTGTGATCAGCTCTGTGCTGAGCTGCAGGAACACTTGGAAGCCACAGGATCCTCGGGACTGAGTCACTGGAGACAGAAGCAGGGGGAGAGAGACACAAACAGACTGGATCCAGCAAGGGCTGGTGCAGCCTAAAAATGGTGCTGTGGCTTCTGAGCCTGCAAATTGCCACCAATAATTAAGTTTTGTCGCCAGAAGGACTTAGGGTTTTTTTTCCTTCATCTGTCTTGTGTCATTTGCCCCCTTTCTCTCCAGACCAGGGTAACTCTCCCAAGGAGTTGGCACTAAATGGAGCAAGCAGCCCATGGCATCCATGAGTGATGAGGAGACTCTTCCCAAGGAGACAGAATAGGGATTTTGCCCTCCAACTGCTCCTTCTCAGCCAAGGCAGCATCTCTGGGCATCACTGGGGACACCTGAAGGAGAAAAATCTGCTGAATGTGAAAGCAAACCATGAGCCACTGGTGAGAGTTGAGCTGCAGCCACTGACAGCAGCAAAGAAAGTAGAGCAGAGCTTGGAAAACATAAGGAACAGTCAGGGAAATACATCCTAACTGCCAGACATCATCCATTTGGAAAAATTTTGGAGGGTCTCACCATGGGTTAGGCAAGTTGCTAAATAACACTGTGGTACCAAGATGTTAAATAACAACCCTGAGGCATTTGCCTTCCTGACACTCATCCAGGCCTCACCCTGACGAAGAAATCCAAACAGGAATGTGCAGGGAATGCAGCAGTTTGGACCTGCCTCCCTCAAGGCACATCCCTGGCTCTTTCTGCACAGCTGGGCATCCTCTGCAGCCCTTGCAGCTTCTCCCTCCCGGGTCAAAGCACATTCCCTCTGGATTTTCCAGCCCCACTGCTGTGGGACGTGCTGGATGAACCAGGCAGTCCTTCAAAGGGCTTCTCACCTTCCCCTTTTTGTCCTGTGGATTTAAAGTGCCCAGACATGAAAGAAAACATTTTGCCTGATCCTTCTGAAAGAAGGAATCCTTTCTTCTTTTTTGGACAAACTGATATTGGGCAGGGTTAGATGGGATGTTAGGAAGGGGTATCCCTTCCAATCCAAACCATTCTATGATTCTGTGATCCCAGAGTCTTCCTTGCTCACCATTTTCTTGGAAAACCGAGGATAAATTGCCTTCTGCAGATGTTTGAGGCCAATTTTTCCTTTAACTCTCATCAATGTCCTCAGCTGTGGACTCTGGGGTCACCTCTTACAAGATAGAGGGGAGTTACCCTAAGCCCAGAGAAAAAGGGTTCCCTTCCCCTTTGAGAGGAAGGAAATCATGGCTTTACTGAGTTTTAATGCACAGCAAGGGGAAAGGATTTAAAAGCTCAAATAAAAAATGGATCACTGCAGTTTTATCTGAGAAAAGCAGCCCATCCCAAATCTTTTCCTCTCCCCAGCTGTCCTCCACCAATCCCAATTTCACTAAGTGGGGCTTTCATTTACAGAAATTATTTTATCTCTAAGTAAAAAATGTAAGTAATATTGCTATCATATTGCCCTCATTTCTTCCTGAGACTGTAGTAGAATTCTTTCGGAGGGTCAGGAACAAACACTCAGAGCACTGGGAGTGATGTCCACTGCTCATGCTTTGCCCACCTTACTGGTTCCTGCTTCCAATGTGCCCTGGGAAAACACAAATCCACTACAGATAATGATAATTTCATCTTTTAGGGAGCTTGGGGCCAACAGAGCCCGTTGCACCTGGCTGCAGGTGTCAGGGATGCAATTCCTTCCTTGTCTGGGATGTGCCTGTTCACTTTGCTCATTGGAAATCCGTGAAAGATGCTCATAAAGGCAATTTCCAGCTCTCCCAGCATCTTTCCAGGATCCCCCTCACGTCCTGACCACCACACAGGCCAAGTGCCAGGTGAGAACAACAGCAGAGGTGTCCCTGCAAGGGACAGGGAATGCGGGGGGATGGGGGATTGCTCGCACACCAGCCATGGTCTGGACATGGCCACGTAGTGCCAGTTGGCCTCAGGCCCAGAAAACAGGTCCTGGCACTGTTTAATGGTCTGGAAGAGACGCCTCCAGTGTGTCCAAGTGCACGGGAACACAGCCAGAAATACACTGCAGGACATTTCTCTGGGAATGGTGGACTAAGGAAAACGGAGGTAGGGGGACAGAGCTGAGGATGCTGGTTTGTATTTGTGTCTGTAATTTTCCAGAGGCTGCAAATCTAATGTGGAAAGAAGGGTGAACTGATAAAAGGAATGCTTGGAAAAGAATGGAATTTATATTTGTGTTCCCATCCAGCTTCCACTTCCAAAGACAAAGCCTGAAGAACGGATATGCAGGGGCTGGGTACATGGAGGGGATCTCATTTCCAATTCTGAGGAGCCCTTGCATTGAAAACTGAGGCAGAATAAAACCCTGGGAGGGGAGGTGGGAATCTTGTAAGGGTGGTGAGGCCCTGGCACAGGTTGCCCAGAGAAGCTGTGGCTGCCCCATCCCTGGAAGTGTCCAAGGCCAGGTTGGATGGTCCTTGGAGCAACCTGGGATAATGGAAGGTGTCCCTGCCCATTCTCAGGAATGAGATGGTTTTAAGGTCTCTTCCAATCCAAACCATTCTGTTGAGGGGACACTCTGGTCCTTTTGTGGGAGGGTGACCGGTAGCACAGGCTCTGGCACCAGCAAAGGCACCGGGTGGTGGAGCTCGTCCCACCATCCTTGCAGAAGGACAGTTTGGGAATAGAGAGCACAGAGAGCTGAGACTGCAAGCCAGAGTATCCCTGGCTCCTACTCTTACCCCCGGAGTTCCCAATCCAAACACCCCCTCCCACCGAAGCTGCTCTGGGCACCACGGATGGTGAGGAACGAGCAACCCAGGCTGCTGGGGCTGCCAGCATAGAGGCAACTTGGTTCACATACAACCAAAGGAAAATCCAGATCCCTCTTCCAGGAGAAGGCAGGCACGATCTGCGTTCCAGGCGAAAAAGCAGCACCAGCAAAATCCCAGCAGCACGGCTGGAAATGCGGCTTTTAGCAGCTCTCTACAGGTTGTGAGCTCTGTGTCGCACGGGCTGTGCCAGCTGCGGTGTCAGTGATCAAGGTGAAACGTGTGTCTCCCGGTCAGAGCCCAGGAGAAGATTTGGGAAAGGCTGCCATCTCTTGGATAACTGCAAAACAACGGCACCTGCCTGGGAAATGCTGCTCCCGGGCACGAGGGATGCCACAGCTCCAGCCTTTTCCTTGGAGAAGTGTGTCGACTGAAGTTACTCCCGTTCTGCTCTTGCCCCTCACAGAACCAACCGCGCCTTTATTTAGGGCAAACTAGGATCAGATCTGGAAATGAGCTGATTTTCTGTCTGGATTTCCGTGCCCTGCGGCAGTGGCTGCATCTGCAAGGCTGGAGCTGCACATCTGGAGAGCTTTGCTCAAACCACCTCCCACCTGGCTGCCTCAGGTCCTGAAAGCCCCACAGGGGTGGAAGAGGTGCCACTGGGCTTGGGACAGCAGTTTTGGGGCCCTGTCTGCCTATCTCTGCTGCTGTGGGGTGATTCCAGGAGCTCCTTTCACCTTTCCACAGAATCTTTTCGGCATTTGCAGTCGTCACACCTGCTCTCCCAAGCCCTGAGGTGCAAGCCCTCGCACTCCTGTGGGTCCCTGTTCCCTGGGTCTCTTCCACTGCTCCCTCTCCCAGACCCAGCTGCTCCACGGCTCTAAAAGCACCCAAGCACCTGGCTGCCTGCTGGCCCACTTTTCTGCAGATTAAACATTTGTCTAATGGCCATAAGCTGCTTAAATATGTCTTGGGCAAAGCCCCTTTGTGAGTATCCCGGGAATAAATGGCTTCCTGCTGGGACCACTGCTATCCCCCCACTCCAAGGCATTTCTTATGGATGCCTCACGTGTTTTCTTCCCCTTTTGTGCATCCAGTGTGTTCATCTCCCTTCCACGGGCAGCATGCAGTGAAAAATTTACCCTGTTGTGGACAAAGGGAGATGGCCTGTTTTACGTGGCCAAAATCCCCAATCCTGCACCCCTTTTCCACCCTGTCTCCAGGTTATCCTGCCTCCAGGATATTCCAGGGCAAGCCTCTTCCCCCCAGTTCCATAATGTCTTCATCCATCAAGCCAACACCACGCTGTTTAGGATCTGCCAATGTATGACTGTGCAGCACTTTCTAATTAGCCTGACAAAACCCAAATAAAATTAGAGCCAATATATCCATGGCTTCCAGGATTTTCCACTCCCACGAGCCTGGCAGCTCTGCATCTCCATTGCTTTGTCCTGCCATTCCTGACCAAGCTGAGACCTTAAACCCAAGCCCCTAAAAAGCATCAAATACAAATAAAGTGACTGTGTCAAAGCTGTTTTTGACAGTACATGGCATGAGAGGAGGATTGAGTTGACCAATAATGGAAATATCTGCCCCAAACAGAAAGAATTGTGAGTTTTTCCAATGGGAACCTTTTATCTTGATAACTTTAACCTATTACTCAATTTTCGAATATAAAAATTATACTAATATGTATATTATAAATAAAATTATGAGTATAAAATTGTACTCGGATGTATATCACACATCTGAGGATGTATGATATAGACCCTTTTGTTGCTCCCCTGCTTTCTTACCTATAAGCAAATGCTGACTCTAAAATCTGAATAATAACACATCTTGCCATGCTCTGAACATCCAGGAAATAAATAACAGAAAAGACCCAAGCATGAGGAGCAAAGGCAAGGAATTCCAGCAACACCCTGTGCCCTAAAATCAAGGGGATTCATCCAGGGCTTAAGCTCTTAGAGGTGGTGATGCTAAGCTGGGGCTCCTAAGCCGTGGCTCCTTGAATATTAGAGAAGGAAAGCATGTGGGGGAGGTGGCTGGGATGGAGAAATGGGGAATGGCTTAGCAATGCCAGGTTTTAGAGTATCCTGGGGGTTGGTGGCTGTGATTCCCCTTGGGAAAGGGTGCTCTGGTAGGAGGGAAGAACACGTGGGCTGCATGGGAAGATGAAAAGGAGGGAAGGTGATGGCATTGCCCAAAAATGTGTTGTGCTTTTCAGCTGGAATGCGGGGTGCCCCCCTTGCCTTGGGAATCCCAAGGCAGGTGCCCTGCAGGCAGAGGGTGTTGGGGCACATTTCTTCCGCTCCCACCACTCAAGGGCTGGCAAGAGCAGGAATGGTCCGTAGGAAGGAACACAGTGGCACAAGGGAGACATGGAAAAGGGAAGGGAAGTAGGATGGTCAGAAAGGGTAAGGAGGGGTTCCAGGTGCAGAACATGAACAGACACCAGAAAGGGGAGGGTTGCATTGACCAAGGTGATGTGATGGTTCCAGGAGTATCTCAGGACTTGGCACAGGGAAGGGTTTGGTAGATGCTGGACCTGTAGCTTGAAGAAGGGAAGAATGGAGGGAGGAATAGTGGCTGGGAATGAAGGTGATTTATCCAATGTATGACCAAGAGGATTTGGAGATATGGTCTGGTCTGGTGTTCCACTGGAAGGGAAGAGCTGGGTACTCAGAGTCACACACTCGAGGCATCTCCCAGCCCAACACACAGCCAAACAGCCTTTCCAGAATCCTTGGAAATGCTCTGACAGCATTTTTACCTTGAGCTTGAGTTGGGCCACCCACCCCTGGGATCACCAGTCAGATGCCCATGTCCTGCTATGCCCTTGGAGGGTGGATTCAGGTCTCCAGTACCAACCTTGGAGGTGGATCTCCCTCCGGAGGCATTTGTTGACTACAGAGTGAGGGTGGGATGAGGAGGTCCAGGGGAGGTGCTCCCGTACTCATGGACCTCACAGTGCAGGTCACCTTGGGGACAACAGCCTGAGCTATTCCAATATCTTACAGGAAAAGGTGGCAAACAGGGATGAAGGGCCAAACCTCAGGAATATCTGCTCCCCCTGGCCCAACATCTTTTCGGTCCATTTATCCCAAATTTGTCCCAGCTGCCTCTTCAGAGGTGACCCAGCTGAGAAGATGAACAGAACCAAGCAGGCTGAAGGTCAGCAAGGAGGAGTGTGGTGGTGCCAAGGCTGTGAGCTGTGTCTGTGGTCTGGTGCAGCTCACTGTGAGGTGGATCCGGGCCACTTGGCTCTCCAAGTGTCCTGGGCTTTTGCACAGAGGTAGGGACCAGGCTGTGCCAGTCGGAGAATCACAGAATTACAGAATCACTGAGGTTGCAAAAGATCTCCAAGATCATCAAGTCCAACCTGTGACTGATCCCCACCTTGTCACCCAGCCCAGAGCACCGACGGCCACGTCCACTTGTTCCTTGGACACCTCCAGGGATGGGAACTCCACTACCTCCTTGGGCAGCCCCTTCCAGTGCCTGACAACCCTTTCCATGAAGAAATTCCTCCTGATGTTCAACCTGAACCTCCCCTGGCACAACTTGAGGTTATGTCCCCAGAGACCCCTCAGAAGGGCTGATGTGAGCAATGACCCCGGTTGTAGCTACTGTATGGGACCAGAGCACCTCACCAAACTCTCTCCAGGCATTTATAAATCTCTTCAGAGATTTACAGTTTAACCACGGTCTCATTCACGCACCAAACCCAAGACTGGATGGCCAGCTGGGCCATATCCAGCTATGCCCATGCTGTTAAACTTCCTCAGTCTTCAAAACAGCATGTTTCCTCTGGATGGTCCACTGGGAAGGGTCCCTTCTCTATGCTGACTCCTGAGCTTCCCAGTATTATTTGGGTCAGTGTTTCATCTGACCTGAAAGAAGCAATTTAGCTCTATGGGGGACTGGCTATGCCCCAAATTCTTTAATTCCCAGGTACAGCTGTAGCCCCAGGGAGCTCAGCTTCAGGTATGGTGGAGTAGGAGCGTGGCCATATGGCCACTATGACCAGAAGTGGAGCAAACCAGAAGGCCTATCAGCAAAGACCTTCACCAACAGTGCCAGCTCTTAAATATGAGGCAAAACTGTAACTCATGCAGAGATAAGAAGCCACTTTTTTTTCCACTTTAAAAGTGAAAATGCTGCAACTGAGTAATTACTCCAGGCCTGGCCATCCAGTCAGAAAGCATCAGGCATTTCTGAGCAGCCCTGGATGAGGGACCGACGGGGCTGGCTGGCATTTCATCCCAGCTTCCTTTCACTTGAGCAATCCGCTCCGGAGACTCCTGCTTTAGTCACTTTTACGGCTCCTTGCACTCGAGGCTGCAGCAGCATGTGCTCAAAGAGATGTTAAATGTTTATTTTGTGGCACTGCTCTCCCTAAAACTAAGGGCTTTTCCTTCTCCCTAAATAGCTGTTTCTCCTGTTTCTTGTGATTGAGAAATGTGATCTCTGGTCAATTATGCCCTGAATTCACTGAGTGTTTTCTTGTCTGAAAATCTAAGAGGGTGCACTCATCATCTTCCCTCTTCTGCTGGGCCTCAGAGGGTTTCAGACCTTCCTTCTTGTCTTTTGCCATTCAGAGAGATGTGGACAGGCTGGAGAGGTGGGCCCATGTGAGACTCATGAAGTTCAACAAGGCCCAGTGTAAGGTCCTACATTTGGGTCTGGGCAATCCCAAGGAGAAACACAGACGTGGTGGGGGATGGATCCAGAGCAGTCCTAAAGGGAACTTGGGGGTGCTGGTGGGTGAGAGGTTGGATATGACCCAACCATGTGGCCTCAGAGCCCAGAAACCCCCGTGTCCTGGGCATGAAGCAGAGGAGGGGGGATTCTGTCCCTCTGCCCCACTCAAGTGAGACCCCACCTGCAGAGCTGCCTCCAGCCCTGGGGAACAACAGCACAAGGATGTGGAGCTGCTGGAGCAAGTCCAGAGGAGCTCACGGAGATGCTCCGAGGGCTGGAGCCCCTCTGCTCTGGAGCCAGGCTGGGAGAGCTGGGGGGGTTCACCTGGAGAAGAGAAGGATCCAAGGAGACCTGAGAGCCCCTTCCAGTGCCTAAAGGGGCTCCAGGAAAGCTGGAGAGGGAGGGACCTGAGACAAGGGTCTGGCGTGACAGGACAAGGGGAAATGGCTTCCCACTGCCAGAGGGCAGGAATAGATGGGATATTGGGAAGGAATTGTTGACTCAGAGGGTGGGGAGGCCCTGGCACAGGTTGCCCAGACAAGCTGTGGCTGCCCCTGGATCCCTGGAAGTGTCCAAGGCCAGGTTGGACGGGGCTTGGAGCAACCTGGGATAGTGGAAGGTGTCTTAGCCCATGGCAGGAGGGTAGAACTGGATGATCTTTAAGGTCCCTTCCAACTGAAACCATTCTGGAATTCTATGATGATTCATGTATTTTCCCAGACATACCTGAGATCTTTGCCTAGAGAAGTCAAAGGATGTGTTGGACATTTCAAGATGATCTTCACCTTTGCTCCAGGGTGTCAGAACACCCTGAAGAGCCACACAAGTATAACCCTGTCTGAGGAAAGTGGTCAAAACCCCAGAAATGTTTTGTAAAGACAATAGAAGAGTTTGAGGATGTCCAAATTAAAAAAGGGAAGGAAACAACAGGCCTGACACTCTCCCTCCATTTTCCCCCGCCCTGTGTAATATAAGTCACTGGAAGTCACTCATTGAAGATGAAGTTCAATGGAGGAGCAGGAAATCAGAGGTCCCTCGGCTGTATAAAGCCAATTTATGGACTTCACTGCCAAAGAAGGTCACTGAGTCAACTGCTGTGACTGGATAATTGCATGACCATGAACATTTGTAGCTCTGCATGCGAAGATCCTGTAATAAAGGTAATCAAATCTCATGCTCCAGCGCATAAGTGGATCTTCCGCGGCAGCCGGGAGAGAGCTTTTCCACCCGCACAGCCAGGACTGTGCAGTTACCCTGGTGTGCTCTGGAGGCAACCTCTGGAGCCTCAGGTTTTGGCCATTGCTGGAGGCAGCAAGCAGGATTTGACGAGCTGGTGGTCTAAGTGGGAATGGCAATCCCTGTGCAGGAGCCAGGGAGATCACGGAAGGAGCCGTGCGTGATTATTGTGCTACAGTGAGTCATTGTGCTGCCACATTGGGAAATGTCTGTGGTTCAGGAGGATCATCTGAACAGCAAACCAGGGCCTGAAACAGCAACAAAGGACCAGAGGGCACTGATGCAACCAAGTCTGAAATATCCTCAGAGACTGCAGGTGACACTTCGCCCAGTTCAGGAGTGAGGAGTGATGAAGGAGCCCTCAGAGATGCCCAGAGAGGGTGTGGACTCCCCATCCCTGGAAGTGTTCAAGGGAAGGCTGGACAAGGCTCTGAGCAACCTGGGGCAGTGGAAGGTGTCCCTGCCCATGGCAGCAGTTGGGACGAGATGAACTTTAAGGTCCCTTCCAACCCAAACCATTCTGTGATTCTACGATTTCATGATTCTATGATCCTGTGTTTCTATGATTCCATATTTCCATAATTCTACAATTCTATGATTCTATGTTTCTATGATTCCACGATTCTATGATCCTATGTTCCTATGATTCTATGATATTCTATGATTCTATGATTCCACGATTCTCTGATTCAGTCCTCAGTGAGCACTGAAGCACTGATCTCCCTCCCATGACAAGCCATTTGTGTTCATGTCAATGAAAAGACCAACCACAGTGCTATCACCGCTTGGGGTTGTCCCACACAGGGCCAAGAGTTGATCCTTCCGGATCCCTTCCAGCTCGGGGTATTCTGTGATTCTACTGCAAACCAGAGAGGAAATATAACACCCTGGTGGGTATCTTGATGGGGGTCAAGGACTGTGTTCTACATGTATTTGTGAGTAGAAGTCATGGATATCAGAACCTGTGTAGTCCTACCTCAACTAAAATTTCCAGGATAAGCAAGAGAAAAAAGCAAAGTGGCAACAAGGCCACTCTTCAACCCTGCAGCATGAACCTGGCACTGCAGAGTTCACAGAATCATGGAACGGTTTGTGTTGGAAGGGAAATTAAAGCTCATCCAATTCCAACACCCTGCCATGGGCAGGGACACCTTCCACTATCCCAGTTTGCTCCAAGCCCCATCCAGCCTGGCCTTGGACACTTATAGGGATGGGGAGTCCACACCCTTCTGAGCAACCTGTTCCACTGCCTCACCACCCTCACAGCCAACAACTGGGATGTTTGGAGGGAAGAAGACAGCACAGACATGCAGCATCTTGGAGAAAATGGCATCAAGCAACAATGTGAACACTGGTCAGACAAAAATGCCCACTGTGGTGGTACAGGGGACCCTGAATTAGTGCCCTTCAAACCTAAACATCTTTGATTCCAGAGCCTAAGCTCTGCACTAGGAGGCTGTGAAAGCCTGTGACTTGTGCAGGTCAGCCCAGAGTGGAGCAGAAATGGATGTTTCCCAGCAAGCAGACAGCTGTGAAATATTCTATTGAAATCCAGCGCTGGGAGTCCATTCCCATCCGAAGCACAGTAATTTTGCACAGTGGTGGAGGTTTTCACACATAGCAATAAAGAGTGATTTGGGAAGGCAAACAGATGAAGGAGCAGAAGCACCTGAAAATGAAGGTATCACCTCTGGTCATGATTGCAGCTCCCTGACGTGGGGAGCCAGCAGGAGCCAGGCACAGGATTTCCCAGAGGGGTCCCAGCTGCCAGACTGTTACTCTGCCTTCACACTGTCAAATGCACTCGGATTCGCCATCCGTGGAGTGCCGGGGTGAAGCGCACATGGATTTGAGGAAAACAAGCTGTGCTGCAGTGCTGGCAGCCAGCTGGGAGATTCATCCATCATTCCTGTCCGTGGAGCCCACACAGCCCACTTGCTCCAGCGTCCTTCACTGGTGCAACTCTTCTGGTGGCACATCCAAGCCCTTCTGAAGGAAAAATAAGAGGTCCTGGTGAATGGGTGCAGAGGAGGCCACAGAGGTGATGTGAAGGCTGGAGCAGCTCTCCTGTGAAAACAGGCTGAGGAAGCAGCTTGGAGAGGGAGACCTTGTTGTGACCTTCCAGTAATTAAAGGGAGCTTACAAAAAAAAAGAGAGACTTTTGACAAGGGCATGGAGTGATAGGATAAGTGGGAATGGCTTCAAGCTGGCAGAGGAAAGGGTTAGATTAGATGTTTGGAAGAAACTGTTTACTCAGAGGGTGGGGAGGCCCTGGCACAGGTTGCCCAGAGGAGCTGTGGCTGCCCCATCCCTGGAAGTGTCCAAGGCCAGGTTGGATGGGTCTTGGAGCAACTTGGGATAGTGGAAGGTATTCCTGCCCATGGTAGGGGCTTGGAATGAGTTGATCTTTAAGGTCCCTTCCAACCCAAACCATCCCAGGATTCTATGATTCTGTTTCCCAGAAGTGATACCCTCAAAGGCATTTGTGGCTTCACTCACCTGTTGAGACTAAAGCTGTGGTTCACGTGCTTTTGATGGGAAACTCAGAGATGAATACAGCCCCATCCATCAGGAAAAATCCACAGTGGATGTACTGAGGCCAATGCACAGTCTGGATGAAGAGACACTGAAGAGTGTCTCAGCACTGAAAACACTGAGATCTCTCCTAAAGTTGAACAGAATCTCATGGCTTTGACTCTCGGGGGAGGTCCAGTTCCCAAATCACCCTCTACCATCACCCCTATTAAGGAATTCAAGGTAGATTTGAAGGCTCAGAAGGAACCTGTGAGGTCCCTCCACCCACATTTTCTCCTGCGAAGAGAGTGTCAGCTTGTGTCTCCTCAAAAAATTGGATGTCCCCATCCACTGCCCTCTTTGCACCTTGGTGGTTGTCCTATGCAACACCCAAAAGGTGCACCCAAGATTAATCTGAAGTCCATCTGTGCTCCTTGAAACAAGTGGCACTGAAAGTTAGTTTGAATATTCTGCTAGACAGACACGTCTCAGGATCCACACCAGGGACAAAGATTGAAATGTTGTGTTTAATCAAGACCTGATAAAAGAGCTGTTGACAAAGAGGTGGAAGCAGTGGTGTACAGGATGTCCTGAAAGCACATGAGCAAACCAGTGGTGTTGGATTCCCTGTCAGAAACTTGGGGCAAGGAACAGTGTGCGTGCCAGTCCTGGTGTGTCATGACACTGCCACAGCTCCTGAAAACAGGAGTTTGCTGTCTCCCATCCTGCTGGCCCAACCACCTTGCACCAAATCCTCCCGGAGCTGTGAGCTGCAGCACGACACCGGAGAGCAACTTGCTCAAACGAGTGGAACCGGCGGCTTCTCTCCTGAATGCTAATTAATCACCAGCCAGCACTCCAGACGTGCTGCATCCTCACAGCACCTCATGGAGTGCTGGGCAGTGGTTACCCGAAAGTGTGACCAATGCCATCCTCATGAGGAATGTGTTGTCTCTAATGTAGGGAATTCCTGGGGGGATTTTCCGAGCTGTCCTAGGCAGGATCAGCAGGATCTTCGAATCGTAGAATGGGTTGGGTTGGAAGGGACTTAAAAGCTCATCTAGTCCAAACTCCTGGCCATGGGCAGGGACACCTTCCACTGTCCCAGGTTGCTCCAAGCCCATCCAACCCAGCCTTGGACATTTCCAGGGATGGGGCAGCCACAGCTTCTCTGGGCAACCTGTGCCAGGGCCTCACCACCCTCATAAGGAATAATTTTTTCCTAATATTTAATCTAAATCTTTCTTCTTTTAGTTTAAAACCATTCCCCCTTCCGTTCCCAGAACTACTCTTCATGTTCAGGTCTATGAATTAAGTCTCTCTTTACTGAATCACAGAATCACAGAATGGTTTGGGTTGGAAGGGATGTTAAAGCTCAACAGTTCCAATTCCCCTTCCATGCACAGGGACACCTTCCACTAGATCCATCCGATCTGGTATTGAACATCTCCAGGGATGGGGAGTCCACAGCCTCTCTGGGCAACAGGAGAGGAATAGGAATATCTCAGAGGAAAAGGAATTTTTTTCCTCTCCCAGGTGAAATACTCCCAGGAGTCATAGAGTGACTGGTCAAGGCTGCACAATCTTTGGTGGAGGTAGAAGGTCCATTAAGAACTTTTCGGGTCAAGGTAGGTCTCATCCAACAGGCCCAATTTTGCAGTTTTTACCTGGACAGTTGCCCCATTGCAAGTACAGGGATCTGTAAGATTTAGATCAAGAGTTATTGTTTGCTGCTGTTTCAGCTTCCTTTGCTTTTCCTTTTTCTTTTTTTCCTTCTTTCCCTTCTGCCCTAAAAATGCCAGAGCTTGTTATCCTCTCACAGATTCAACCTGAGCATTTATGCTGCAGAATCCCCTGTGCCCCTTTTTATCAGCCTAACTAGCAGATAACTGAGCTCCTCACGCTTCTCTTTGAGGAGTCCTTGATATCCTCCAGCTTTGACTTCCCTGGATTTCCCTCTGCACTGCACTGACCCCCACCTGAGCAGAGCAGGAGGTGGGTTACTCCGGTGCTGGTTGGGTTTGCCATGGGAGATGCCACAAGGAGAGCTTTGTGACACTTCCCAAAGACCAAACACAGCATTCCTGGCTCTCAGGCTCTGGCAACCCAAGAAGAAAGACTCAGAGTGTCACGTAATCAAAGCATCTATCTCTGAACAAGGCTCTTCTCTGCCTGGTCTGGGTTGCTCTTGTCTGACTTCATCCCTCTATAAGTTAAATTTCTCTGCACCCTCTGCTCAGTCAGCAGACAGAGGATGGGCATCTCCAGACCATGGTTCATCCTGTCCCAAAGTACAGGCCTAAAACAAGGAGAGGAATTGCCTTCCAGCTGTGCTGGCTTCCTCTCCAAATCCTCCAGAGAAGCTCTGAAGGATCATCTTGAACAAGAAAGATGTCCAACTTCTAGATGGCTAAAACAAGGCGAGACAAATCCCCATGCCTGGCTTAGTGTTCAGAAACCTTATAGGGAAGAACAATTCTTCCAATGCTTTATTAAGCAATCTTCAAGGTTATTTATCTCTTCCTTCCAGTCTCTTTAAATGCCACTGAAGTTGCTGTCATCACAAATCAGAGTCACCAGAACCGCCTTTCAAAGCAAAACTTCCAACTGAGAAGAAGAGACATCGCTGTGAAGCAAACACTGATGGGTTTTGTATTGCAGAGACAGGAGCGCGGGGGCTGCTCCAGCCTCACCTCACCGTGGGCCAAACTGATGCTGTGTGTCCTATCAGGGACCTGAGAGCATTACAGCAGCTGCATTGCTTCAAAATTTTGGACATCGGGAGGAATTTCTTCATGGAAAGAGCTGTCAAATATTGGGAGCGGCTGCCCAGGGAGGTGGTGGAGTCACCACCCCTAAAGGTGTTCAAGAAATGACTGTAAGTGACACTCAGTGCTATGGTCTGGTTGACAAGGTGGTCAAAGTTTGGACTGAATGATCTTAAAGGTCTTTTCCAACCTAAACAGTTCTGTGATTCTGTGAAATCAAGGATTCACCAAGTATTTTCTCTCAGCTGTTAGTCATTACCAAGACTACAAGAAAAGTAAGAACAGGGAAAGCACTTACCCTCACTAATTCTCCACTTTCCAACCATCTTCATCTCACGGGACTCCTTGAACTTGTGGCTATTTATCTGCAACGGGCTTTTTTAGCTCGTTTGCATTCTGGAAGAGACCCACAGTTGGTTCCTATTCACAGCCCCCAAGTCCTCCAGGATTTTGCAGTCCCCGCAGAGGATGTCCAGAGTCCCTCTGGAGAGGTTTGTCACCGTCCAGCCTCAGCAGCCGGGTGTCCCAGAGGTTCTCACACCCCAGCAGCTCTGCTTGCAGTGACTTGTTTGCAAGCACTGGCATGGCTGGTGATCACGGTGGTCCCCAGTGGTGACTGAGCAGGTGACAAATGGAGATTTTCTCCACAAGAAATGTGCACCAACCCCAAGGTGATGCTGCCGGCTGTGTTGACTTCGAGTCCCGAGTGAGCCCAAGCTGGACAGTAAGACTTGGGAATGGTGTTTTATAAAAGAGATTGAAGCAGCGAAGCAGAAAAGACCAAAGGGAATAAAGGGGTTTTTTTATAGCTTTCTGGTTTCTGGAGGAAACAAGGCTTGGGAGATCATATCCTCAGAGTGCCTGTCTCTGGTTTTCTGTGTCTTTATCATTCCTACCTTCTCCATCAACTCTTTCATTCCTCCAACAGTTTCTACCAGACCCCAAGGAGAGAAGAGACATCCTACCAGTGTCTTCTCCCACGTAAAGCTGCAGGTGACAGGCACAGCTCCCAAGGAAAGCAATTCTTAAAACCACTCCGTGTTCAAAGATTGTTGATATCACTTTATTTGGGGATAGGTTTTGAGGACAAAGCTTTGGGCAACCTGCTCTAGTGGAAGGTGTCCCTGCCCATGGCAGGGGGTTGGAACACAGTGATCTTTAAGGTCCCTTCCAACCCAAACCATTCTGTGATTCTTTGGTTTGTTTGGATTCCTTTCTTTTTTTTTTTAATCATTAATTTTGTTTGGTTAAAAACAAACTGCATCACCTATATACATTTTATTTACCATCATAGTGTATTGCTGTACTCGTGGGCTCATTGTAACTAACTTGATGCCATTCCCAAAGTATTTGCCATGGGCTGGTTAACTGCCACTATTAACCAGCTGGGGAAGAGGACACTGGAGAATGTGAGAGAAAGGACACGTTCATAGCTGAAAATGCAGTTTGAAAATTAGTTTTCAGTGGCTATTTGGGTGTTTGAGCAAAAGCCTCACTCTATAAACTCCACAGTTGGACACAATGAAATTGAAAATCACTTTCAGCATTAAAGAAACATTACTATAAATTCTACTGTGAACTCAGGGGTAGCAATACCAGGTGGTTGTGCAACAGGTGTCCTTGGAGAGATTTCTAGATGTTGACATTCTCCTTGGGGAGAAGGAATTGGGAGCGTTGATGGATGAGAGGCTGGACGTGCACTCCCAGCCCAGAAACGCCCTGTGCCTGGGCTCATCCCACAGCGTGGGCAGCAGGGGAGGGGGGGATTCAGTCCCTCTGCCCCCTCAGGTGAGACCCCACCTGCAGAGCTGCCTCCAGCCCTGGGGAACAACAGCACAAGGACGTGGAGCTGCTGGAGCCAGTCCAGAGAGGCACCGAGATGACTGGAGGGACGGAGCAGCTCTACCATGAGGAAAGGCTGAGTGAATTAGGATTGTTCAGCCCGGAGAAGAGAAGGCTTTGGGGTGACCTAATTGCAGCCTTCCAGTACCTGAAGGGAGCCCACAAGAAACATGAAGAGAGACTATTTACAAGGGCATGGAGTGACAGGACAAGGGGGAATGGATTCACAATGACAGAGGGCAGGTTTAGATTGGATATTGGGGGAAAATTCTTGTCTGTGAGGGTGGTGAGGCCCTGGCACAGGTTGCCCAGAGGAACTGTGGCTTCCCCATCCCTGGAAGTGTTCAAGGCCAGGTTGGACGGGGCTTGGAGCAACCAGGGACAGTGGAAGGTGCCCCTGCCCATGGCAGGGGGTTGGAATGAGATGATCCTTAAGGTCCTTTTCAATCCAAACCATTCTGTGGAAACTCGTGTGCACGTCATGAACACCCTGTGACAAAACTTGAGCCTTGGTAGGGCTCTCCAGGCTTTTTTTCTGCTTCACTCTGGATTTGGAGTAGCGTTTTTTCCTCCTAAGATAAACTGAAGATGCTTCTCTCAAGTCCAGCTTATTTCCTGGAGCAGAATTTCCCTCCCTACAGGCACTTCAGGCACAGGTCCATCAACACAGTGACTAACTCTGCTTGGCAAAGGTAAATCCACCCCACCAGGGCATCGCTGCTGTCTGAGGGTGGCCTGACAAATCCATTGACATGACATAAGGAAAGATTTAGGAGAGGTTTGGGAGCATAATAAATGAATCCCCCATCGAGTCGACTGTGCGTTCCTTGGATCTAGGAAGCAATCACAATAAGCCCCTTGGATTACTTGAGACAAATGCCTGTCTGCACAACAAATCACTGCAGATTGCTTATGACAGCCAAATGAGACGTCCCTTCACAACATCACCAGCAACTCTCTCAGCTCTGGACCACATTATACAGCAGGAGTTATGAAATCTAAAAAACCACCAAACCCGCAACACCTCTTTTGGGTCTTCTTTCATTAGGTGACTTCCAACCTGCTCTTACCGAGAGGTTTGGCCAAAGTGTTTGCTACGCCAGGAATTAGAGCTTTTGTGTTGTCTTTGACATTCCAGGTTACGGAAGGATTATATCCATAGACTGTGGTAATCCCTGAATATTCAGAAAATGCACACACACATGACTCTCCAAACATCAGACATCTGCCCCATGGTGCTGCACATCTGCCATTCCCGTGGATTTTTGAACAATTTCCTTTGATGAGCAGGTTTATTCCGACGGAAATCAACAAATGAGAGCAGCTCCCGTTCCCCTCTGTGGCTGTGTCGAGTCTGCAGTTTTTATAGCTTAACATTTTTATCCAAGACAGTCTGTTTGGAAATCACACAAACATGTATCAGTGTTAGAAGATAAAGAGGTTGAACTCAGACTTCCATGCTCTGAAATCCACTCTGCTAAAAAACCTGGCTCTGAAACGAATACGTATTTTTTAAATTAACATTTTTTAGAGATATTAACTGCATCTTGAGAGCAGAGAACACATTATTTTGTAGGCGTTTTCAGCAGCACAATACCAACCCCTATTTTTAACTATTGACTAATTACCAGTAGATCTTAATTACATGGTGTGTGGAGGCACTAATAAGTTTACAAATCTGCCAACAACACTAAACACATATGTCTTTTCAAGCATTAGCCTCTCTCTCTTCTTTTTTTAAAAAAAAACTTTTCTCTTTTTCCCCCCTCCAATTTGGCAGCAGAAGATACTGGAAAAGGCTATAATTGTGGCTGATTAGGAGGCAAGCATCTAAACACCCATCCTTGGGGAGAGAAGAATGGCTCAAAGCATGGGGAGGAATCAAAAGAGGAGCCAGCAGAGCCTGGAGAACTTGGATTTTCAGCGGGATGAGAGAAGGGAGATGTTCACTTTTGTCTTCTCTGCCTTTGGAGAGGTTCACTGTTGTCTCCTCTGCAAGATTCATGGAGGCACGTGCAGGTTTTTTTATTAATTCTATTTAGGAATAGTGACTTGGAGCAACCTGGTCTAGCGGAAGGTGTCCCTGCCCATGGCAGGGGGTTGGAACAAGATGAGCTTTAAGGTCCCCTCCCAACCCAAACCATTCTGGGATTCTACAGTTGAACTCAAGTGCTCTCAACTCCTGACTGTGCAGAACTGCACATCTAAGAGGCTGATGGCAAAGGCTCCCATGTGCTGTTCCCAGCAGTTGAGTTTCTGAGAGGAAGGACCATCACCCTGAGATCACCCTCGCCACAAGTCTCTGCACACCCAACAGCCGTTATTCCAAGAGGCGATCATTTCTGGGAGGTTTAATGTGGCTTTAGAAGCTACTAATAATATCAAAGAGCTATAAAAACCAATAATTTATAGTGGAATTGTATGGGATGATTCTTAGCATCAATAATTCCAATCATTTGACAAGAAGGAACATTAATCTTCTATATCCAAGTGTAAGGATAACCAAAGAGTAAAGAATGTCCACATTCTTGGAAAAAAAACACCCGAGGGCACTTTTAGTCCGAGTCCAAGCTGCTGTTGATCTCCTGAAGGATTTTCCATGGAATCACTGGATAAACTTGAGTTTTACAACTCCATGAAATGAGAGCAGGTGTCGCCTTTCCACATCCATGTTTCTAAATGCAGGAGGGTATTTCCGCCTGGGATGATTCAATGTTTATATTTACACGGTGCAGGAGAGGAGATTATTGTCGTTTGCACTGATGAAGGAGGTGGTTGTCACCTTCCCATTTCTCCATATTGAATCTTTGTTAGCAAATAACATGTCTGGAGAAAAACGAGAGTAGGAGATAATTTAAATGGGCGCCACACTTAGCCCTGGCAAGGAAATTACAAAAGTGAATCAACACGAAAGCAGAATCATTTTTTTCCTCAACAATTTAGGTAATTATGGACAAGGCAAACATCAGTTTTCACTGTAAAAGAAACTGAACCAGCTCCTCTGGTATCTTAGGGCAAAATTTCAGTTCCTTAATTAACAGATTCAGAAATATTGTGTGTGCTGGCAGATGGAAGAAATGATAAGAGTACTTGCCAAAGCTGGATACACTGGTGATGTTCACATATCAGAAAGCACAGTGTGTGCCTGAACCAGGACTTTAGAATGGCCAGATTTAATTTTTAGACACTGTCTGAAATAGCCACATGATCATTTTTGCCATAGAGATGAAAGACTTTAAGCATCCGTTTCAAGCTGGGCAAATCTCATCTGTCCCCTGAGATATTAAATGACCTGTGCAAAGCCAAATTAATTAAAAGCATTTAAAAATAGAGAAAGGGAAATGGTGATGCTTTTAATATGGTTGGGAGAATAAAAGTAAGGAGTGTTTCTATTATACTACAAAAGAGATCTTCGCTGAGTTATACAATAAACAGTGTTTATGCCCCATCTCCTTACACTTAATGCTAAGTGGCAAAACCAGGTGAATGGATCTCTTCAGAACAGGTAAAAAGCCCATATTGCTGCTTGAAACCAGAGCCTGCTCCTTCCAAGAGAAGATGAGTCATGAGAGGGCATGGGGTGGAAAGATCCCTGGCAGGGGGTTGGAATTAGATGATCCTGAAGGTCCCTTCCAACCCAAACCATTCTATGATTCTGTGACTCTGTGACTCTATGACTCTATGATTCTATGATTCCATGATTTTATTCAGGACCAAAGGGGTAAAAACTGTAGCGAAGCCAGGACAGGGAGAAAAGATTTATCAAGCGCAAAAGGATACGTAAGTGAGAAATCCCATGTGGTTCTTGGTGAGAAGAGAAGGGCTGCAAAGGTGCAACCAACATAGAATTATAGAATGTCCTGAGTTGGAAGGGACCAACAAGGATCATCAAGGTCCAACTCCTAGTCCTGCACAGGACAGCTCCAAGATTCACACCATAAACAACAGAAATATAATGGAAACTAAAATTTTGTCCTCAGCATTGAAAAGGAGAGAAAAATAAAGACACACCTGGTGTGGAGAGAGCTTTAGGAAAACGGTCCATGAAGGACTTAAGGAGGTCAGCGAGTAATCAGGGGAAGGCGATTTCTCTGTAGGACCTGGACTAGATGAAGGACTGTGGAGAGAGGAAATAAAGACACAAAGGTGTAATAACCCCCATCAGAAACAGGCAATGTTTGGGCTGATGTTTCAGCCAAAGGGAGATGGGAGAAGCTACAGTCACCAGAGTGGCTACCACTTGCAGACTTTTCCTTGTTTTTTTTTGTTTTGGTTTGTTTTTTTTTCCAAGGGGAAAACCCAGGCAGGTTCAGATTTGCTGTCTTTATTTGGTTTGGTATAAGTGGTCGCGCATTTAATTAACAACTCCATAGTGACAATGTTAAATACAAGAAAGTATTCTGCCACATGCATGGGTTTGGAGAAGGTTTACATTATCATGAGACCCCACTCGAGGTACTGCTTCCAGCTCTGGGGACCTCAGCATCAGAAGGACAAGGACCTGCTGGAGCAAGTTCAGAGGAGGTCACGGAGATGCTCCAAGGGCTGGAGCCCCTCTGCTCTGGAGCCAGGCTGGGAGAGCTGGGGGGGTTCACCTGGAGAAGAGAAGGATCCAGGGAGACTTGAGAGCCCCTTCCACTGCCTAAAGGGACCCCAGGAGAGATGGAGAGGGACTTGGGACAAGGGCTGGAGGGACAGGACCATGGGGAATGGATTCACGCTGAAAGGAAGTAGGTTCAGATTAAATATTGGGAAGGAATCCTTGGCTGTGAGGGTGGGGAGGCCTTTGCCCAGAGAAGCTGTGGCTGCCCCTGGATCCCTGGAAGTGTCCAAGGCCAGGTTGGGCAGGACTTGGAGCAACTTGGGATAGAGGAAGGTGTCCCTGCTCATGGCAAGGGGTTGGAATGAGATGATCTTCAAGGTCCCTTCCAACCCAAACCATTCTGGGATTCCATGATTATCAGTTTTAAAAAGTAAGCATCAGGAACTGTGGAAAGGGGGATCATGTTATAAGAAATAGACTTTACCTTAGTCAAGGTGTGAAATCCAGCTCCACTTCCTCCCATGGTCTGTGGCTATCCATTGCCTTTCCCAGTGACCCAAAAGAACAGAAGAGCTACAAGCTACACACAGTTCCTGTTGGCACAGGGGCCAACCTTCACCCAGCTGGGAAGGGGAAGCATTGCCTGATAACTTCATTTTTCCCTGAGCTCCAAAAAGCAGTGTGGCACACTGACAACAGCAGCTACTCTGTGAGGTACATCCCTGCCCTTCATAGCCAATTAAATCATTGGAATCCCACGGGGGGAAGTAGGAAATGCTGTGTGGTCACTTTTCCTAAATCCCAGCTTGGAAAAGCACCAAGCAAGTCCATCAAACTGGAGGTCTGAGCTGTTAGTGCTCTTCCAAGGGGAGAAACACACAGTTCTCACCACTTTTTTTTTCTGGTTGATGAAGTCACGTTGCTTCTTCCTGCTGGGTAACCAGTGCCTTGAGGAGCAGGACTGAGGGGATTATTCTGTGCTTGGTTTAATGGGAAAGCTGCGAGTACTTCCAGGCTTTACATGGAAAAGGCAGGAGGGTCAAGGAGCTTCGTACAGTCACCCCCTCCTGCACAGCCCAGTCCCTGGGTGGCCCCATGATCACGCAGCCGATGTCACTGGTTCAGCTGGTGGCAGCTAAAAGGTGTCCCACAAAGGGAAAGCAGAGAGACAGGTTCCTTTTGATGCACAGTGATAAATGAAAACAGTTGCAGCTCTCAGGAGATGAAAGGAAGCCTGAGGAGAGCTGAATAAAACCTGTCACCGCAGGTAAGATCTAGATAATGGGAACGATGAAGTTTGCTAATGCACACTTCTCAAGACCATACTAATTCTTAAATTTGTCAGGAGGTGTGAAGTGATTTGAATGTAACATTCCTGTCCCATGGAGACAAGGCTGGGATTCACACAATTCCATATTTAGTAGAGAGTTGTTAACCAGCTTTTATCATGCAACACCTGAGGACCCGAATGTGTTTTAGGGACTCTAATCAAGCTTCACAACCTCTGTAGGTTATATCAGTACCTTCATCTTGCTAAAAATAGAGCCAGGAAGAGAAGTCCATTTTTAAGGAATAGCCTCTTGGTTTAGATGCTTTCTCTGTGACAGTCTCATCCTGCTAAAACCTCAGTGAGTGAAACCACTGTGGCTCACAGGGATATTTATTTTGAAAAGGACCTTTCCCTGCTTGGGCTACTGGAGTTTAAATACATTCTTTCATTTTAATGTATTTCCTGGAAAGGGTAATTCATGCAAAACTACTCAGTTAGATGTGAAAGGATAGGGTTGTAAGGAATGGGGATAGGAAATCAAGCACCTGGTCCAGCTGTGAGAACACACCATATTCAGTTTTTTCAAGGCCAGGTTGGACAGGGCTTGGAGCAACCTGGGCTAGTGGAAGGTGAGCCTGCCCATGGCAGGGGGGTGGATGGAAATGATCTTTAAGGTCCCTTCCAACCCAAACCATTCTGTGATTCCATGATTAATTATTAGGGAATAACACAGGGCTATTGACAGTCACTGCTAACACTTATCAGTCACTTGCATTGCTAAAATGAACACTTAAAAATTAAGCCCTCAAATAAAACAGAAGCAATGGAACTGGAAATCTTCCCCAAACATTCCTCATCCTCTCTTAGAGGCAGTTCTTAGGATGGCTGTGAACTTTTCAACATTTGGCACCTTCTGCACCTTTCCTAGAGAGCCTGATGTCACACAGTGGTGGGTGAGAGGCTGGACATGTCCCCACCATGGGCACTCCCAGCCCAGAAACCTTCCGTGTCCTGGGCTCATCCCACAGCGTGGGCAGCAGGGGAGGGGGGATTCTGCCCCTCTGCCCCCTCAGGTGAGACCCCACCTGCAGAGCTGCCTCCAGATCTGGGGAACAACAGCACAAGGACGTGGAGCTGCTGGAGCCAGTCCAGAGGAGGCCACGCAGATGCTCCGAGGGCTGGAGCCCCTCTGCTCTAGAGCCAGGCTGGGAGAGCTGGGGGCGTTCACCTGGAGAAGGCTCCAGGGAGACCTAACTGCAGGCTTTTAGTACTTGAAGAGGGCCAATTAGAAAGATGGGGCCAAAGAGGACAAGTGGTGATGGTTTTAAACTGAAGGAGGGTCAGTTGAGATTAGATATAAGAAATAAGATTTTTACAATGAGGGTGGTGAGGCCCTGGCAAAGATTGCTCAGAAAAGCTGTAGCTCCCTCATCCCTGGAAGTGTCCAATACCAAGTTGGATGGGGCTTGGAGCAGCCTGGGATAGGGGAAGGTCTCCCTGCCCATGGCAGGGGGTTGGAGATGAAGTCTAAGATGATCACTTCCAACCCAAACCAATCCATGATTCCAGGATTCTATGGAAGTGCTGCCACAGGAAGACAAGTAATAGACAAGTAATAGCAAAAGCAGCATCCTGTTAATCCTCCCCAGGTATAAACACGTAGCATTCCAAAAGGTTAATGGAAATTAACAAAGTTAATCAACAGAAAGACTGGCCCGAACGTGTTTCTAAAGCCAAGCTCACACAATAACTACTAAGTTTACCAACATATCCAACTTTTCATACTGCAGAGACACGAACATTGTGGCAAAGGAAGCTGGAGCCTTTTCTGCCTCATGCATGAATAACAAAGCCACCTGCTATGTTCCAGCAGTGGATGCTTTATTGTTAGTGATGATGCATGAGGCAGAAATAATGCAGTTTGATTTTTGGAGACAATACCAAGTTGAGCTTGCAAGGCTGTCAGCCCACACTCGTTTGACTTGGGAACTGAGCAAACAACATGGAAGTAATTGATGGAAACTAATGACACAATAAGATGTCATTTTTTTCTGACCTACTTTGCTTAAAGTAAATCCCCATTAATTGTAATTATCTGTACTCCACGTACACCAAACACTCAGCTGGATCCATCCCCCAGTTTATTTAAATGAGGTACTTCCAGATTGACACAACTCTGATTCTGGCTTACATACCTCTCTATATATAGTGTTTGTTTCCCTGATCTGAATAAATGCCTGGAAGATGGAAGACCACACAGCTCAATTAGTGTATTGATCAAGACCAAAAAAGCCTTTACCCAAGCAGCACAAGGAGGTTATGATCCCATGCTGGGGTGCTCCCGGAGCACCAAACACTCCTCCCATTCCTGGTGCCTCGCTGGTGCTTCTGGAGAACAGAGAGAGCATGAAATGCAAGGCACAGACAGATCAGCTCCCAGTGCTGCAAGGGAAAAACCCTGGCTAAACATGTTTTATAAATACTTGCAGATCTCGGGGTCACCCAGAGTTTACCCAGACCTCTGGACAGAAGCGCCTCCAGCGCGATGGAAGCGTGGGATGGTGCCGAGCGCCGAAAAAAGCTTCCTCCTCTCAAAAATATGAGTTGCGAGATCTCAACATGGGTGTGATTGACACTCACAACTTCCAAAAAATCCCTAAAAATACCATAGTGTTGGCTAATAAAAGAAACAGGCTCTGACTAATGACTTCCAGCTCTCTGGAAGGGCCAGGGCTACAAGGGAACGGCTCTTGTAGATTGAAGGGGCAAAGCACCATTCCCATGGCCTTGGCCAAAGCCACCACGCAGCTGCGGCTGTGGGTACCATGGAAATCGGGGAGTTGTGAGGAGATTTGGACATGGCTGCATCTCTGCTGTGGGCTAGGAGAGTGAGCAGGAAGCTGGAGAACATCATGGGATAATCAGGAATTAAGATGTAAGTGGTGGAGATATCACTTCTGGCCACCCACAGAGTCATGTATCCATGAGTCATCGCCTGATGCAGGAAGGAACGTAGCGTTCCATGCATCAAAATGGACAAGATCTTTCCAAGGAGAGATGATCTGGGACGGAAGACCTTTCAAGGGCTTTCATCCCAGCTGTTTATCGTTCCACATTGGCACACATTTTCCCTGATAAGATTATGAAGCTCTGTGTTAAAAGGAGCTACTTCTTTATTTTAGTCTCCCATACTCCTACTGGAAAAGATCTTCCGATTTCCAGACTAAATATATTCCTGGCCAGTTCCTACTCATTTACTTTTCCACCGCTGCCCTTCAGTGTCCCAGCGCCTTTCCCTTCGCTCGCATTTACTTTCCGGGATGTATTTATAGGCAGAAAACTCCTTCTCCAATCTTATTTTTGCTAAACTAAACAAGCCAAATCCTTTCAGCCCACAGGAGAAAGACAGACTCTCCTGACCTCTGATCAAAGCCTGGCTCTTCCCTGCACGAATTCCAGCCTGACTTTGCCCTTCTTGGACACTGGTGGTCACAACTGCACTGAGAAATTGGGAGGCAGTGCCAACAGTGTGCTTTATCATGTCATCTCTTGCCCAAGCAGCTGCTTTTCTCATTTTGTGTGCCAAAATCCTCAACTGCTGCCTTCTCCCACCCGAATGTCTCATCACACAAGTTTGGGTTGATTTTGTATCAAAACAGATGACTCGTCTGCCCCCTTATTGGTTCGTGAAGTGCAACGTGCAACCTACACTTCTATTTAAATAATAACACCAAATAGTTATTACTTCTGTGTTGTTTTGCTTTTGCCTTTTCTCCCCCCTCTCTTTCTAATCATATGGAGCAAATCTGCTACACAGAAAAGTTTGAAGGGATGAGGAATGATTCCATTTATATCTCCTTGTGCTGCAAATCAGAAGTTGAAGCTTAATCTGGGTGCTTCCCACCCAAAAATATGGGTCCCAGAGTCCTTATTTCTTACTGCTGGGAGAATTAACATCCATATTTAGGTCTGAAAGTATCCAACAGGAGAGGGATTTGATGTTATATATTTTTATACATGTCCTATGCACGTGAAAGGCTGGGTTTTTTGGTCTTATTTATTTCCATATTCTTGCAATAGCTTAAGTTGGCAGAAAATTAGAGAATATCTGCAACATTTGGATTTGTTATCATGGGGACTTGTGGGATCATGTCCTCTCCAATCCTTTTATATAATATTACAGATAATACCAGTTTTCTCCTTTTGGAGAACTTTGTGCCAGAGTTTCACTCCAACTGACTTCAATTTGGTCACATCCAGGTGTGCATCAGGTGAATTCACCTGGATAACGCCAAAAAATTTGCTTTCTGCTCCTTTTCTTCTGTTTCTCCACTGTAGGAGGATCCAACCATTTCAAAACCAGCAGCACTTCTCAGACTTCACCAAACTTTTGAGCTCCTTCAACTCGGAAACGCCAAGTACACCCTTCCCAGACAGCCTATTTAATATATGCAAGTCATCCCACTTTTCTTAGGATTAAATTAACTCTCCCTCCCTGCAAAAAGCATTTTATCTGCATTTATGCACTTTTCTACCTTCTGGGAGTTTTTTATTTTCCATGTTGAAATTTAGACTCTGCAAAGCAGCAACTTTGGCAGCCAGTTCTGGAGCCCTGAATTTCTCAGCCCTGATTTTTGCCACAATTTAAAGAAAAAGACAAGAGAGAAAGGGTAGAATTCAAACTCCCACAGAAAGAGGTAGAAGCAGCAGCTGGAGGAGGATCTGCAAGGAGCATCCTTATGAAACGGGAAAAAGCACAAATGGTAAACAGGGAAGATTGTAACCTACAGAGGACAGCACAAGACAGCTCAGAAAAGATGGATATGATGAATGAACAGATGTGTAACGGGGAATTGGGCAGGAAGGACCTTGAATTTGGCTTCCCAGCCTGCCAGTGGGTTTTTCAGCGAAACAGCTGCCTGGCGTGCAGCTCAGCCCCAGGCAGATCCCAAAAACAGAGCAGGGAGTGGCTTCCTCAGCTTGTCAGAGGTTTCTCCAGCACGGAGCTGAGCCCGTGGAGAGGAGCTGGTTGGTCTGCCTGACTTCATAAGAACAGGGTGTCCCCCAAAATGGGTAAGGAAAGGACAAGAGCAAAGGAGTGAGAGGATGTGGGATCCCTGTATTAGAAGGAAAGGGATAGGAAGAGACTGCGGTGGGCTGTTTGGAAGGGCAGTGATGTGCTGTGAGGTTGGGGTGCCAAGGTGGGCTTGGAGAGCATCACTATCATCATAGAATGAATCCCAGAATGGTCTGGATTGAAAAGGACCTTACAGATCATCTTGCTCCAATCCCCTGACATGGCAGGGACACCTTCCACTATCCCAGGTTGCTCCAAGCTCCATCCAACATGGTTTTAAGCACTTCCAGGGATGGGGCAGCAACAGTTTCTCTGTTCCAGTGCTTCGCTACCCTCAGAGTAAAGGAGAGAAGAGTGAAGGAACAGGAGCACCCCTTCCCCAGCACAGCCATAGGACTGAGGACAGCCTGGGTGGCAGAGTGGTGGTCCTGGGATTTGAGTGTAAGCAGGTGACAGGGACAGGGCAGTTGCATTTCAGAATACGGATTTGAGGGTCAAGACACTGGACAGGGGAGCTGATTTGGGAGTGGGATGAGGTCACCACAAAGAGGTCCAGTTGAGGATGGTCTGGGGAATGCTGGTATCAGCACATGGAATTTGGAAGAAACACAGTGGAACTTTTTTAATATTCAAAGGAGGGCCAGAAAGATGGTGAAGGGTCTTGAGGGGAAGCCATAAGAGTAGCAACTGATGTCATTGGGTTTCTTCAGCCAAGAGAAGAGGAAACTGAGGTCAGATCTCATTGGGGTCTGCAGCTGCCTCACAAGGGGCAGTGGAGGGGCAGCACCAATCTCTGCTGTGTGTGAGCAGGGACAGGACCTGAGGCTGGAGCTGCATAAGGGGAGGTTTAGTTTGGGTATTAGGAAAAAGTTTTTATGCCAGAGGGTGGTTGGGCACTGAACAGGCTCCCCAGGGCAGTGGTCACAGTCCCAAGGCTGCCAGAGCTCAAGGAGTGTTTGGACAACGCTCTGAGGGACAGGGTGGGATTATTGGAGTATCCTGTGCAGGGCCAGGAGTGGGACTTGTGGGTCCCTTCCAACTCAGGATATTCTATGATTCTGTGAAGATTCCATGATTCCAAGGTGATTAGAGAGATGGAACACCTCTCCTACGAGGAAAGGCTGAGAGAACTGGGGTTGTTCAGCCTGGAGAAGACTCTATGGAGTCCTTAGAGCACCTTCCAGTACCAAAGTCTTAAGCTGTGCCAGGGGAGGTTTAGGTTGGACATCAGGAGGAATTTCTTCACAGAAAGGGTGATTAGACATTGGAAGGGGCTGCCCAGGGAGGTGGTGGGAATCTCCATTCCTGGAGGCGTCCAAGGAATGCCCGTACGTGGCACTCAGTGCTCTGGGCTGGGTGACAAGGTGGGGACGGGTCACAGGCTGGACTCGATGATCCTGGAGGTCTTTTCCAACCTCAGCGGTTCTGTGATTCTGTGATTCTGCGAAATGGCCTCAAGCCGTGCCAGAGGAGGTTTAGACTGGAATATCAGGAAGAAGTTCCTCATGGAAAGGGTGGTCAGGCAACGGAACAGGGCAGCGGTGGAGTCACCATCCCCGGGAGACTTTCAAAAAACCGCGTAGATGTGGAACCCGGGGCCACGACTCACGAGCGAACGCGGCAGCGCTGGGTCAGCCGGACCCGGTGGATCCCGGAGGTCTTTTCCGACCTAAACGATTCGCTAGGGCTGCTCCAAGAGGACTTGGGGCACGGGAGCGACCGGGACGAAGTGGGGGGGGG
>VZRE01009241.1:72451-95606 GCA_013396775.1 Cephalopterus ornatus
CTGCTGCAGATGGGGCAGGTCTGGAGGTAAGGGGCGGCCCGGGACACCGCCGAGCCCCCGGCGGGGCGGGCGGCGCGGGGGGCTCGGGAGCGCTGCCGCGGCGCGGGGGGTGTGAGCGCCCGGCGGGAGAGGGACGTGGGTCGGTGTCACCTCTTGGTTTGGGGTGGATCGGTGTCACCCTCCTGATCTGACGTGGGCGTGGGTCTGTGTCACCTCTTGGTTTGAGGTGGTCGTGGGGCAGTGTCACTTGCCGGTGTGAGGTGGACGTGGGTCAGTGTCACCTCTTGGTTTGAGGTGGATCAGTGTCCCCTCGTGGTCTAACATGGGCACGGGTCGGTGTCACCTCTTGGTGTGAGGTGGGTGGGTCAGTGTCACCTCGTGATTTGAGGTGGTCGTGGGGCAGTGTCACTTCCTTGTCTGAGGTGAGTCAGTGTCCCCTCATGATCTAACGTGGGTCAGTGTCACCTCGTGGTTTGAGGTGGTTGTGGGTCAGTAGCACCTCCTGGTCTGAGGTGGGTCAGTGTCCCCTCATCTAACATGGACGTGGGTCAGTGTCACCTTATGGTCCGAGGTGGGTCACTGTTCCCTGGCCAAGGTGGGGAGCTGAAAGCTCGTGGTCCAAGGTAGATGTGGGTCAGTGTTGTCTGCTGGTCTGAGATGGACATGGGTCAGTGTCACCTCATGCTTTGACGTGGGTACTCTTCCCTGGCTGAGGTAGGGAGCTGTCAGCTCGTGGTCTGAGATGGACTTGGGTCAGTGTAATCTCATGGTTTGAGATAGGTCACTGTCCCCTGGGCAGGATGGAGCAGATGGGGGGTCATTGTCAGCTTGTGATCTGTTTGTGGACATGGGTCAGTGTCACTTTGTGGTTTGAGGCATACGTGGGTCAGCATCACCTCATGGTCTGGGACGAACATGGATCAGTGTCATCTCATGGTTTGAGGTGGAGTGGGTCACTGTCCCTGGCTGAGGTGGGGCAGATGGGGGTCGTTGTCAGATTGTCTGAGGTGGTTGTGCTCAGTATGGTGCCCTCCCCGTGGAGATTTGGAGATTCCCCCAACTTTGGGTGAGAAGAGACTCAAAAGGAGGAGATTCCCACAAAATGAGCCTTTGGGGTTGTGTTGGGGGCCATGGGGGTCGTTGTCACCTCAAGGTCCAAGGTGGACCTTTGCCAGTGCTCCTCACGGTGGAGGAGCTGTCACGGCCTCTGTTGTGCTGAAGGGAAGAGAAGTTACCCCAAAATGTGTCTTTGGGGCTGAGGTGGGAGGAGTGGGGTTTGTTGGTCCAAACAGGATGTGGGCTGGTGCCCCCCACGTGGATATTTGGGGAAGAACTCCAGGGGAGGAGACATGCCCCCCAAATGAATGTGTGGGACTGGGGAGAGGGGAATGGGGCTACTGTCATCTCACAGTCCAGAGGGGACTCATGTGCCCCTCATGGCATGGGATGGAATAGATTCTGGCTCTATGGGGTTGTAGATGCTGCCCCACACACATAGGGCAGAATGGGAAAAGGGTCATGGAACTGCTCTTCCCAACAGGAGATGGTGGCGGGGACATCACTGTGGAGGCAGGCCCGGGGCTGGGGGTGACCCTCGCAGCGGCAGCGCTGCAGAGGGAGCTCCTGTGGCCCTGGGGGGGACTCACCCCACCACCCTCCTCCGGGAGTCGGGGGGCAGCCAGAGAAGGACCCCACGGAACACAGAGGCTACTCCAGAGAGGGTCTGTGGCGGGGGCAGACCCCCAGCTACGGGGTGCTGGGATGTGCCGATTCCAGAGGGTTAATGTCCCCTTGGGACAGATCAAACCCCCGGTAGGTGAGGAGGGGGTGAGGGTCTCCCCCATCCCCGAGAGCCGGCGGAGCCGAAACCCCCTCGCTCTCTTACCCACCCCCGGCGCTGAAGGAGCAGGTTGGGGGAGTGGAAAAATGCAGGTGATGCTTCGGCTGTGGCTTCGGAGGGAGAAGGAACCTTCTCCTCGGTGGGGCCGGTGGTGGGGCCGCTGCTGTGAGGCTGAAGGTCGGGGAGAAGGGACTGTTCCCTCTGGAGGGAGGTCCTGGGGTGGAGGAGATGCTGGCCAGAGGAGAGGTCTAGAAATGACCTCGGGCTCAGCAGGAATAAAAAAGCATCCTCCAGCGTGAGCTGGAAATTACGTTATCCTCCCCAAAAAGAGCGGTGGGAGGAGGCAGGGAGGGATTCTCCAGGATGAAAGAGCCGGTGGATGCAAACACTGCCACAGAGATGTCGGGCTTACTGGAAAGAGGTGGTGTAAGGACAGCTGTAAAGACCCGGCGTGGCCCGGCGTCCTCTGAGCTGGGACGCGGGTTAGTAACGTGGAAAACCTGGGAGATTTGGGATGGGGGGCGGAGGGACGGCTCCGGGTTGTGCCACAGAGCGCTGGGTACACCCCCTCCGCCCCACCGATGGCTCAGGCTGTAGGGAAGAGGCTGCAGAAAGGGGTCGATTGGGGTTTGTAGCTTTTAAAATAATCCTTAGGGATCAAAGATTTTTTTTTTCCCTGTTTTTTTTTTTTTTTTGAAGGAGCCGCGGGGGTGGAGGGGAGGGGACGTGCGTGGGAAGGGTGCGTGAGATGTGTACGTAGGAAATAAGCCCCTGGAATCGTGCAGTGCAACAGCAAATACATATTTCTTCTGCATCTTCAATGTCATTTGTGCAGCATTCAAAGCACATTTGTTCTCAACTTCTGCTTGGGGGTTTATTCTATTTTTATGGGTTTTTTACGGNGATGTCTGTGGGTCATGCGTGCGAGGATGATGAATTGGTCTGCGACCCTTTCTCCTGCTTCCCCTGGTGCTCCCGAGTGCTGATCCCATCAGCAAAGGCAGTTCTCGATGCAGATGCTCCTCTGGCAAGTTGGAGTTTTCCTCTCCCGGAGTCAGGCAAAAGGAATGATTGTGCTTTAGCCGTGCACAAACACTTCAAGCCGTGGCATGCTCGAGTGAGCCGGTGGGGAGGGGGACGCCGGAGCAATGCCGGCAGGGACAGAGGAGGGGATACATGTAGGGAGCTGGTTTTTGGGAATATGAGGAACCAAAGCTCAAGTTGCCCAGACTTTTCCCTGCTTTGTTAATGCAGAGGAAAAACGTTTGCAGGGCTGGGAATGCCGAAGGGGATGGGAAAGGAGCACTGCAGACCGGATCACCTTAGGTGAAATCAGGGAGCTTTCTCTCCTGTTGATCCCTAATCCCATTAGTGTGCTGCTCCTGCTTTTTTTAAGGCGTGGAGCTGACTCCCAGTATCTGACCAGAGCCAGAATTAACTTCCTGGGATCTGTGGAGTAGCCTCCACGAGGGTGTCTTTTTGCATTCCCACCTCAGCTGTTGCAAATGCCATTAAAATTAATCTGGAATGCGGTGATGGGACCAAGACTGGAACGTGCTGGTTTGGCCGCCTTTGCCTGCGGCGAAACAGCTCCGTTCTGGGAAGAGGTTTGTGCGTGGGGATGGAGGAGGAGAACCTGGGATGGTGTAAGTCCAGAGTGGAATGCTCCGAGCCTGGTTTCCTGCAGGATCACGGATACGCGTGCACGGAGCGTAATCGGGATCGTACGTTACGTAGGGGCTGTCGTGGGTGTTGCTCAGCAGCTGGAATGAAATCACAGAGAATAGAGAGGGGGCAGGTTGGAGTAGTACAGAAATGCTCCTCCTGAATTCCTTAGGGAAATCTGGGTTTGGAGTTGAGGGATAACACAATTCTTGTAGGGGCTTCTTCTGAATATCGGGAAGACTTGTCAATAAGATGATGAATAAATAACATTTTGTGGCAGAAGTATAAATACACATCAAGATCTTATTTTAGCAAGGTTGTCTCTTTGTTTTGTCAGGATTGTGGGAGAAGGAGCTTGTTTTGGAGCAGTCTGGATGGGGGCTTTGTCTGCTGATTTTGTTCTCTGCAGAGGGTGAATCGTGACCAGGCAGGAGGGCTGAGGGGGCAGTGTGAGTACTGAGGGGGGGCTTAATGATATTCCTGTTTTTTTATGTTTTTTTCTTGCTCAGCCGAGAACTGAAGGCTGTGTTAACACTGCCTTCCTGTAGTGGCTGTTGGAAAAATAGTATACGTTGTAAAAATGTGTGTGTGTATACATATATATTCATATTTTTAATTCTTGCTCAAAGTAGTCTGATCCCAAATGGATTCCAGGAGTCTGATCTCAAATGCCATTCCTACCGATAAGGCTCAGCTCCTGGAGTTTTTACCTCCATAAATGTACGGTTTTCACCTCTCATCTCAAATCTTAGATTCTCTTGAGGACTTGAACAGTTCATCCAGACTGCCCAGAAAGTGAAGGATGCCAGTTGGGGCACATTATGCTCATTATAGAGCTGCTGCTCTGCAAGATGCAAAGGGCTGTTCCTTGAGGGAATGCTGTGGTTTTGCTGGGAGTAGGCTGAAGGAAGGTCTAGAGTCAGAGCTTGCCGGGGCTATCGCTTTCACTGCAGCTGTTCAGCTGCATAAATCTGGGAGGAACAGTTGTGGCTTGAAGCTTCTGTATGTTCAACAGTTGCACAGGTTGTGTGAATGACAGGAGTGAACTTCCCTGTGTGAGGTACCTTTCCTTAACCCCTGTCAGAACTGGGTCACTGGGTCAGGGGTGCAGTCCTGGAATACAGGGTTTATGGAGCCCGATCCCTTGCGTTGCACTGTGCTATTAAAGCAAACCTTATTGGATTCCATTGGATTAAGGGGATGTGGAGCTCGAGCTAAAATGAATGCTGACCAGCTGGAAATCGCTCTGTGTCTGTTAAACTGTCAGCAGTGGGGAGTTCCGTGACTCCAGTGTGTACTGTATTTGTGGTTTTGTTATTAAAACAGGTTTGAATAAGTATCTGGGAGTAAAACATTCTGTAAAAAAAAAACCCCAAGCAGACCACAACAACCCTTGTCAGTGTTTTGACATTAAAACATTTTGTGTATGTGCCTGACTAAAAGAAAAAAATCCTAAAATTTAGGCGGAGAGTTGACATCTTTTTTATTAGTGGAAAGACCAAAATCTGTGAGTTGTTCGACTTTGGAGGTGGAAGGATGAATCAATGGGTTTAAATGGAATATGTGGTATTTAATGACTCCATGATGAGTGGGTTCAGGCTCTCCTAAAATACTTTGCTCTGGGTTAATCTGTGAGTTAGAGACACACAATTTTGGATAGTTTAGAAAAACAGGCAGCTACGACTCTGAAGTTCTCTGCCCAAATCCCTCCAAGTGGGAGACATCTGCTTGTCAAAGAGCAGATGAAGGGGAAGCTGCTGACCTAATGCTGCCTCCTTGTCTTGGTTTGGGATGTTCAGCTCTGTAGAGCCTTTCCATAAATTTCCTGGCACGCTGGAATATTTTTTTCAGCTTTTTCTGGTTAGCTTGTCTGGCAGCTGAGTTTTTCCCTTTAGCCAAGTTTTAACAGCTTGCTTTTATAGTATGGAGTTTTGTCAGCTTTTGACAAGTTGGCAGAGGGAAGACATTCTGGGATAGATGATAAATATGTTCTCCCGACAAAATCAGGTCTGGGGTATAACTTCTTTTTTTTTTTTTTTTTTTTTCCCAGTGAGGTTGTTCTCTCTCCCAAAACTCTTCCCCGTTCCACCCCCATTCCTCAGAGCTTTCCACAGGATCTCCTGAAGGAAGTGCTGGGCTGTGGGTGTGGAGGTCCAAAGACATTGAAGTGCAGAGCATGTAGGTTGTGTGTGAGTGAAAATAATAATAATAATCCTAATAAATGATGGGAAAAAAAGGCTTTATCCCTTGAGTAGGGTCTCCATGGGCTGCGGGTGGTGGTGCTGCTCCGTGTCTTGTTGAGTGGTTCCCACTAGAGGGGGTCCAACCACAGATGTTGGAGCGGATCTGCTGGGCCAGCCTTGAGAGGGCAGGGATTTCTCCATACCTTCCCTTGGGAGAAATAATGTCCTGCCCTGACCTGCTGGGAACTGGCCTTCCCATGTGGCTCGGTGTTTCTGCGGTGACAGCGTGGCTTGGGGAGGTGGGGGGGTGGGATTTGGAGGAGAGCTGGAGTTTGGTTTCCTCTTGGATGCTGTTGAGGAAGAGCCATGTGGCTGTGCAGTGACAGCAGCTCAGCAACTGTGCCCTGGTGTTTGGGGAGGAGGAAGGGGAAGCAGAACTGCTCTGGTGACCTGACTTGGTTCCTACTGGAACCAGCATAAAGTTTCCATGGCTTTCAAGGAGAAGACCACCTGTGCCAGGTATTTTTGAGGCATCATCTCCAGGAGTCCCAAAACTCTAAGGGAACTGTAAGGGAATGCTCCCACCCACCTGGTCCTTGACCAGAACATCCCTTTCCAGTTGTTCAAGCTTCCCTCTGCACTCCAGGAAAAACAGCCATGCCTCGTTTTCCCACTCACCCCACGGTTTGATCTCTAATGCCAGTGGCAACCTGGAAGTGCCTTTCCTGGTGGAGGGGAGGCAGAGTGCCAAGGGGAGGAGGAAAGATGGCTCACCATTTTTCTTCTGTTAAAATCCCAAGCTCTCTATTTTCCATCTTTCCAGACACTTCCATTTTGCTGTTGGCTGCACTGAGCTGCCTTTATTCCTTGCAGTGGTTCTCCTCTCCGAACAAATGTAGGTTATTCAGGGAGCATTTCTTTTAATGAAAAGGATGGAGGGAGAACTGATGGTGATAAAGCATCTCCTTGGAGCAGAGCTGCTTTTGCTGCCTTGAGACCGCAAGGAGCAGAAATTGGACATCAAACATGTAATTTTCCTTGGGGAATGAAGGTGAGCCTATGGAGAAGTCTGGATCTCTCACAGAACTTCCATTTTGCTTTATTTCCCTCAAATCCTGACTTGATTTTTAGCACCTGATTGTGGTGAAAATCAGCAGTAGTAAAAGGCAATGTTTTAACACCTGGCAGCTTTTAGGCAGGAGGAGCTGTGAGTCAGAGCAAGGCTTTGCTAGAGAGGAAATTAAATTGTAATTAAAGGCATAAGCAAAGAACATGTGCCAAATATTGTTACTTCATTGACCCCTCCTCCTGATGCGCTGGGATTCAGACTGATGGCCAAGTCTGCTTTAGGGCACTGAGATGCTTTTCCAAATGGAATCCCAAGAAAATGGGGAAAGAGCTTTCCTGGGGAGAAGGATTTTAAAAAATCCTCAAACCGCGCAGCAGTCTCAGAGCGGGAGGAACACCTTGGATTTCTAACCCTGGGGAGCAGAACAGCACAGTCCTTGCAGGGCAGATCAACAAGGCACATCCCATATCCTTGGGCTGCAATGTCAAGGATGATCCCAAAATCTTCTGGGTTGTGGGACTGAGCATTTGGCTGTGTCCCAGGGTAGCAGGAGCAGCCCATTGCAGCTGGACTTTTTTTTTTTTTTTTTTTTTTTGCAACTGCCCCCACTCTGGGAATTTGTGTTTTCCACCACTCTGTATTTCAGTTTCAGCCTGTGTTTGGTTATGTGGAATTGCTGGAGCACAGGAGAAGTCTCAGGAGCTGCTGTTTGTCCACCCCTGGACAAATTTTACCAATGGACTTTGGTTATTCCAGTGTAAGGGGGTGTGCTATTCCTCGTATCCAAGTCTTGAACCAGCAACAAAATCAGATCTTGGCCAAGAGACAAAAAAACAGAGCAAAAGCCCCTCTCAAACGTGTCCCCAAAACTATAGTGGGACTTGGAGACTGTGCTTCTCCTCACGTCTCCTTTCTTCAGGAATCTCTGAGAGCTCAGGTTCACCTATGAAATATTCACAGTCTGTCCTTAAGTGACTTCAGCTGCACAGAAAATCCTTTGCAGAATTGGCAGCTTTGCTGAAACCTTCTGTGTTCCAGCCCAGAGCCTTTATCGTGCCCTCCTCTTCCTCTGCCCTGCTCTGCCTGGGCGGTGGCACGTTGGGATGGTTTGGTTTTCCTGCCACAGAGGCTGTTGAGGGTTTTTGTATCCCAAAGTCGTACCTATGTTCTGTCATCGAATAGAATCATAGAGTGGTTTGGGTTGGAAGGGACCTCAGAGATCATCTAATTCCAGCTGTCCCCAGGCAGGGATGCCACCTACTAGACCAGGTTTCTCCAAGTCCAGTGTGGCCTTGGACACTTCCAGGGATGGGGCAGCCACAGCTTCTCTGGGCAACCTGTGCCAGGGCCTCACCACCCTCACAGCCAAGAATTTCAGTGTCAGACCTAAATCTCTCTCTTTTAGTTTAAAAACCATTCCTGCTTGTCTTATCACTGTCTGTCCATGTAAAAAGTCACTTTCCCTCTTTTTTTTCATTCCCCCTCTAATTACCCGCTTTCGCACAGGATGGGTTAAGGGAATAGGCATCTTCTCCCTGTCCCATGGGGAATAGGACTAAGACAGGAATCTACCCAAAGCTGCCTCAGTGCCCTGCAGATGGTCTGTGAATGGGGACTAGGAAAACCAAGCCTACTGTGATCAGGTTTAAGTGAACACTGCAGAGGTCCGAGCTCAGGCTGAGCTGCATCTCCTGGTCTGCCTTCACAGCAAGGTGGATGAGGGAGAGGTTTCCCATAAAATCCCCACCGCTTTGGCAGAACTCTTATTAAAAACTCTTCAGGAGCAACGATGCAAAAGGCTCTGGCACCTGGAGCTGCCTTTAGCGCTTTTCTAATTAAACCTGTGGAAAAAACCAACCCAGGTGAGAGAGGAGCATGTCTGGCTGCCGGAGCCTCCCTCAGCCCCCAGGGCTCCGTGGGATTTCCTGTAGGGACAGGGGAGCTGGGTCATGTTTCTGCATCAACAATGAACACTGGATTTTACAACTCTCCACAAAAATCCAGGAGAGATGGGCTTCCTCATCCTTTCAGGGAGACGATTCCGACTTGTGTGCTAAAGCAGAGGGATGAGAACTATCCCTGTGAGTTTACAGCATTTCAGTGTCTGGGAAAATCACCTTTTCTGTTGTAAAAGAAGAACAGTTTAACTCCTCATGCTTGGATCCCCTCCACAGGCAGTCCTGGATGACAGGACTGGCAGGAATGTGCTGCCTGATCTACCAAACACAGAAGACAGCAGTAAAGCACCAGGAGTGGTTCTGAGTTTGGGATTGGAATTCATCCCAGTTATGTCTAAGTGAGGGAAAAAAGAGCAACGGAGGCCGCTGTTGTTGAAGTAAAAATTGTAAAGAGTGGTATAAGCAGAAGGCATTTAAATAATGTAAACAGTCTGGCAGGGGAGGAAGGATGGGAGGCATTCCAGAAACAAAGGGAAAATAGTTTTAAAACATGGCTAAAAATACAGCAACTCTCGAATTCCAGAGATTATCTCAATTAGCGCTTTTTCAATGTATCTTTACAACAGAATTGTAGGAGTTCACAAAAGATAATGGAGGCTACGAGATAGGGAGCAGTGATATTAATTTGTTTAATTAAAAGGATGAAGGGCTCCCTAAAATAAGATTCACTTATCTCCTATTGCGGGGAAGAACGAGGAGGGTTTATTGGGAAAACTGCGGCTTGTGGTGTCGTAGTGTGAAAAAGTGTGGAGGGAGCCAGGGCTGGGAGGAAGAGCCCCTTCTTCAGCCTCAGCAGTTCCTTGCTCAGTGACTTTCAACAGCAGATCCCTTCCCATGGGATTTATGTGCTGTTAAAGCAAAATGGGATGATTTTACACTTCCGAGAGGATTTTGTTTCGTGTTCGGGGAGCAGGAATTTGGACATTTTCCTCCGAAAGAAACTCAAATATCCAGACACTGGAGCTTTGAGGGGCAGGCAAACGGGATTTTAACTGGAATGTGGATGTGTGGAGCTGTGGATGGATGTGCTGGATGTCCGCTGGCTCTGGAGGTGTGGTGGCATGTGTCAGAATTTATGTCCAGCCTCAGTTCTGCATGTCCATCCCTTGGCCCTGGGGGGAATCATGCATGGATATCCAGCTGGATGGTAGGAAGTGTAGGGAGAGACAGTGGGGTCCAGGGAGGAGAGAAGACCCTCATGCAGATCTAAATTAAATTAACCCCCCTGGATGTATATTAATATGTTAAGTAGCACTATGCTCTGTATCCCAGCTCAGCAATATTCCGAAGCACTTTATTGCTTTAATGGAGGGATAAAATAGAACCTGCAATTATAGTAATTTTTTCTAATTGAATATTTTGCTTTATTCTTTCCCTTTCAAAGCTTGACTGTAAGTACCAGCCTTCATAAAGCTTTGGAAATATTTATACTTTCCCTCTCTGGCAATGGGTGTAAATATGCTTTTTCTTGGGCAGACTGTTTGGGTCCCTCATGGATGAGGAGCAGAACAGCTCTGGAGAGCTGTGGGAAATACAGCTTTCCTTGTTCCTTTGAACTAGCTTGCCATTATCACAGAATCTTGGAATGGTTTGGGTTGGAAGGGATCCTGAGGATTATCTGGTTCCAACCAGGGACACTTTCCACTATCCCAGGTTGCCCCAAGTCCCATCCAACCTGACCTTGAACACTTGCAGGGATGGGGCAGCCACAGCTTCTCTGGGAAACCTGTGCCAAAGTTTCTTCACAGGGAAGTATTTATTCCTAATATCCAATCTAAATCTACTGTCTCTCAGTTTAAAGCTGGGAAATAACTTATTTCCCATTAGGTGGAGAGTGGGGAACACCCAGTGTTACAGATTCAGTGTTTTCTGTCACCCTACATCGGCTTGACAGGAATGTCAGGTGTCTTTTTAATTAACTTCTTGTTAGTGGCCAAGTGGACAACTGCAGCAGCCAGGCTGTTATCCCCAGTCCGTGTTCTGTGTAAGGGGATGAGATCCTTGATTTTTTCCACCCAAGCTGACTTTGGGGAGCAGGATGGGTAAAAGCACCTTTCAGCATCTTGCTTGGGCAAGATGTAAATGGCAAGTGAAAGCAAAAGCTGAAGGGCAGAGTCCTTGCCCAGATCCAGACAGGTGACGACAGGGACAGGGAATTAAACCTGAAACACTGATGGTGTAATTGGGTGCCTGTTGAGTTTTTTGAAGTGGCCATTTTCGGTGCCAGCTCTTCAAACCCAAGTTCCTCCCTCCAGCTCCAGCCTCGAGCAGCAAAATGCAGCTAAATTAACATAATAATTGGGTTATGCATTCCGGGTGCTGAATCTGGGGTTTAAAGAGGGAGATGTGCTGATACTCCCTCCCTGCCATGGGATGCTATCAGTCTGAGCTACTCCAATAGCTGTCTCTTCCTCTGAAGGGGACTTTTGATCCAATAAACTGCTTATCTGGTGTAGTTGTCCTTTCATCTGGAGTGGGTGGTGTGTGACGGCTGATGGAAGGCACAGCATTGTGGGTCGTTTATGAATATTAATTAGGAGTGGAAATAATTTGGAACAGTGTGTGCACCGGCTGCAGAAATCCATCAGCTCCTGCCTTGCAGGAGGAGACTCACAAATCCCGGGAAGATCCGATCTCACGTCGGGGTGTGAAGTCACCACGCACGTTCTGTCACGGTGACTCGGTGATACAGCAGGAGGTCATTTCAGGGCTTTATTTCCCGTTGTTTGTTACAACTGGGCTGGGGGAGAAATGGTTTCCTGGGGAAAAGCTGCAGCAGTGCCTTGCCAAGTCATGTGCATCCGACCTGGAGCGGGAGCTGGAGGGTGAGGTTTGGCCTGGGCACGTGGCTGTGCCGAAAGGCAGCGCTTGATAAGGCTTTGGTGCCCTTGTTCCAGTGAAGGACGAGCTTTTCTCCTGAATGCTTAATCTCACCTTAGTCCTTGTCACTCCGGGGCCGTTGTCACACACTGACGTAAATGCATCGTGCCACTGACGCTGGGAGAGGCTCCAGCCCCAAATGTCACACAGCTCACTTTTGGATGATAGCAGAGCCCTTCAGAGAATCACAGGATGGTTTGGGTGGGAAGATCATCTTGTTCATCTTAAAGATCATCTTGTTCCAACCCCCTGCTATGGGCAGGGAGACCTTTGCCCTTTCGTGGTTCCATCTCGTTGCTTTCCTCTTCTTCGAGTTGCTCCTTTGAATAAAAGACCCATAAGACCCCACCCATGTGCTCTGATCACGGATAGAGCCCACTTCATCTTCCCTGATCTCACCCTCAGTGGCCACATCTCCTCTTGGGAGCACAGCAGTGGCAGGATTTGTCCTGTGGCCCCGAGATGGGCTGGCATAGCATGGCTGTTTCTCCCATGTTAAACCTTCATGGCCTTTGGGAGAGGGTGGCTTTCACCAGGATGCCAGCTGGGAATGGTTCCAGTGGTGCCAAGATGCTGCTGAGCTGGGGGCTGGTAGGTCCCAGCCAAAATTGTGCCAGGGGCGATCCTGTGGTGGTTGAGCCACACAAATAACATCAGACCTGCCTAAGGGGCCAGGAGGAGCCCAGAAGGATGCAACACATTGAAAGGAAAATACTCCCCTTACTTAGGGTTAGTTTTAATTTTTATGAGAATATGGTTGGTTTGGTTTTGGGGGTTTTTTTACGAAGGTATATCCAGCCTATCACAATCTCCAGGAAACTCCACTTCTAGCTTTTGGATGTGGCCATATGGTTTACCTGTTTGGGTCTATATCCAGTTGTGGATCCCAGATCCCTTCGTTGGATTAGATTCTGCGCATCACCTTTGAGAGAGTTACATTCAGTGGGTCACTTTAGTATTAATGCATTAAGGGTGAATCCCAGGTGAGGTGGGGAAAGGACAAATGCCAAGGCACGTCATAGAATCATGGAATGGTTTGGGTTGGAAGGGGCCTTTAAAAGTTATTTCGTTCCAACCACCCTGCCATGGGCAGGGACACCTTCCACTAGACCAGGTTGTTCCAAGCCCTATCCAGCGTGGGCTTGAACACTTCCAGGGAATCTAGCAGAGTCCCAAATGGGTCCATCTAGCTGAGACCCAGATGTTTGTGTCCTTGTGGACTCATCCTGCTTGGATGCTGACGAGGGAGGATGTGCTTCGTTGCTCCTCAGCTTCTCTCTGAGTTGCTTCGCTCTGCAGTGAGGACCCAGTGAGGTTAAACTGGGACCATGCTGGGAGCACTGGCCAGGCTGCAAGCCAGAAACTCCTCCCCCAGACCCATCCAACTTTAATTTGGGGGTTGATTTATTTTTAAAGCACACCAGGTAATTAACTGCTTTACTTTAAGACTCCTCAGAGCCCTTCAAACCAGCGCTTCAGAAATGGGTTGATTATTCCGCTCCCTTCAAAGCGCGGTGTATTAGGAAAAGTCGGCTCCCGCAGGCACGTCCCTCTGGCAGCCCACAGGCACTCCAGGGGTGCCACCACGTGTCACACACGCTCAGTGTCACAAATCACTCTCCTGGCCACTTGCTCTTAAGTGGGGCACGGCGGCTGTCAGAGGGTCGTCATCCCGATCCGCAACGTTCCCGTCGGCATCTCCTCCCGTCCCCGGCGTGGCTGGGTTTGGGTCTTTGAACCAGCTTTTCAATTGTGAGCTTTAGATCTGGGATAATAAAACATCAAAGTAAGCCAGACTTGTTGTGGAAACAGAAAAAAAAAAATAAAAATCAGGACACTCAGTAGGACTTCAGGGAGTAATAAATTTGTTCTATATTTAATCTCGTATTTATCGCAGTGTCAGTATGAGACCACTTCATTTTACTACTTTAACTGTGTCTAAGAATAACTGAATCCTTGAAATATTGAGAAAGTGGCTGATACCTGGTGGTAGCTGATGGGATCCAGCTTTAATAGTTATTGATTGGTTTCAAAAAGCTCCCAGTAATATCACATCTGAGCTACTGTATGTGGGGAGTTCAAATCCTATCAGTTATTTAAGATTAGAAGTAATTGCAGATTTGCAGCTTAATCATCTCTCAGTAGGTGAATCCAGCCAGGACTTCAGGTGTCATTTATAATTTTGCAAAAAAATTATGGTTGATCTGCTCTGGTTTTATTGTGTGAAAATCTTGACATCCCTAAGTTCAAATATTGTCAGACATTTCCTCAGCTGCTGTGAAATCGGTGTGGCTTCTCCCATTGGGATGCAAAAGCCCCGTTTGAAATCTGGTTGTCTAACAGGGAACACAAGGGATAAAAGAGCCCTGTAGGGTCTTAGTGCCTTGGTCCTTTCTGGTTGTGCCCCGTGTCTCAGGCTGTGCTGAAAAAAGCCACATATCTTCGTAGAAAATTAAAAATTAACCCTGAGTAAAGGGAATATTTTCCATCTAGAAATTCAGGAGAGCAAAAAATCAGATTAAACACTGCTTTTTAGTACTGAAACTCTGCCTGGGTAACCTGGCATTTACCTGTGCTTCACTGGAGTGCTTCAGAACACCACCGTAAATGATGCTTTGTTATCATTTGTGTTCTTAGCCTTTGTTTTACTGCTCTGGAGTTTAATAATTCCATTTATCAAAACATTTGGGTTTTTTTCTTCCTTTTTTTTTTTCCCCTGGTATGGCTTGTTGCACAATTAGAGGCTCATTATTTTGTTTGGTTGTGATCAAGCTCTGCCTGCAACGAATTTCCTATTTGAACACACAGATCTCCTGGAATTCCCTGCTGCTCCTTTCAGCAGGAACCGGCTCTTTGCACTTCCTGGGAAGTGACCAATTTTTTTAGCAGGCAGGGCAAATTATTTCTGATTTTTATTGTTGGTGTTTCAGCTGTGTTCTCAGAGGAAGTAAAAAAGAGACCACAACTGTTGGGAGCTGCAAAACTGCAGCGGGAGTTTGAATTCAGGGTTTAAATTGAATTTCTGATTTCTTTACTGACTTCTTTGCCTGGGACCAGATTATTTCCCCCTTTCTTTCAGGGGATTAGGGGATTTGTAAACCACCACGCCTGACAAAGGTAAAACACTGGGAGGGGCACAACTCTTCTGTCTGCATTGAATGAGTTGCTTTTAGGGTCCCGAAACTATCTGTGGTTTGGGGGAAATGGTGAGGAAAGGCAAAACCATCCTGTTGTTTTGGAGGGGAGCTGCTGAAGGATTTCGTGTAGGAATTAGTGAATGAGGAGGTACCGACTGAAAATTTGCTATTTAGTGTCATTTCCCACATGGAATATGGGTCTCACTTGAACAGAAGGTTGTTCAAGGCTCCTGACTGCTCAAGGAGCCAGGCTGGGATCAGGGAAGTGTTCCTGATTGGACTCTGTGCTGGGTCCTTGGGTGCTGCTCATAAGGGACCACAGCCCTAATGAAGAGTTAAAATGCACGTATTTGTGGCCCTTAAGTCCCTTCCAACTCAAACCATTCCATGATTCTGTGATATTTAGACCGGATATTTTGCCTTACGGTCAAGGAAAGGGTCCTTGCCTTGCTCACGTGTTCCACTGGGTGTGGTATTAATTGGTTCTGTGAATTAACTGAGCACTAAGCTTCATTAGGCTGCCATTATGGTTGCATTTGTATTCCTCCTGTCCTAAATCCTCAGTGAAAACATCTGTTAGTCACTCAAAATAGAAGTCTGCATCCTTAGGAGCAATTTCCCCACCATAAAACTGGAGATTTTTACCCATCAGACACCTTTAATGATACTTATTTTTCTTCCCGTGCCAGAGAAAACCTTTCAGTAAGACACTTAATCTGTGTTAACTCCAACTGCAAGTGTGTGTCCATGTCTATGAGGCCAGTGGGATTCTGAGAGCTCTGAGATGGGCAGTGTCCTGTCCTCCCTCCTTGGCATTGCCCCTCATGTGTTTTCTGCTCTTTCCCGTTTTCCTTCTGTAGGAGTGTGTTCAACTTTGCTCAGAATAATTGAATCCTTGAGGTTGGAAAAGACCTCCAAGATCATCCAGTCCAACCTGTGCCCAATGCCCACCTTGTCACCCAGCCCAGAGCACTGAGTGCCACGGCCAGTCGCGCCTTGAACTCCTCCACCACCTCCCTGGGCAGCCCCTTCCGATGTCTGACCATCCCTTCAGTGAAGAAATTCGTCCTGATGCCCTACCTGCAGCTCCCCTGGCACAGCTTCAGGCCGTTTCCTCTGGCCCTGTTGCTTGTTCCCTGGGAGCAGAGCCTGATCCCACCTCACTGCCACCTCCTTTCAGGGAGTTCCAGTTTCAGTGTTTCCTTTGATCCATTTGTTGGGTCCCTAAGAAATGTTCTGAGCGAGCTCCTACCTCTCCCAGGCTGACTGTCCCTGCCCTTGGAGCATCATCTGCTGGGTTCCCATCCAGCCAGGGACCCTCAGGAAGTCTCAAGTTTTCGGAGCTTGGGTCCCTTGGCCTTATTAATGAAAGAGAAGTTCATAATAGAAATGCAACTGCAAAACCTGACAACTGAAGACTGGTTTCACTGAGAGCGCTGTTATGCTCTGTATTGGATTTCAGAGCAGCTTCTTTGTAGGAGCAGGGAATGTCCAAGAAAAATTTACCATCCCAGATGTGGAATTTGCTCCTACAGCCTTTGCCGGATGATGATTCTGATGATAACACCAGAATTATTTGCCCGATATATTCCTAATCATCTGAGTAGAATTATAAAAAGAAATTCCAGCTTTAAATTAGGCTGTTTACCCATTTAAATTAGAACTGTTTGCCAGCTCTGGGTGTAGCTGTGACATTCCCATTCAGGCCACAGCAGAGAGGCTGATGAAGCAGAGAGCCCTGAAGAGTTGGATACGTCTAAACCCTCTGGATTCAGTCAGCAAAGTCAGCCTTTGTCAGTTTATGAGCTCCTGCTCTTTTTTCCGCCCCCCGGGGGACTTCTGTTATCTGATAAGGTTGTATCGCCTTGGGTCAAACCAGTGGGATTATCTAAATGAGGCTGTTTGCTACCAGTCCTTCCCGACTCAGCTCTGCTCCCGCTTTGATGGAAGCCCTTCCTGGGGTGTCCTGCGGTTGTTCCATCGTGCCTTTGGTGAATTAAAGCGGTGACTCGTGTCCTGAACGAGTCAGAGCTCGGGGTGACAGGGACAACCAGCCATTGTGCAGCGCTCCCTGTGATCTCTAATCACTGCCCGAGCCAAAGGAAGGAACCACAAAGCAGCAGCGATGTTTGGTGTTTTTTAAAGTAGTTCCAATTTGAGAATAAAACACTTTTTTTTTTTTTTTTTTTTTTTTGAACTCTACCGGTTACTGAAAACAGCTCACAATGCTTGAAAGAGCTTTTCTGGCAGTACAGGGAAGTATTTTCAGGGCCAAAACGTCGTTTGCGGCTCATTATCGTCTCTCTGATGGCAAACAGAAAAGAGCACAGGTGGCCAAGGAAAAGGTGTTGGTAAATTGTGATTTTCCTCCAGGTTATCCAGCCATCACCTGGCATTTGTGGCTTTCAAAGTTCCTGAGCAGGAGGTGGCATGCGTTTAACAGACTGCGGTGGATGTTTTAGTCCTTGTGAGGGTTTTTGGAGCTTGGCAAAGTTTTCTTTAGTGCTTTTTTTTGGTAATTTTTGCTTTGCTTGGTGTCTCTGTTTTAAATAGGGAGATTCCCACATTAGGGAGGTCCCCCGCCCATGGCAGGAGGGTTGGAACGAGATAATCCTCAAAGTCCCCTCCAACCTAAACCATTCCATGAGTCTGTGAATTCTGAGGGCATGAAATAGTTCTCCTGCAAATACTGAGAACAGGACAATTACAGCTGTTTTATTGGGTGTTTTTTTTATTATTATTTGTTTTGTTTTCATGCAAATTCCTCTGTGGAATAGGGATTACTTGAGCCTTAGACATAGTAAGTTATCATGAAAGAGCTGAAACAGCAGGGTGAGTTTTTGCTCCTTGCAGGGAGAGGAAATAAATGTGCAACAAAAAACCTTTCCATGGATTAATTGTGGATACTCTTATTTTTAAGTGGAGCAAGGCACTGAATATTCCAAGGTCAGTTTTCCAGCTTCTCTGTGGTGTTGAGTTGGACTCCATGATCTTAGAGGTTGTTTCCCACCTAAAGGAGTTATGATTTCTTGATGTGGAGGACCAGGTTCTGTCCTGGTGACTCAACAGAGTAATGACAGCTGGGAATTTGTCATATACTGGAGAGACTTGAAGATCCCTGGATTTTTTAGGGTTTGCCTGTGCAGTATCTCCTGGCTGGAGTTCCAGGACTACCCTGGAAGTGCCCAAGGCCAGGTTGGATGGGACTTGGAGCAACCTGGGCTAGTGGAAGGTGTCCCTGCCCATGGCAGGGGGTTGGAATAAGGTGAGCTTTAAGGTCCTTTCTACCCCAAACCGTTCCATAAATGACTCCATAATTCTCTGATTCTCCAGTCAGATGAGAAGCTGGTGAAGGAGATTTGGAATACTTGTGTTTGTTCTTGCTATTTTTATCAGGCAGTTATGTTTTGTGTGTATTTATTGGGCTTTGGGAATATGTTTAGAGAAATTCCTCCTGCTATGTTGGAGTTTCTAGCAGGAATGTATTTTATTTACTTTGCAGTCGAAGTGTGTTTTAGTGTGAAGGATTTTACAGGATCACAGAATCCTGGGATGGTTTGGGTTGGAAGGAACCTTTAAGATCATCCCATTCCAACCCCCTGCCATGGGCAGGGACACCTTTCGCCAGAAGATTGCATTTTAAAAATGCCTGTGGTCTCTGCAGAGAGCTGACCACCTTTGAGAAGGAGGGAAACCCAGCTCTGAAAACAGGACACAGACACTGTAATCCCCTCTCTGGATCAAATCCCATCTACCCCTGGGATACCCATGATGAGCAAGGCACCCGGGGTGATTTTACACAGAGATTCCTTGGCGTCAAACCAGGAATAGCTTCAGCAGCTTCAACAGCTCTTGGATGAGTCATTGCGCTGTGGTTTCTCTCATTTTTCTCATATTTTACCACTTGGAGTAACTCGCCGCAGGTTCTGGTGAGAGTTGGGTCTCCACTGATTTCTCTGCAGCAGGTTGTGAATTGAAGGAAAATCCTGGAAGAGGGCAAGCACTGAGAAGGGAGCAAGGAGGTATGTTGCCTGAATATTTCCTAGGAGGCTACCAAGTGGTGCAATAACTGATCTCAAAGGTGATGGGTGTTTTAAAAGGGAAATCTTGGGTCTGATTTCAGCTGCTGGATGATGTGATTTCACTCCTGTCTTGGAGCCGTCGCTGTAGGAGCAGGTTAGGAACAAGGTGAAGAGCTGGTGAGTGAATTGAGGAATGTCATGGCTCAGATAAGAGGCAGCAGGAAATCTTGTGTGGGGTTCTTCTGAATTCCTAAGAGCAGGAAACAAAGGGAAAAAGCAGTTGAATTCGGCATCTCGAGAGCTGTCTGTTATTCTGCCTTATAGGAAGGAAAATTCCAAGTAGCTTCAGCCTGTTCTTCTCATGCAGTTAATAGAACTTTATACTGTGATAGCTCCTGTTAAAATCATTTATTTTCTCAACCTAGAAATGGATCCGTAGTTTTGTTCACAGAGGTTACTCAGTGCATGAAGTTTTGATGTCTCTTCATAGAATCATGGAATGGTTTGGGTTGGAAGGGACCTTAAAGCCCATCCAGTCCCAGCCCCTGCCATGGGCAGGGACACCTTCCACTAGCCCAGGTTGCTCCAAGCCCCATCCAACCTGGCCTTGGACACTTCCAGGGATGGGGCAGCCACAGCTTCTCTGGGCAACCTGTGCCAGGGCCTCACCATCCTCACGGGGAGGAATTCTTCCTAATATCCAACCTAAATCTTTCCTGTTTTAGTTTAAAACAGTTCTTGGCATCTCACCTGAAACACGAGCCATGACCTGCACGATGATGCCTTCCCAGCCCTTCGGAGAGCAGGGCTGTCCCCTGGGATCCAAGCCCACTAATCCACCGTTTCTGCCTGAGCACTCCCGATCCCAGGGAGACTTTTCATCTCCAGCAGGATTTCAGGCCACAGACCTCATGTTCTCCAGGATGTGAGCAGAGTGTAATATTGATTCTAATGCTCACTGTGGTTATTTATTATGTTCATTAGCAGGGAGGAGATGAGAGCCCATCACGGGGTATTAAGTTGTCCCAGAGACACCTGCATAGTAAATTATAAATAAACAGTGGAGTAGAACTGGTGGGAAGCTGGGCTGGGCAATGTAAGGATCTACCAGCCAGGCTTTTTAAATGAATAACATTCAGGGTCAGTGTGGTTATTGCTTTCTGTGGCTGGGAATGCTGTTTTAAGGGACCTGGGTGAGTGGAGACATAACTGGACTGAGCTCCTTGAGGTCCGTCTTGAGATGACTCTTCTCTATTGCACAGCGCTGGGACTTTGGATACCTGTCTCCACATATCGAAAAAACCCAAAACTGGAGATAAAAACCCCCAAACTGCCCATTTTGCTGTAAATATACACTTCTAACAAAGCAAAGATTGAGCTGAAACAATTAATGTCCCTGAAGTGGTGATTGCTTGGAAGAGGGAGGTGAAAACCTGAGTAGAACAGGAGGTCTTTCCTTGTGCTGCTCATTTCAATTCCTTCCAGTTCACCACCAAATAGACCCTTTTTTATGCCAAGGGAGGTGGATGTTTGTGTGCAGCCGTGGGATTGTAGCATTTTCTGACCTTACTGGTTATTATGGACATGGTGGTTAATGTTCTTAGAGGTCTTTTCAAACCTTAATGATTCCATGATTCCACAACCCAGGATTCAGCTTTTACTGGAGGCTTTTGAACCCAGAACCAGAGCCTTGTGGTGTCCTATTTCATAGGAAAAATGAAACTTATTTGGCCAAAGGGGCCTCAGAAAAAGCTCAGTGAGGGAAGGACCAGTTGAAAGCAGTGGAATTCAAAACATAGAAGAGTGGCTAAACTTTTTTGGCTGCTTTTAGCTGCATTAACTATTCAAAACCACCCAAACAAACCCACATTTCTGCTTTGCTTTAAGCAGCCGTGACTTGTAAATAAACGATTCAGCTCTGTGCTCACAGCCTAAACCACTGGAGATGTATTTAAAGCCATAAACCCTGTTGCCGCACTTGTATTTTTGTTTTAAATCCTGTTTGTGCAAGGCTGTTAATTTACACAGGGCTTTACAAACACAGATAAGACACTTTCCCTGCCCAGGTAACTCGTTCTTCCAGGCCTGGGCTTCCCAAATTAATGCTTTGGCCAGGTATTAGGGCATCCCCTCGCTTCCTGTGAGCAATCCTTGAGCCTTTTTGTGTGCTGACATTGCTTCACCCAGGGGGTATCTGATTGCCAGTTGGGCCCTGGGCTCTATTTTGATGCTGGGAATAATTTTGGGGTGGTGGGTAGGGTTGTAGGAGCAAGTCGAGGCTTATATTAATCCCCAGCTCCCCGTATTTGTGCATAAACAATACCCCTGTATGACAAACATTAGTTAAGACATCTAATAATGACAGTTCTTGGCGTTTTTTGTTGTAGATCTGTCCCCTTCCTCGGTTTGGGAAGGATGCTCTTTATGTTTGGAAGCACCAGAGGTTGCATCTCCGTCCCACTGTGCTCGTTCTCCCGAGGGTTTTCTGGTGATTGCTCGTGGCTTCGAGCCCTTCAGACAGGCTGAAAACCCCGAGCGTTTCCTGCAGGAGGGTGTCGTGTCCTTCCCGTGCCAAATGGGTTAAAATCTCTGCCGTGGTGGTGGCAAACTGCGAGCTGGCAGAGGAAGGAATAAATCAGGGACCGTAGGAAGTGTTGTGGGGAGATGATCGTTAACCAGCATTCATGTGTAAAACGCGGCGTCGAGACATTCAAACACTGCTAATAGCCTTTGATTAACCATTTTTGTTTTGTTCTTGCTCAGTGTGTTAATCACTGTGATTAAAATGCTTAGCCACCATGGAGCTAGGCGTTTGGATAAATTAGGAAGTAAGCAAATCCAAACAGATGGGGCAGGGAAAATTAGTGTCTCTGGCAGGGCCGGCGTTAGACGAGGCAGGGCCAAGGAAGATTTAGGGAGAGACCCTAAATAATCTAAGAAAAGCAAATTTGCCTTCCCAGTGGGCCTGCCAGATCTCCCCACCCTCCTGCTCCTATAAAGCTTTGCTTCCTCAAGCCTTTTTCCTCTCTCTGCCTGTGGAACCCACTGCTCTCCTTACCAGGTCTGTCAGATCCCAGGATAAGCTGGGGCTCTGCCCAGGATGCTACAGCCAGGTTTGAAAAGCCATTCTTTGCTTTAGACAAGATTTATTAACATCCCAGTGTCTTTATGGGGTGGGTGCTGTGTCCCTGCTGCAAATCCCTGCAGACAGGACCTGGGGAGAAGGATCAGCCACTGAGTCCTGGCTCAGGACTGGCCCAGCTTTCTAGTTATTTGGGGGTTTTCTTCTTTTTTTATAGCAAAAGCAAAGGAATGCTCCTGATGTTCAACCCCTCCAAGAGGGTGTGGTCCTATCACATGTCAGAGGGAAGCCATTCCCACTTGTCCTGTCCCTGCAGGCCCTTGTCCAAAGTCCCTTTCCAGCTCTCTTGGAGCCCCCTTGGGCACTGGAAGAGGCTCTGAGGTCTTCCTGGAGCTTTCTCTTCTCTACATTGAACACTCCCTTCAGTGGGACGAGTGACTAATTTAAGCTGTTGGGTGTAGGGCTTAGTCCTGGTCTGATGCAGTTTTTCCAGAAAGAAGGGGAGTTGGGACAGTGGGAAAGGCACCTTGTGAGATCAGGAGCCCTGATAGGTGTCGAGATGCATTAAAATCAGCACCAAGTCACGTCATCCCTGAAGAGACATCACAGAGAAAACAGGTGAGAGCAGGGGTTTCTCTGGGGTAGCTTTGGGCAAAGCTGGAATTACCCGGAGCAGGGAGGTGATGGTGAGACCACAACTAACAGCCCTCTCTGTTCCTCCTTCCCCTTCCTCTGGTTTTCTGTGTAACTCATTTTCTGGTAGAGCTGTGAAAAAAAAAATAAAAAATAAAATGAAATGGGTAGTTTTGGTGACAGCAGGTTTTCTCCTGTTCTGTGCTGGGATCTGTAGCTGGGATTTCCAATTTCCCATCTAATCAAAAGGCTTCCTAAACCTTTCAGAAGTGCTCTCCTGGGATGACTGAGCTCACAGAAATGCAAGTGCTTTGTTTCTGCTGGTGTCAGTCTCTTCAAAGGTACCTGAAACACAGCACAGCCACCAACCCAGTCCTGCTGCTGTCACTGAGCATCACAGGGCTGAGTATATCCAGTATATCCCTTTTCCAGCTGTTCCAGTCTAGCCCTCAGTACTTAATGATCCTGGGATATTACAGTGGAAAAAGTTGGAAAATCTGGGAGTTTCCTTACTTATATGAAATATTGAATTTAATCTAAACTCGTGCTGAATCAGTGCCTGTGTGTCCTTTTCAGGTCAAGCTGAGGTTTGTTTTTCTTTTCTGTTGTGCCAGAGGGATTTTTACTGATAATCCTGGAATGGTTTGGTTGGAAGGGTCACAGAATCCCAGAATGATTTGGGTTGG
>VZRE01009243.1:0-29326 GCA_013396775.1 Cephalopterus ornatus
ATTCTGGGATTCTATGAAACACCATTTTCTCCACGCACAATGAATTCCTTGTGTCAAGGTGACAATCAGCTGCCACCTCCTCCCATCCTGCTCCTCGCTCTTCTCAGCATCTTTCCCATCAGATGGTGGGATGCATCCACAGCTCATTAATCCAACCTCTGCTCTAGGAATTCTTGACCCTCCTGCCTCACCTTGTCTACCCTTGGGAACTCCATGTCCCCATTTCATAGCAGGAGACGTCTCCCTTCCCCAGGAATCTTGGAAATAAAGGCAAAACCCAAGGAAAATGCTGCACCTTGCAAGAATCCCTCCATTTTTAGCAAGCCTAATAATAACATTTCCTGGCGGCCGTCGGAGCCATCTGGAAAAAGAGGCACCTCATAACCGGAGAGCTGAGGAGAAGTGGGTTGTCTGGTTGCCATTAATCTTTCCGTGTTTCACAGGGAAGGGTGGGGACAGGAATGTTGGATTTATCAGCCCTGGCTTGGGCTGCTCACCTCCCACGTGCTCCAACGCTCCAGCAGACGCTGAAATCCCTCACTCAGCTCCCTGTTCCCATTTCCAACAAATGTTCCCTCGGACACACACCGTGGGATGTCCTGTGTCCCCACAAGAGTGGCTGCAGCCTGTGATGGTCCCCTCACTCCACCAGCAAGGAGGATATGGCTTGGATGAAACCGATTTCAGGAATTCTCCCTTCTTCCCGCTTGGATTCCAGTGCACTGAACCGCCCTTGATCCAGCACATCCAGAGGATGTGATGAAGCCCAGGAGCTCATGAGAAAAATCCTGTCAGGTTGACAGAGGGCAGAGGAAAGGTCCTCTCCCTGGAAGTGTGGGATGAGGGGGAGGAGCGCAGGCAAGGAGGGAAATAAAACTTTGGCTGATCCCCATTTGCCTCTGTGAGAGCACAGGGTGACCTTCTCACTCTGGAAGAGGTCACACAAAGGGCCTGGTGCTGGGCTTCTGTCCTGCCGTGACACCCTCACCTCTCCTGGCTCGGGATTCATCCCACCCATCCCAGCCCGAGGTCAGAGCAGCCCCTGGGAGGGCAGAGCAGTCGGTTCACGCCGTGGTCGGGGGAACACTCCAAGGGCAGCGGCGGGGAAGCTGTGGCTGCTCAAGCCATGCTCCAGCAGAGTATCACAGGATCACTTTAGTTGGGAAAGACCTTTAAGATCATCAAGTCCAAGCATCCCCCAGCACTGCCAAGGCCACCACTGACCATGTCCCCAAGTGCCACATCCACAGGGCTCTGAAATCCTTCCAGGGATGGGGACTCCACCCCTGCCCTGGGCAGCCTGGGAAGGGGAAGGGAAAAAATATTGCATGAAAAATGCTTTTAGCAGAGCACAGGCTGATTAAAGATGATTAAAGATAGTGCCCCTCATGTGGATCAATGTGTATTTCATTCTCCTTTCCCCAGTTTTAGCTGGGTTTGTGCTCCAACCTCCCAGCCCATGGATCCCCCCTGTGCCCGATGCCCACCTCGTCCCCAGCCCAGAGCTCTGAGTGCCACAGCCAGGCCTTCCTTGGGCACCTCCAGGGCTGGGCACTCCAAACCTCCCTGGGCAGCCCCTGCCAAGGCCTCACCACCCTTTTCCAGGGAGAAATTCCTGCTGATGTCCAACCTGAGCCTCCCCTGGCACAGCCTGAGGCCGTTCCCTCTCCTCCTGTCCCTTGTTCCCTGGGAGCAGAGCCCGCCCCCCCCCCGGCTCCCCCCTCCTGTCAGGGACTTGCAGAGCCAGAAGCTCCCCCCTGAGCCTCCTTTTCTCCAGGCTGAGCCCCCCCAGCTCCCTCAGCCCCTCCTGCTGCTCCAGCCCCTTCCCAGCTCCGCTCCCTTCCCTGGACACGCTCCAGCCCCTCATCAGGAACTCGGAGGCAGCAGCAGCGAGGAGCCACATGAAAGGCAGGGAGGAGGAGTCCTGTTGTTACAACTCACACGATGCTCCGGCCCCCGCAGGAAAGCCGAGGAATGACATCGCATCCCATGAATTCCTTCTTGCTGATGCTTTATTTGCAAACACACATTTGCCGGCCAAGATAAAGCTGGGTGACAAATGGAATCAATGCCCTGACCCCAAATGACTCAGAGAAGAGGGGAGTAAAAATACAGCGACGCTGCAAAACAACTGTATTTATTTTAGGGAGAGTGGTTTGCACGGTGAACTGAGGGTTTCATGACACGCACGGGGAGCACAACCATGTGCTAGTGATCACCAGGAACTCAGGAGAGCTTTGTGGGATCCACAGAGTGGCCTGAAGGGAGACGTGGAGCATGTGAGACCACTCAACTGAGCCATGGAGTGGGAAAAGTTTGCCCAAGACCACACAGTGTGGAAAATAGGCATTTCTTTGCCTTCCAGGGCAAGTGGTTGACTTTGGTGCAGAAGAATTCCACCAGCAGTGATTGCTTATGCAAATGCACTTCTTAATTCAAAGCAGGCACGGATTTGCTGTTGATATTTTTATTAGTTGTGTTGTTGCAGCCCTGATGATCCAGAATTGCAGCACAGGGCGAGGTTTCATTTCATTTCTCTTGGATTTCTTTTATTAGGCACAAGTCAGGTGAGCTTTCCTGCCTGTGAGAGTTTCTCTCCACCTCAGTGGAGATAAAAAAATCCCTGGGATAAAAAAATCCCATGGAACGTGTTTATTTCTATCACAACTGGCTTTTGCTTCTCTTTCACCACAAGGGAAATCATCTCATCAGAGCAGCTGGAAACCGGGGAAAAAAAAAACCAAAACCCAAAATTTAGCAAAAAGCAGCTTAAAAAGAATCCGGGAAGGGGGTGGAAAGAGAGGGTCTTTCTGACAAGTGGAAATATTCCATGGAGCATCTTTCCGAAGAGGAATGTTTCATTCCTGTTTAAAAGCCTTCCAAGCAGGTCTGCTCTTAATAGAGAGAGGTTGTGGTGTCCCCCAGGGAATTAATTGTCACGGCAGTCCTTGTCTCCCAACATCTGCTCCCGGCGGCCCAGCTGCGTCAAGAAGCTGTGAAGCTCCTCTGTTGGGAAAGCCATCCTGCAGCGTGGCTTTTCCTGGCTCTAAACCATTCCAGCTGGGAGCAGGAACCAGTGGCAGAGGGACAGGACAGGGAGGAGGAAGCTCTGATGATCCACAACCTCTTTTCCCTGAGAGTTTGTTGCAACTTGTGAATGCCCAGGTGGAGCAGGGAGGCGGGAGCAGGTGAAGTGTCACTGAGTCTTTGGAGCTGGTGATTTGTTTTCCTGGGAATGATGTCCCAGCCTTCCCAGCATTTTCCTTCTCTGAGAGAGAACACCATATTTTGGAAAAGATACTCCAACCAGGAAATGCATTTCATCTTTCCTTCACTGTCAAATGAGTCCTTCCAGGTCGTTTAAACTGAAAGAGGTGAAGTTTGGGTGGGATATTGGGAAGGAATTCCTGGCTGGGAGGGTGGGGAGGCCCTGGCACAGGTTGTCCCATCCCTGGAAGTGTCCAAGGCCGGGTTGGAGCAAGCTGGACTAGTGAGAGGTGAGCACATCCTAGTCCACAACCTGAGCCCATCATGGACACTCCGCGATGGATTTGGCTCCAGTGTCCCCAGGGAAGGTGGTGACTGCACAGCTCCCATGGAAACAAGCAGGAAATCACAGAATCCCGGAAACATCAGGATTGGAAGAGACCTTCACCACCATCCAGTCCAACCCAGCACCACCAAAACCACCCCTGATCCATGTCCCAAGGTGCCGCATCCAGACACTGCTTGAACACTTCCAGGCATGGTGACTCCACCACGGCCCTGGGACACTTCTTCCAATCCTGACCACTCTCACAGGTTAAAAAAACCTCTCATTTCTCACCTGCCCCTCCCCTGGTCCAACCTGAGGCCATTTCCTCTCATCCTTACCCTCGAGACACGGGGCAGGAGCCCGACCCCCCCCAACTCCCCCCTCCTGTAGGGAGCGAGAAGGTCCCTCCAGACTAAACCCCCCCAGACCAGGGCTGGTTTTCGGGGGTGATTCCTATTTCCTACTCGAATCACAGAATCAGGAATATCCTGAGCTGGAAGGGACCCACAGGGACTGGGATGAAACCAATCACACCCTTTGCTTTATTAAAAAAATTAATTAACTTCCAATAAAGGGTTTCCAGGGTGGCTGGAAACATCCCAAACATCTTCCTTGTCAACACCCAGCTTTAGCCAGGATGGATCCCTCCCTTTTTCTGTGATCCACAGGGCCAGCAGAGCAGGGAGAGGCCCTGCAGGACTCGGGAAAACCATCCCCACGCCCCGGCTCTGTGGTGGAGACATTCCTCCCGTCTGGCACTGGGGAGGAGGAGGGGGTGTGCAGACAGGGGAAGCAGAGCAATCCCAAATGCCATTCCTGTCCTGCAGGAGGCCATCACAGCCCCAGTTATCACTCACACACGCTCAGCTCTTCCTGGAGAGCTCCAGAAGGGAACACATCTTGCCTCCATATTTTTTTGCCGTTGGAACTGGGATACATCACATCCAGCTGTGCCTCCCGAAATCTGAATCTGCTGCGGTCGGAGGGCTCTGCTCCTCCCTCCCAGCCTGTGTCTATTATCAGATCCAAATTCCACTCCTTATTTTGGGATTTGGATGCAAAGAGGCTCCAAGATCAAATCCAAAAGGTCCAGAAGTGCGTTTTTCCGTGTTTGGCGAAGAATTTTGGCAAGGTCACTCACAGATGGTGGAAAACTCATCCCATTCCAAATTCTGTGCCTTAAAAAGAGGGACAGGGATGAACTGGTTCCACAGCCACATGCTGGTGACACAGGGATTGGGATGGACCTTCCAATAGGGTTCTCCACCTGCTCACTTGCATTTATCCCAATCCAACCAGGAAGAATCAACCAAACAAAGCTTCAGCTTCACAAACACTGTTGGCAGAAAGGTCCAGATCGGAGTTATTCCATGTTCCAACAGTTTCTCCGTGTTTGGCAAAGAATTTTGGTGAAGAAGGAAAAGAAAAGGAGAAAGAAAAAGAGGAAAAAAAGGAAAAGGAAAAAAGAAAAAGAGAAAAAGGACGAGAAGAAAAAGAAAAAAAAGAAAAAGTAAGAGAAAAAGAAAAAAAGGAAAAGAAAAAAGAAAAAAGAAAAAGAAAAAGAAAAAGAAAAAGAAAAAGAAAAAGAAAAAGAAGAAAGAAAAAGAAGAAAGAAAAAGAAAAAGAAGAAAGAAAAGGAGAAGGGGAAGGAAAAGCAAAAGGAAAAGGAAAAGGAGAAGGAGAAGGAAAAGGAGAAGGAAAAGGAAAAGGAAAAGGAAAAATAAAGGATGTTTGGGGGGCTAATCAGAACCTGTTTAAAAAGCACGAGGGGCTTTTAAAACCCCAAAAGTCTCTCCCAGAGTTGGGCTTTCAGGAGGACACATGGTTTGGCCTTCTGCTTTCTTAGAGCAGCACCATTTTCCATGGATGGTGGTGTGGAACCAGGGAAGAGCTTGGCCAAGGACTATCCCTGGAGTGCCACAGTCAGGGCAATGTCTCCGGGACAGACTCACTGATCAGGGATTGACAGGAGAAGAAAACACAGGAAAAAACCAAAGGAAAATCGGAAGATTGGCTGGTCAGCAGGAATCATCCCAGTGGGTTGTTTGTTCCGAATTCAAACATGGCAAAATCTGCCTCAATCCAGCTTTGAGATCATCTTTGCAACCTCCTGCGTCCAACTACCACCAAAATAACCTGGACAACAATCCAAGGCCACTTCCCGTGGAAACACAGCCCAGATCCTTTCGGCTTTTGCCAGACTGTAATGCTCCATAATCTCCCAGAGTCAGGACAATAATCCAGCAGCTGAGCTGGGAATCTGGGATCGCTGCTCTGGGAGAAGCATCTCCAACAAACATCTGATGAGAGGGGAGATGGACCTGCTCCCCCAGCCCCATTCCTGGTGCTCCTGGCACGTCACAGGTTCGGGATAATTTAATGCTCTGAAGGGATTTTAATCTGAGAAACTCCTAAATTTCACCTCCCCCAGAGGATCCTGAAGAACGTGGATGTGCCACACATTGACCCTGTGCTCCTTTACCACAAAATTAGGGATTTTTATGAGATCAGCACGAAAGTAAGAGGAATAAACTCCATTTTTTGCCCTCTCTCTGGGACAAGGAATTAAGTCATCAATAACCACAGTCAGACCTTTAACTCCCTGCCAGGAATGACATCCCTGATTTATTATTTTTGTCGGTTTTCTTTCATTTTGTGTATTTTTTCCTCCCCACTCTTTGTCTCAGAGCCATGAAGCATCACCAGGGTGTGTTTTTCGGGTGAGGAAGCAACTGCTCCGAGATGATCCAGCAAACCCTGACATGCAAATCCCACTCTCATCCCTAATTAGTCCATCAGTGAGGAGCTCAAGAGCTTGGATGAAAGAAAATTATCCTCCTGTTAAAAGAAAATTATCCTTCAGGCCACTGGAGTTGGTGTCCTTGGTTGAGGGAGGAGAAACTCCGATCATTCCCATTCCAGCAGCATTTTTATGTCTGATCAAATCGTCGTTTTTGGTGTCATTTTTGAGTGTTTTCTCCTAAAATAACTGCTCTGGAACATGCTCTGGAAAATGAGAGGGCCATAAATAACAATAACCTGGATTTGGGAGTGTTGGTGGGTGAGACTCCTGGACATGCCCCAGTTCAGAAATCCCACTGATCCTGGGCTGATCCCGGGCTGATCCCAACCCCACTGCAGGGCTTCTTTGTCCAGGGAAACTCCACAGAGAGCAAATGCCTTGGCTCCAGCATTAAATACCTGAGCCTGGATCCTTCCTCCCTTATTTTGGATTGGTTTTTAATTAATTAATTCATCAGCTGTGGGCAATGGAGTCTCAGACGGAGCTTTGGCCTCTCTCAGGAGCCCTGGGTGGAGACCAAGGGATAAAAACATCTTTCATTTCTGTTTCTTGGGCAACTCTTGTGGGACACGGATGGTTTGAGCATCTTCTTCAGCCCCCCAAACTCACTGAAGAGCTGCTGGTGCCTCCAGACGGTGACACAACCAGCTGAGCAGATGTTTGGGGGGCTCTTTTAAGAGAAATCAGTGATATTTATTAGGGTATTATTTTTATATGTCTACAAAGGCCTTTTTTTATTCCCACTGATCATTAATTAGTGTTATTAAAGTGTCACAGCCATGGGATATGATGACTTTGAGTGTTGGGCTGTGAGAGCCTTTACAGGATACAACACAACTCAATCCATGGATGAACAACAAACTCCAAATTATCCTGACCTGTGCAGGCTGAAAAAGGGGATGAGCTCCGAGGGCAGGAATGTTTTACACAGGAAGAGAAGATGAACATGGGCAAAGATGAGGCAGATTCCCACCAGCTGCCCTACAAACTCCATCAGAATTCCCAGAGGCTGCCAGAGGAGAAGGAACTTGGCTTGGAATTGCCACCAGGGCTATGCAGCATCTCCTAAATTAAATTCTAATACCCAGGATTATTTTCATGTGCTCCTCAGAATGGTTCTGACTGTAGTGGGAGAATGGAATTGTGATGCCAGTGAAAGAGGGGGAGGGATGGGAACCATTCCATCCATTCCATCTGTGCTGATTGGCACAGGAACAGCAACTCCCGAGTTTCTATTTAGCGGGACTGGAGGGAACAGAGAGCAAGAGTTCAGCTTAAATCGTTTTGGGAGGTAATGGCAGCAACAATGTTCTTACCAACAAAGGCTGAAATGGCCCAGTGCTGGAGAGGGAAAATGAAATTCAAGTTGCAGCTTTTCACGTCCCAATTCACCCCGAGAGTTCCTTTGAAGGAACAGGCTCCTGGTGCCCTTCAGTTACAACAGGAAGACCTTGTGCAAGTTTGCGGTGGGCAGAGCACATCCCAAACCACTTGGCCACGTCCACAAATGCAACAAAGAGGGGTTTGTTCCCTTTTAACTTGACAGAAGATGAGAACAAGTGATAGGAGCGAGATAAAGACCCGAAAGTGGGGCTGCATTAGGGAGGTGCATTTGCTCTGACTGTGAACAACCTCTCTAATACACTTAAAAAAGAACTTAACCTCACTTTAAAACTCATTAGCACACAAATGAGTGCACCACTAGTAGTCCATTGAGGATTGGGGAAGTCTGGAGACATCTCCCTGTAAATTATGCAAACACACAGATTTCCGTGATTAATCCAGTCCTTCCATCACAGACAAACATCTTCACAAGCAGCATCACTCCTGCAAATATTTGCAAGCCACAAAAAGAGCAAACCAATATAAATCAGTCTGGCTTTAACTCTGCCTTTGCACCCTTCCAGCTGCTCTGCTCCTGGGCACCAGGTTTCCATAAAAAGCCAGGAATCAGCTGAATTAATACAAGGAGTGATCCAGGATCTCCAGATGTGCTTTGTCAACCACCAAAGGCTTCTCTATGTGTGTCCAAACTTTCAAAAGCAGGGATTTGGAACGGGCTCTAGAAACTTTCCCAGAGGAATTCAGCAACAGCAGGAGCACGTGGAGCTGCTGGAGAGAGTCCAGAGGAGGCCCCGGAGCTGCTCCCAGGGCTGGAGCCCCTCTGCTCTGGAGCCAGGCTGGGAGAGCTGGGGGGGTCACCTGGAGAAGAGAAGGTTCCAGGGAGACCTGAGAGCCCCTTCCAGGGCCTAAAGGGGCTCCAGGAGAGCTGCAGAGGGACTGGGGAGAAGGGAGGGAGGGACAGGACACAGCGAATGGCTTCAAGCTGAAAGAGGGTCAATTTAGATGGGATATTGGGAAGGAATTCCTGGCTGTGAGGGTGGGGAGGGACTGGAATGGGTTTCCTAGAGAAGCTGTGGCTGCCCCTGGATCCCTGGAAGTGTCCAAGGCCAGGTTGGAGCACCCTGGGATAGTGGGAGGTGTCCGTGCCCATGGCAGGGGGTGGAACTGGACAAATCCTTGAGGTCCTTCCATCTCAAACCATTCTGGAATTCCCTGAAAATCAGATGTTGCTGTGGCAATTTAGCACCCAGAGACAGTTGTGATCCTGCTGGGGAGTGATGAAGAATGGCTGGAATTGGTACAGCTCAAGTTTATTTTTCCCAAAAAATGTTGATTTCCTCTACCTAGAAGAGGAGAGGACATTCCTGGTCCATCCAGTGCCTTCCTCCATATCCATTTAATGGGACATGTAGGAGCTCCCAAGTCCAAGCTGTGCTGCAGAGCATTAACCAGCATCAACAGAGCAGCTCCAGCGCTTGGCTTTGTCTGGTTTACAAATATTTACTACAAGTTGTTGCTACCAAAAGATTTGACACTTCATCATGTGAATAATCCTCATGGGCTCCCCAGGGATTCCTCCGGAGTCTGAAGCCAAAGAAGTCAGTAAATGCCGAAGAAAGACTTTGCTCATGGTGCTTTGAGCTGCTTTGAGTTTTCTCTCTGGGATATTTGGAGTGGGAAACCTCCAGCCAGAGGAAAAAAATCAAATTGGAAATCTTCCTGTGTTTTGTAAAGCAGAAAAGGAGAGAAAAGTTCTGATGTGTCGCCATCAAAAAGGGGAATTTTGGGTGGTGTCTCCAGTCCTGTCCCCAGTATCAGATCCCACTATTAACAAGGATAAAACTGGCATTAGGGAGAAAATCAGTCTCGCCATCCCCAAATGGAGGATGGAGCTGGAAAGAGGAGGATTCGTCCTGGGCAGTTTGAGACATCAAAATGTAGCAGCTTCTCCGAACTTCTCCAAGGAGGAGCCACCTTCCCAAGGCAATCCAGGCCACCTTGGCAGCACTGCAACTTTAAGGATGAACAAGCCGCTCCTGGCAGTCCCTGATCGTTCCCAGTTGGCTTTTGAGGGGGTTGAAGAGCTGCTGTTTCTGGGATGCTCCGAGACGAGGCAGCTGCAGTTCACGGACGCGAATCCCGCTCCCGGAGCTGGTTCCTCCCCTGGGGTCCCTGAGCACAGGGGCTGAGTCGTCTCTCTGCCTCATCCCAGGCACAGACAGATCCCCACATCCCAGCTGGAGGCTGTGCCTTGCTGGAAAGCCACTGAATGGTGGCCACGGGGGGTGGGCGAGTGGCTACCAGAGCCTGTGGGGCCAGGAGAGCTCTGGGCAGGGCCAAGGGGGTCGTGCCATGGGGGAGCTGCACCAGCCGGGCCCTGGATCCAGCTTTTCCACGGCTGCCTCGGCTGAGCTCGCAAATCCCGAAGAGAGGAGAGGAAAGGTGGAACAAACCACTCCGTCAGCCCACACAGCCCCAGGGAGGAGCTGGAAGGCGTTCCCAGGGTGGGATGGCACCCTTTGGGTGAGGGTTGCTGCTCAGAAGTCCTAAAAACAAGGAGAAAGAGGAAAGGACTAAATGAGAGCGCGATCCTGGCTGGACCTGGGACTAAACTCGGCTGTTCTTGGCCCTGGCAGGTCCTGAGAGGCCCTCTGTAACCCCTGGGATGAGGAATCCCTGAGGAGCACGTTTAGGATATTCAGGATACGTGATCCTTGGCTGTGGCTGTTCCTGAGAGGCCTCCCTGTAACCTCTGGGATGAGGAATCCCTGAGGAGCATGTTTAGGATATTCAGGATACCTGATCCTTGGCTGTGGCTGTTCCTGAGAGGCCTCCCTGTAACCCCTGGGATGAGGAATCCCTGAGGAGCACGTTTAGGATATTCAGGATAGCTGATCCTCTGCTTTCACTGCATCAAGGAGCCTTCATTCCAGGCAGGGCTGGAGAGGGTGGGAAGTTCAGCCTGGATGGGAACAATAAGCCCTGGTGGAAACGGTGCCTGTCACATCCCACCCAGGGCTCCAAACAATTCCACAGGCTCCTTCCAAGCCATTCCTGAAACCTTTTGCTCCTGGTCTGACCCTTGGCAGTGGGAGCTCCTTCTGTTCCTCTTCCTTCAGGGATGAACATTTCCAAGGCAAAGTCGAATTTCAGGAGAAAGTCATTCTTTGAGTCACAGAAGAAACCAGAATTTGGGGCAGAAAAAGTCTTTCTTCAGGAAAACTGATCCTTTTTCTGGCAAAATCACTTTATGATCCCACACTTTACATTTATATTTATATTTACATTTATATTTACATTTACATGCATATGCATATACATATTTATATGTATATCTATATGTATATTTATATGTATATTCATGTTCATGGTCATGTTCATGTTCATGTTCATATTCATATGTATATTTTGACACTTATTTTAATGTATTATATTTATTTTTATTAATTTTTATTTTTATTTATTATAATACATAGTTATAATTTATATTTATGTTCTATATTTTATATATTACTTAAATATTTTATATATATATTATTCATATATTTATATTTATAGTTATATTTTGATATTATTTTAATTTATTATATTTATTTTAATTAATTTTTATTTTTATTTATGATATATAGGATTTGTATTTATGTTCTGTATTTTATATATTATATATTATTTATATATTTTATATTTGTATTTATTGATATTTATATTTGTAATATTTTATAGATTTTATATAATACAATATTGGCTTGTGTTCTATTATATATTATCTATTATGTTATATTACATTATTTAATATCATATTATTTATATAAATAAAATAATAATAAATAATTAAAATAATGAAAATTATAGGTGGAGGATGAATTTAAACACTTTCAAAGTGGCTCCTCAGTGCATTTTTATCCCAGTGATGGCAAATAATCCTGTGTATATGGGGCAGGTTATTCCTGGAAATGTGGCATCTGGGTGTCGTTTTTCATGTTCTCTGAGTCCTTTTGAAAACATGAAAGAAATGAGAATTAGGTCCTTGAAACCAAAGATTTCACAGCCTGGGGTTGGACTCACAGGGTTGATATTCTGCATTTATTTATGGTTATTTATGGTCTTATTAACCAAAGAAATGGATAGTAAATCTTGATTCTCTGCTGTTTTCTGTCTGCCCAAAGAGAATGAGAATTATTTTGAGCAGGAGCAGGGTGAGTTTTCTGCTCTCTTTGCAAAAAATTCCATTTACAAAGAGCAAAGGCTGTGCTGCCTCTTGGCTCCGGGGCCTCTCCCCCTCAGGCAGAGCTTTAAATACAGCATTTTATAAACACTCTTTAAAACTGCTCCTTATAAATACTGTTTATAAATACTATTTATAAACCTATAAAAATTATGTAAAACATAAAATTTTGTAAGACATGCGATAGTATATTGAAATTATGATAAAATGTGACGTAAATCATAAAATGGAATAACATACAACGTATGTCTACCATACAATAAAAATGTGATAGTGACGGTTTTATGAATTATTTACGATGCCACTGGAAAGTTCCTCGTGGTGATGAGCCCCCAAACCCCGCTGATGCACATCTGACATCCGTGAAAATTGTTGGGACAACGGGAGCAGAAAGCCCGGGAAAGAGGCCTGGAGGGAGAGGAAAAGGAGGTGGGAAGGAGAGAAAAGAAGGAGAATAAACTTAATGTAGTGAATAATCTTCTTTCCCGACCCGCGAGGAGGAAACCTGGGCGACGCCACGCTTTCAACGGGAATTTAAAAGCAACGGGGGTTTGCGAAAAGCCGGAGAATTCCAGGGAAAAGGCGAGGCGGGAGGGCGAAGGGAGCGTGAGAAGCGAACACTGGGGGATTCAGGAAGGGCCGAAACCGCAGCGAAGAGCCCGAGCCGAGGAAAAGCCACAGGCACGTTCCAGGCCCGGCCAGAGGCACTCGGAGCAGATTAGCAGCACCCAGGGATAATTGCAGAGTGAAATCCCTGCCACGGCCCGCAGCATTCCAGCTTCCCACCGGGGCTATTCCAAGGAAAAAACGTGCGAACGCCACGAGCAGGGCAAAAAATAAAAAACCCACCCCCGGACTGAGTCAGACCCCGGAGCAACAATGGGCCCCCCTGGGAAAGGGGCTGGGAGGGGGAAAATCAGCGATAAAAACCCAGCGGGGTTTGTGCCAAGGTGGCAGAGTTTGGGAGGAGGGAAGACCTTTCCACCCAGTTTTGCCGTGGGCAGGATTCGGGTTTAATCCCCGGCTTTGATCCCAAAGCGATCGGGCGTCGCCACAACAAGGTGTCTCTCCAGCTTCGGTGCATCCAGTGTGTTTAAAGTGTTCCTTTGTTTATATTTCCTGGAAGTTTCCTTGCCAGAGTCTCCAGGAAGTAAATGAAAACGTTACCGCTTGTAATAATGAAAATATTATTGTTTGGTCTCTGGAGTTGATGGAAATGTCCTTTGAAAACTCCAAAGAGGAATCTTAGATGGGGAAAAAAAAAAAAAAAAGGCATTGAACTGGGAAAATGCACAGGAATCCTTGGATTAGGAGCTTTTTGGGGCTCTCTTGCTGGTGGGACTCAATTAAAGATTAGGAAAAATGGGGCTCTATCAAAGTTTGGAAGGGGAGGATTTTTGATTTCTCCATTAAATCTCCATTAAATTCTCCATTAAAATCTGCATTAAAAGTTGACATCTGGAGAAGGACTTCGGACAAGGACCTGGAGGGACAGGACACAGGGAATGGCTTCAAGGTGAAAGAGGATAAATTTAGGTGGGAGATTGGGAAGGAATTTCTGGCTGTGAGGGTGGAGAGGGGCTGGAATGGATTTTCCAGAGAAGCTGTGGCTGCCCCTGGATCCCTGGAAGTGTCCAAGGTCAGGTTGGAGCAACCTGGGCTAGTGGGAGGTGTCCCTGCCCATGGCAGGGGGTGGCACTGGATGGGCTTTAAGATCCCTTCCAACCCAAACCATCCTGGGATTCTAAAATCCTCCCAGTGGATGATCCATCCCTCTCCATATCAAACTCTTTGGAAACAATATGATCCATTTAAAAACTGGGCCAGTCCACCAAAAACTGCCTTTTCCCCCTGTGCCTTTGCTGCTACTTCCCTTCATTTCTGCTCTCTTTATATTTCCTGTAGTAATTCAAGACTTTATGAGGTGAAGGAATGGCAGAACAGGGATTTTTTTCTGTCCCTCTTCTTCTTTCCTCTGTTCCTCTTCTTGTTTGACTTCCCTCTGGATATTTTTTGTCTGCCAAAAAAAAAAAAAAAAAAAAAAAAGGAGGGGGAAAAGCAAGGAACAGAATTTCTTATAAAAAAGTATTTTAACCCCCAGTCTGGTTTTAAATTAATTCTATAAAATCACCAATGGAAATAAGCTGAGATATGGGATGGGAAGGACTTGCAGACTTCCCAGAAAATGAAGTCACGTGGAAGGTGTGAAGGTTGTCAGCAGTGGAGGGGACACGACCTGACCTGGAAATAATTAACCCTAAGGAATTACAGAGGTGGGATTGAACCTTTGGTACAACTTTGCCCTGCAGGACCAAGGATGGCAAAGCAGGTATGGGTGTGTAAAATGAATGATTGATTAGGATAAATGATTAGGCAGAAAGACCTTAATCAGAATTATTTAATGTTATCATAATATGATTTAGTATAGGAGCTCGAAGCACCAGTACGGTATGTACAGTATAATGCAGTATATCAAAGCAGTTATATCACGGCAATTATATTAAAGCTGGCAAAATAAAACCCTAATAATTAATTAAAGGTTGATGTCACTCACCCAGACCAAGGACAGTGGGCAAATCCCTTTGGCTGAGCCCCCAGGAGTGACCTTGAGGGGCGTCCCCACGCCAGGGAGGAATCTCCACACGTTCCGAGAAGGGGGATGTTGGAAGAACCCGCCCTTGGAAAGTGGGACTGGCCCTTTATAGGCCCAAGTGCTGGGCTGTCACTCGGGGGGGGCCAGGCTGTGGCAGCTCAGCGTTCGTAGGGAAGGGTCCTTCAGCAGCTCTGCCATGTCTGGCAGGATGTTCAGCTTTGGGGCGGATGAATCAGACTGGTTTTGCCATAATTCAACCCCAAAAGTGCCCCCCCACCCTCTGAGTTCACCCCTGGGGGCTTTGCAAACAGGGTGTTGTTGGAGTTGTTTTGCCCCCTTCCAGGCACAGCCTCCTGCTCCTCCTGCTCCAGGGTTCTTGGGCTGTTTTCACTTCCAGAGCTTTGCCGGATTCCAACCTCTCTGCTCATTTCCCTGCTCCTCAGCCCCACCCCCAGACACATTCCCAGCTCCATTCCCTGTTCCAGGAGCCACAAGCACAAGCAGGATGTGAACCACCTTCTCCCGTGCCCACAGAGGGACCCGGAGTGGGTCCAAGCCCCCCCCAGGCAGCTGAAGTTGGAGGATGTGACACAAACCTGGACCTTGACAACATAAAATCATCCTCTGAGGAACTTCAGGCCCCAGCTCCACTTTGGATTTCCCTCACCACAATGAAACTGGGTCAGACCCCATCAAACTGGGCTTTGATCCCGATCCCAGCCCTATCAAAGTGGGGAGGGGTTGGCAGGGGGTGATAACCAGAGACTCCACAGAGGCAGGATTCCTGAGGGGGGGAAATTGGGCAGAAGGAAACACAAAATCAGTGCTGGACTCTGTGCCAACTCCAGGATATTAAAATAGGAATAGTAACACATCTAAATTTAGCCTCCCTCTCCAAATGTTGGAGTTATGGGGCCGGATGGAATAATCTGGGCTGGAATGGTGCACCTCGGAGTTCTTGGCTGGGTTTTAAGGGAAGGAACCTTATTTCAATGTGTATTTTTGTCCGTGCTACCCAATTCCAGCTGCATTCAAGAGCAGAGCCGAAGCCCTTGGAAGATATTGGGTTCCTGCAAGAAATCAAGGAGCAAGTGGCCAGGCCAAGGAGAAAGGAAATTGCAAGAGAACAGCAGGGAATGGGAATTTTAAACATGTGCTCCAGGTCCCCAACAACCAGGCAGTTTGGGGGTTGCTGTGTGTGGAGTTACTTGCTTTAAAAAGGGAAACAAAATGACAGCAGGAGAAGGCCACGGGGGAGATGTTGTAAAGACACGTCTGCTGAGATAGGATGAGATTCCTGCTCCAGCAGCAGCCATTGGGGGTTGGGATCATAAAATCGCGGAATATAGAATGATTTGGGTTGGGAGGGACCTTAAGGATCATCTCATTCCAACCTCCTCCCATGGGCAGGGACACCTTCCACTAGCCCAGGTTGCTTCAACCTGGCCTTGGACACTTCCAGGGATCCAGGGGCAGCCACAGCTTCTCTGGGAAATCCATTCCAGTCTCTCCCCACCCTCACAGGGAAGAATTCCTTCCCAATATCCCATCTCTCCCTGCCCTCTGGCAGTGGGAAGCCATTTGCTGTGTCCTGTCCCTCCATCCCTTGTCCCCAGTCCCTCTCCAGCTCCCCTGGACCCCTTTAGGCACTGGATGATCATCCCCAGGGTTGGATTTGCTCTCCTTAATCTGAGTCCCTCTTGCAGATGTTCATAGGAGAGGGAAGATGCTGGAAGATGATCCTTGTGGTGACCTTGGGCAGTCACTCAGCCTGGGAAGAGCTGGGATTTGTGCAAGGTGAGTTCTCCAAGAAGCCCAACAACCCCTCACTGAGTTCTCCAGGAAACACAAGAAACCCTCACTGAGTTCTCCAAGGAACCCAACAACCCCTCACTGAGTTCTCCAGGAAACACAAGAAACCCTCACTGAGTTCTCCAAGAAGCCCAACAACCCCTCACTGAGTTCTCCAGGAAACCCAACCACCCCTCCCTCAATGTCCTGACCTGGTCCAGCTCCCCTGGGAAAACAGGAATGGTGTAAAAACACTGACATTGGCAACTGATGGAAGCAAAAGCTGAAATCTCCTACCAGGACAAAACTGTCCGTGAGTGCCTGTGACATCTCAGTCACCACCTGCCACCAAAGGAGCCTGGCCCAAAACAGACCCAAATCACCACCAAGCTGAAATCTGGTTGGGAGGGGTTTATTGGCATGGAAGTCACATCAGGCCCAGAGACAAGGCTGCAGCAAACAACCCTCTGCCAGCAGAGATTTACAGCCTCTGCTCTCCCATATTCAGGCAGGAGCTCTGGCAGAGCCAGCTCTGTGTTTTTAAAAGACCATCCTCAGGCTGTGGGTTCTTGATACAAGTCCGTGGCTCCTGCAAGAGGTTGGAAAAGTGCCGGAGGTGTTGCTTGAGAAGGAATACCAAGGACAGGTGAGCACTTTGTGCTTGGCACAGGATCCTATTCCAGGCTGAGCACAGCCCTGGGATCATGGGGGGCTCTTCAGGAGCATCCACAGGCTGTTTTGTGGCTCAGGTTACAAACACAGCTTCACAGGCAGGAAAATCGATCGCCCCTTCCCAGCCCAGTCCTGCTGGATTAACCCTTGAGGTGTCCAGGGGAGTGCTGGAGAAGGAAAAATACCCCATGACTTGGGAAAAGGGCCCAATCCTGAAGTTTGTAAGGTGGGGGCTGGCCCTGTGCAGGGCCAGGAGCTGGACTTGATGATCCTTGTGTGTCCCTTCCAGCTCAGCTCCTCCCTGCACCAGAGACAGCAAGAAATGGTATTTTCTCCCCTGCAGAACGTGGGTCTCTCTGACCTGTTGTCCACGTCTCCCAACTCAACTTCCAGCATCTTCCCCACTTCTCCCTTGCCGAGGGTTCACATCCTCCAGCTGGCTGTGGCAGTGCCTGGCACATCGGGGAACACAAATAACAGCTGAGCATTTTTATGGGATCGATACCATTTAAAAGGTTATGGCTCAGAGTCAGGGAGCAGAGATGTGCAGGCAGGACTAATGATGTCTGTGGGTGGCAATAACATCAATCCAGGGCCGTAAATGCTTTCCAAACAAGCTCTGACTGAAATGATTGAGCCTCTCACTGCAGAGCTGAGAGCAAATAAGATTTTGGAGTAAGGCTGCAAAGGATCTGTTTTCTAATAAGCCCAGAGTATGATGGCAAAGCAAACCCCCAAGGGCGGTGAAGTGCCTGGCAACACTCATTTCCACTCACTCCTTTCTGTGCTTCCTCCTCTTGTTTCCCAAGTGATTAAAATAATTGGGTCAAGCGTGGAGCTCTTGTTTATCACCTGTTTTTGCTTTAGGCTCCGTCTTTGTCAGGCCTGAGAAAGGAAGAAGTGCTTGGAGGCTTTTTACAGCGTCAGATTTGAAAACAGAAATTCTCCCTGCCAATGAGAAGTTGTAGATCTCTAAATAGACATCTCTAAATGACCTTGTTAACCATGGGATAATCTACTGGGATTTTGGGGTATTCACTGGAGGCCCGTGTGGGTTTAGTTGGAAGATTAAGGAGGCAGCACAGAGGCAACAGATAAACCTGCTGGAGAACACGGCAGGATTCACGGAGAGCCACAACCTGCTGTTCCCAGGTGTCTACCAAGCTTCGAGGATTTGTTTCGGCCAAGCTGGGATTCAGGGAGGGGGAAGATAAAAAGAACACCTTGGAATTTTCCCCCACAGTTGTCTTTTCATCGGTCGAGAAGTAGAGTGGGTGGGCAAGGGAATATTCCCAGTCCCCAGCCCCGGGAGTGTCCGAGTTGGAGGGGGCTTGGAGCAACCTGGGACAGTGGAAGGTGTCCCTTCAGGGGGTGGAATCAGAGAATGGCCTGGGCTGGAAGGGACCTTAAAGATGATCCAGTGCCACCCCCTGTCATGGGCAGGGACACCTTCCACCAGCCCAGGTTGCTCCAAGCCCCGTCCAACCTGGCCTTAGACACTTCCAGGGATGGGGATGCTGAAACAAAGGATTGATTGTTCACATATAATCCTTTAGACATAAACCACTGAACAAGTCTGGGGTTAATCTGGATCCAGCTGCACCTAAACCCCCCTCTGAGAAGGAGTTTAGGACACAAGGGGGTCCTTTCTGCACCTCAGGACTCCCTGGAAGGGCCTCCCTGGAAACGTTGTCTGACCCCTTTCGCTAATCAGGAAATAATCAAGTGCATTTTGCCATCAAATCTGTTTAAGCCACTGTCTCATTTACCATCAAACTTTGGTAAGTGGCTGGTTTATATCAATAATTATTTGCTACTGCTCTCCTGTGAGTGAAGGGTGTCATTCCATCCATCTGAACTCGCTCCTCCAAGAGCCACAAGTGCCACAAGGAGGGAGCTGGAGGGAATCATGGAATCCCAGAACACTTTGAGTTGAAAGGGACCTCAAGGATCATCCAGTGCCACCCCTTGCCATGGGCAGGGACACCTTCCACTAGCCCAGGTTGCTCCAACCTGGCCTTGGACACTTCCAGGGATCCAGGGGCAGCCACAGCTTCTCTGGGAAATTCATTCCAGGGCCTCCCCACCCTCACAGCCAGGAATTCCTTCCCGATATCCCATCTAACCCTTCTCTCTTTCAGTCTGAAGCCATTCCTCCTTGTCCTGGTCCCTTAGGCCATTACCTCTTGTCCACCACTCCTTATCCAAAGCAGATTCCAAAGGAAGCCCAAGGGCTGGGGCCCGAGGTGCGGAGCGCGGGTCTCTCCTCAAGGGCACTCATGGTGCTTGACCCATCTGACACGTCCGTGCTCAGAAGCATCCCTTTTCATCCTGGCCTGGAGAGCCCTGCCAGCCCCAGTCCATCCCCAGGGGGGGACAAGGAGTGCAGGAACGAAGGCCAAGGCTTTGCCAGGGAATGTGGGATTTGTGGGGAGCGGGCGGTGGAAAAGACCATGAGAGTCTTGCGCAAGAGGAAGAAGAACATCATTAAGGAATCCAGAGCCACCGAGGGAAGGAGAAGGGAAGGTTTAAAAAAGTTGGAGGGGAAAAATAATCAAAAGGCCTAAACATGCCCGGGTTGGTTGAGAAAGTCCACATAAAGACGCCCTTTTTGGGAAAGAAAGACAAAGCGCTACCTTTGCTGGAATTCAGGGATACAGACGTCTCTTTTTGGGAATTGTTTACACCTGGACACCAGGGAGGGAACCGAACAGCCAAGAAAGACTGAGGGAACTTTGAAAAAATCCGTGTTGGGACTGTGGGTTTTGTTTTATATTATTTGTTTATTTAAATAGGAGGGTTTTTTTGCAAATGAAGCAGCCAGTGTTTGAAGAGATTGAGCCTGGTGGGATCAAGGTACATTTTTAGGTTAGCGGTAGCACTATTTATCATTTTTAAGACAAATTTGATTGCCCTGATGGGAATTCATGTCTTCAGGGAAAGCTGCCCAGTTGTCATATTAATCATTGCTTTTAGTGTTTTCATTAGGGTTTGGGGTTTGGGTTTAATATGGGATATTCATTTTTTTTTCCCCTTTTAATTTAGCTTTCAGTTGCCCCAGGGCTTTGGCCTGGTAACCTTTGCAGAGTGTTTTTCCTTCGGTCCCTTTTGCAGCCCTGGAATTTGATGAAGGCTGTTCACTCCCAGCGCTGCCGTTGCTGGAGATCTGTCACTCCTTCCACTGCTGCTCAAGGGATTCTTTCTTGCAAGAAGAAGGAGGAATAAATAAAGTAAAAATTACAAAATGAACATTTACGGTCAAAACTGTGGAGCTCATTAAGTTGTTCTTCCAAAGGCTGTTCCCATTTTTTTTTTCTATTATAGAATCCCAGAATGGTTTGGGTTGGGAGGGACCTCAAAGCTCACCCAGTTCCACCCCCTGCACGGGCAGGGACACCTTCCACTAGCCCAGGTTGCTCCAGGTGAGTAACTGGTGGCAATTTGGGGGAATATCAGGCAATTTTAAGGAGTGTAGACAAGGGAAAAAAGGGAGAAAACCTGTCAGAATGACCTCCATTCTCATCAACACCTGAAATAGTTAAAATAGCTGAAAATAGAAATAGTTAAAACCTGCTGCAGCCAAGAAGGGTTGAGCTCCAGCCCACTTGCAGGGTTTAAAGGACTCCAGGAAGACCTACAGTGATCCCACCCCACTGAAATTCCGGTTTGGAGCGTTAAGTTTGGGATGTAGATGAGTTCAGGTCTCTGCAAGGGTAGGAAATGAATCCTTGTGCTGGGAGGATTCCTCTTCCTTCTCCTTCCCTGCCCACAGCGGGGTCAGTCCCATGGGAAGGGCAGACCCAGGCCCAGACTCACATTCAAATCCAGACCCAGACTCAGATCCAAATCCAGACTCAGACCCAGACTCAGACCCAAAGATCCAAATCCAGACCCAGACCCAAACTCAGACCCAAATCCAGACCCAGACCAGACCCAGATTCAGACCCAGAGCAGATCCAGAGCCAGACCCAGATCCAGACCCAAACACAGATACAAATCCAGACTCAGACCCAGACCCAACACCGGATAAAGGGCTGAAAAGTGACAGTTCTCCATCTCTGCCCATCGTGGCCTCTTCCCCCCATCCCTGGAGCAGGAAATTGAAGAGTTGCAGATTAAAAAATCTGAGTCCTGAACTGGGAATGCATAAATCCCCTGCTGGGATAGGGACTGGATCGAGGGAGGAGAAGAGCAGAGGACACCAAAAGCCTCAGTGCTCTCCTGTACTTCCCAATGTCTGTGCAAAGACACACCTGGGACTGAATTAAATCTTTGGATAAGGGGAATCACCCTTTTTGGAGAAGGAGAAGGAGCCTGTTTTAAGGATGTTTCTGATTTGGGCATCTCCACGAGGTGCAGACTGATAAGAAAAGCAGGCTGGGAATATCCAGCTGCAGCAGGAGCGGCCGATTCCAGCTGGTCCCTGAAATGAGAACAGGAAAGCAGTCAGTAAAACTTAACTAGTGGCCATATTTAAAAGAAATTAGAGGAAATGGACCCACATCCTGTGGAATTCACCTTTGCCAAAGCCTGCAAAGCCCAGTCCCGTGGCCAGATTTAGAACGGGAGCCGAGGATTTAATGGGCAATAACGGAGCGGAGGGAAAACGCCCCGTGGCCACAATAGTGAGGCTTATGTTTCTCTGGAATGGCTGGGAGTGCGTCCGTGACAAGGGGCAGGAACACACCAGGCACCCCCCCAAAATGTCTCAGTCACATTTCCAGACATGCAAATATTATTGGTGCTACAGGAATAGCAACGAGGGCACCAGGGAGAGCCGGGGTGGGCGACACAGCCCAGGCTTTGGAGGGAAAAGCCATCCCCCCTCAGCTAAAGCTGCCTAAATTACAGGTTAAACAACCTAAATTTGAACCTCAGCCCGGCCCTCTTTGCAAGAGGTCACAGAGGAGCAGGAGGTTTCCAGCCCTGTGGGCTGAAATGGTGCCTCCACGCAACCAGGGACAGCGTGAACATAAACCCCGTGGTCACAGCACCTCTGGGAAGCTTTGGGAGCTGCTCCCAACTTCCAGATGTTTCTGAGAGCCACCAAAGTGGGAATAACCTCTCTGCAACCCGCTCCCTTCGTGGTGCCAGTGTTGGGGTGTCCGATGGTTTCCACCCTGAGCAAAGGGTCAAGTTCAGCTCCTCCCGGAGAGCTGATCCTGGAAAATGGTGGTGGTTTCATCCAGGAGTTACAGGAATGTCAGGAGGCAGCAAAACCTTCAGCAGAGGGAAACAGCCTGTCCCAGCAAGGCTGGGAACACAGAGACCTGGCTCCTCTTCCCAGAGCCTCTCCCAGCCTGTGGTCACCACTTCAGCCCTCCATTTCCTCACTCAGGTGGAACTGAGTGGAACTGCAGACATGGAAAGAGCTTTAGGTTAGATGTTGGGAATGTTTTGGCATGGAAAGGGGTGTAAATCATTGGGACAGGATGCCCGGGGCAGTGGTGGAGTCACCATCCCCGGGAGTGCTCAGAAATCTTGTGGATGTGGCACCTGAGGTTACATTTTAATGGTGAACTCATTGGTACCGAGTGACAGTTGGACTTGATGATTTTAAAGCACCTTAAAAATTCCGTAATTCCGTGATTGTCTGTCAGTGAGGTGCTCAGGTCATTCTTCATGGCTTGCATGGTGTCTGAAAGTAATCTTTACTTCTTCCCTTCTTCCCTTCTCCAGAGGTTCTCCTCATGTGGTGCCCACAAGGGACGCTGCCGAAAAAAATTCAAGGATTGCTAAAGCCATGAGAGCACCCTGCACCCAGCTCTTCCTGAGCTTCAGAGCAGGGCCACGAGCATGGGGCAAAGCAGATCCCAGATGGGGAAGGACTGTACAGGGTGTGACCCTTCAGCCCACCAAGGTGAGGATTTATGAGGCATAAAGGAATGTGGGAATAATCACGGGGGTGCAGGAAGAGTGGCTGCTCTTCGTCTCTTCCAGAACAATCCATTTATCCCAGTGGTCTACTATTTTTAGAGCAGGAAAACTCATTGAGGATGGAGTTTTCAGTGGCACACTTGGAATAAGAGGAGCACAGAATGGTTGAGGTTGGAAAAGCCCTCCAAGACCATCCCCAGCACTGCCAAGGCCACCACTGCCCCCTGTCCCCAAGTGCCACATCCACAAGGGTTTTAAATCCTACCAGGAATGGGGAGGAATACTGGATATAGTGGATATTATATAGATATATATAATGGATATATCACGGATACTGGAATTTGATCCACACAGAGCCCAGATCTTTTCCCAGAACGTAGAAATAAGTAGATAAAAGCTGCATCTCTTGGACCCTTTCAGACGCATTTCCAACCAAACCTTAGTGACTCTGCCTTCAGGATCCAGCCCACTTGGGAGCAGGGAGAGGGGTTGTGCAACCATGGAAAATGTTGCCATTTCCAGACTATAAAGCCATATAAAATGATGACATTCCCAGCCAGGTCTGGTTGTTTAAAGTCTGTTCCTTCAACACTGAGCCGACTTCTCCCAAGGTCCAGGTCCTACTCGGGTTAAGCTGCAGTTTAAATGATCCACGTGCTCCAGGCAGGCATTCCCAAAGTCTCTTGGGAGCTGATTTGCGTGCTCCATGTCAGATATCCAGGTTATTCTAATTAGTTGCAAGCTCATGCAAGTGAAATCAGCAGCTGAAGTGTCATCTGCCACTCAACACCGATGACCAACCTCCTGACATGGATTTTCCCCTGAATGTATTTCATATGGCCATGAAAACCTAGGAGAAATCATCCCCGGGCTTGTTTCATAAACTCAGCAGGCTTTGTTTGCGTTTTCCTCGGGGCCAAGGGAGTCCTTCAGGCAAGTTCTCCAGTGTTTTTTCCGTGATTTCCTTCCAAACTGCTGACACTTTGCTGCTATCAAGACGTGCAGATGCCTTTTTTTTTCCCTGCCTGGAATCTGCCTGCTGAGACTCTTTGCTCCGTGGTGTTGATGTGTAGATGAACTCCAAAATTCCCGTGAATTTTAGAGCTTCCCTGGGATGGTGGTGCTGGATGGAATAAATCCCCCGTCACCTCGCCTCGTGTTCCTGCTTTCCAGGGCGATTCCCAGCCCTGGGGACCAGGAATGATGATGGATCAGCAGGATCTGAAGGCTGCTGATGGAACCACTCAGAGCCTGAGCCCCACGGAGGTTGTTCCCAAATTGTCCGAGAGGCTGGTAGTGTGGCTGGGGAATGTCCTGCTGGAATAGAGATGAGATCCAGCAGGAATGTGCATCTGGAGTGTCCTTCTCACAGGAGAGGCTGAGAAGGAGCAGTTGTTGCTCTCAGGCTGTGCCAGGAGAGGTTTAGGTTGGATATTAGGGAATGTTTCTTCATGGAAAGGGTGACCAGGCATTGGAATGGACTGCCCAGGGAAATGGTGGAATCCCCATCCCTGCAGGGATTTAAAATCCATGTGGATGTGGCACTTGGGGACACTGTCAGTGTGGCCTTGGCAGTGCTGGGAGAACAGCTGGACTTGATACAAGAGGTCTTTTCCAAACTTAATGATTCCAACAGGGATCCAAACAGCTCCAGACCAAGAGGGGAGAGAAGCAGATCCTATTTGATGCTCCAAGTGGGAATATTGGGATAGCCCATCAGCATCTTGGGAGCCACCAGCAGAGCTCTCCTGTCCACAGGTCGGGGGGGATCCCACAGTGATTCCCTGCCCAGATGTGAGCCAGGAACCCCCTCCAGCCTTCCTGGCTCTTCCCATGGGATTCAGAGCACATCAGCTTCAGAGTTGGGCCTCCACATCTGTAGCACCCAAAGCCACTGATGGAAGGGAGTAGAGGAATCCAAGATGAGACTGATCCTGAGGGAATCCCAAAGGGAAAATTCCCAAAGGGAAAAAGGAAGTTGGAAAAAAAGACAGCAATTAAAATGAACAGTAAAATAATCATCCCATAACCCCGGGCTGGGGGTTATTAAAGCCCAACCAAACCCACTGTGGTTGAAGATCTGCAGAGCCCTCAGGGAAAAGAAACCCAAAAGAGACATAAATAGATAAGGGAAATATTTCAATGGCATATCCAGAGTATTCGTTAGGTGGGATATTGGGAAGGAATTGTTCCCTGGGAGGGTGGGGAGGCCCTGGCACAGGCTGCCCAGAGAAGCTGTGTCTGCCCCATCCCTGGAAGTGTCCAAGGCCAGGTTGGAGCTGGTGGTTGTAATTGTGGATCATCACCTACTCATTAGTCCCTTGATCCCACGGATGGAGATTCCAGTGCAGGTAGGCCCAGGATCCCCTCCAAGCCCTCACCCACTCGGCAAACTGGGATGAGAGCAACTTATCTTACCTAAATTAGAGCTCATCTTACCCAAACCAAGCCCCAGGTTAGGCCAAGGGAAGGGCTCTGTGAAGACCTTGTTCCTCACCATTGAATAGAAAAATAGCAGGACCACATGGAACTCCTCTTGGATGTGGATGCAGAGGGAATCACTCCTGGCAGGGGCCCAATTCACCAGGGCTTCCCTTCCCTTCCTGCCTGCACAAACTGCAGGGGAATTGGAGAAGGGGCAAATTCCAGAGCATCTGAACTTGGGGAACTCAGTATCCTGCTCCACCAGGACCTCTCTGCTCATCCCAGGCCATCAGGGACCAAGGCCACTGGAGCTCCCAGGCAAACAGAAGTTCTCAATCCCGACTTGGAATGAAGGGGAGGAGGGAGGCTGAAGGAAAATAAATAATCCCTGGCTCCTGTGAATCAAAGCCTGTTCCAACCAAAGCAGCTCCCGCTGCAGCCGAGCCCTGGGGCCTCGTTCCTCACGGATGATGTGTGTGCTGGAAGCCACAGGGAAAGGCTCTTGGACGGAGAAGACCTTCCTGGTGTCAGAGGGCGGTGGAAAAGGCTTTTCTTCCTTTATCTCTGTCCCTGGAGCTTGTGCAGACACTTTATCCAGTGTCCAGCCCGGAGGGGGTTAATCCTCCAGATCCTGCCCATGGGAATGACGGGGCTGCCCGAAGGGAGAGGAGTGAAAGGAACTGAGGATTTGGGGGATAGATGGAAAAGGGAAGTGGACAAGAGGGCATTGAAGGAGGTTGGAGAAACCCTGGGCACAAACGCAGGCGAGGAGCCCTGAGTCTGGTTTTCCTTGGAGCGTCCCAGTGTTCCTGATTTCAGGGGAATTATTCCTGGTTTACAGGAGCAACACGTGGATGGATGGAGATGTGGCCAAGAACCCAGCAGGTAAACGGGAATCCCGAAGTCCCAGTATGAGAAACCTCAAGAGGTTCAACGAGGCCAAGCGCAGGGTGCTGCACCCAGGTCGGGGCAATCCCAAGCACCAGGTCAGGGTGGGTGGGGAACGGATGGATCGGGAGCACTGAGGAGAAGGATTTGGGGAGGTGGTGGGGGAGAGGCTGGACCTGCCCCAGGCCAGAGCTGATCCCACAGCAGGGCAGGGGGGATTCTGCCCCTCTGCCCCCCCAGGGGAGACCCCCCTGCAGAGCTGCTCCAGCCCTGGGAACAGCAGCAGGAGCACGTGGAGCTGCTGGAGAGAGTCCAGAGGAGGCCCCGGAGCTGCTCCCAGGGCTGGAGCCCCTCTGCTCTGGAGCCAGGCTGGGAGAGCTGGGGGGGGTCACCTGGAGAAGAGAAGGCTCCAGGGACACCTGAGAGCCCCTTGCAGGGCCTGAAGGGGCTCCAGGAGAGCTGCAGAGGGACTGGGGACAAGGGATGGAGGGACAGGACACAGGGAATGGCTTCCCACTGCCAGAGGGCAGGGAGAGATGGGATATTGGGCAGGAATTGGTTGTGAGGGTGGGGAGGCACTGGGATGGATTTCCCAGAGAAGCTGTGGCTGCCCCTGGATCCCTGGAAGTGTCCAAGGCCAGGCTGGAGCACGCTGGGCTGGTGGGAGGTGTCCGTGCCCATGGCAGGGGGTGGCACTGGGTGATCCTTAAGGTCCCTCCCAACCCAACCCATCCCGGGATTCTGTAAGAAGATTGGTTGGTTACACCCAAAAGACACCGAGTTCTGCTGCATATCCAGACGAGATCTTTTCCTCTTTCCAAGGCCCAGGTTTGCTCCTGCTCTGCAGGAAGTTCAGTTAAAGCCCCCTGACACACTTTGTGATCCCTCAGAGGTGGGAGAGCAGGGAACACACAGCCCACACTCAGCTCCTCGGCATTTCCATTTCCCTTTTCTCCCCTTTCTCTTGCTGCTACAAAGACATCGTTTCTTCCAGCCTGGATACATTCAGGGTCATATAATTTTATATGTATAGAGCTTGTTTGGCTTCAGTGGGCAAATCATATTGTGCAGTTTGTGCCTTAACCCTTAAATAACCCCACAAAAGTCTCTGTCTTAACCAGTTTCTGTCTTAACCCTTAAATAATCCACAAAAGTTTCTGTCTTAACCAGTTATATCTTGGCCGGTTCTCTGTTTTAACCAGTTTCTGTCTTAACCAATTCTCTGTCTTAACCCTTAAATAACCCTACAGAAGTTTCTGTCTTAGCCAGTTTCTGTCTTAATATTTAAACAACCCTACAAAATGTTCTGGTTTAACCAGTTTTCTGTCTTAACCAGTTTCTGTCTTAACCCTTAAATAATCCGACAAAATATTCTGGCTTAACGAGTTCTCTCTCTTAACCCTTAAATAACCCTACCAAAGTCTCTGTCTTAACCAGTTTCTCTAATATCCAGTTTTCTGTCCTATCCAGTTCCTGTTTTAATCCTTAAATAACCCTACAGAAATCTCTGTCTTAACTAGTTTCTGTCTTACCCCTTAAATAACACTTAAATAACCCCACAGAAACTACAAATTCAATTAAACAGTGGAGGTGAGACCAGGAGCGGGGAGATGGATCTGAGGGTGGCCAGAGGTGCCTTTGAATCCTTGGTTTTGCAGCAGTTTCAAACAAACCCACGAGTGATTCCCCAATCCTCGGGAAGCAGAATCCCTCAGGGAAAAGGGAAGTGACCCAGTCCCGTTCCCTGCTGGATTCTGCAGCTGAAATGGAGCCACTTGGATGGTGATGGTGCAAAACTGCAAGGAAAAGAGAAGCTGGGACAAGGAGGTGCTGAACAACCCCCAGGTCCTCACAATGGCTCCTTGTCCTGCCGCTGGAGCCGGGCCAGCAGGTCCTGAACAAGGAGCTGCTCATTCCCCACGCCAGATATTGCATGGCTTGGCTTTATTCACCAGATATCATTGGCTTGGCTTTATTCACCAGATATCACATGGCTTTATTCACCAGATGTGGCATGGCTTTATTCACCAGATATCACATGGCTTTATTCACCAGATATCACATGGCTTTATTCACCAGATATCACATGGCTTTATTCACCAGATATCACATGGCCTGGCTTTACTGAACGTGGCAATAAATTCAGGGATCCCTGGCTGGAATGACCCAGGGTTCAGTGCTGCTGCCTGACCCCAAAAGCTGCTGCGAAGGGAAGGACCAGCTTTGGCCAGGTGATTCCAAAGATGATCCAGCAAGTAATTCCTACAAGGTGAAGCTTTCCATGGATTGCAGAGAGACCCTGAGATTGGTCTTGGTTAAAACTCTGAGCAGGATTTAAACCAGGACAGCTTGCCCCAAGCCCAGCCCGGTGTGAGCAGGAGAAGGGACCTCACCACACAAGGGTTGGACTCGGTGAGTTTTTGAGGTCTTTTCCTGCATAAATGGTTGTTTGATGGATAATTTGGCCTCTTGAGGGGAAAGGGAAAAGAAAAGGGAAAGCAAAAAGGAAAAGGGAAAGGGAAAGCGAAAAGAGAAAGGGAAAGGGAAAGCAAAAAGGAAAAGGGAAAGGGAAAGCAAAAAAAGGGAAAAGGAAAAAGAAAAGGAAAAAGAAAAGAAGGAAGGGAAGTAATAAATAAAATTAATTAAAACAAAAGAAAATAAATTAAAACAAAATAAAATAAAATTACTTAAAATAAAATGAAAATAAGACGAAATAAAGTAAAATAGAATAAAATAATAAATAGTGCTTTCGATACCACAGATTCCTGAGATGTTGAAGCAACCCCAGGATCAGACAAACCCAGGCAGAGAGAAGCCAAACTCCCCCAGTTTCACAGCAGTGTGGTGAAACACACTGCCGCCTCTTGGCTGCTCTGCTGCCCAGTCTGGGCTCATTCCCATGGACAACATGGCATTGGGCACTGCCAGCACGAGGCTCACCAGTGAAGGACCCAGAGCACACCAGTAAATGATCCAGGGAACACCAGTAAAGGATCCAAGGCTCACCAGTTAATGATCCAAGGCTCACCAGTTAAGGATCCAGGGCTCACCAGTTAATGATCCAAGGCTCACCAGTTAATGATCCAAGGCTCACCAGTTAATGATCCAAGGCTCACCAGTTAATGATCCAAGGCTCACCAGTTAATGATCCAAGGCTCACCAGTTAATGATCCA
>VZRE01009243.1:29655-48470 GCA_013396775.1 Cephalopterus ornatus
GGATCCAGGGCTCACCAGTTCAGGATCCAGGGCACACCAGTTAATGATCCAGGGCTCACCAGTTCAGGATCCAGGGCTCACCAGTAAATGATCCAGGGCACACCAGTAAATGATCCAAGGCTCACCAGTTAAGGATCCAGGGCACACCAGTTAATGATCCAAGGCTCACCAGCTAAGGATGAGCACGTTGGAGGAGATCAAATCCTTTGTGCTTCAGAACTTCCATCAGCCTCTGGCTTGGGGAAATCGGGATGGGATTTGATCCAAGGTGCAAATTCTTCGGCTGCTTTTGGTGCCAGTGCCCCGTGTCCTGTCAGAGACACCGAACCCCAGCTCCAGCCTCGAGGCTCCTCCTCTCTCACCCCAGGTAAATCCAGGTTCTCCACGTTGGAAACCCTGGAGAATGGAAAAGACCTGACCCCTGGTTCCTTCTGGTTTTCCCCCTCTGCGGAATCACTTTCCATGACCAGCAGCACCTGGAACTTCCCAGGTCTCCAGACACCAGACCTCCCACTTCGGAAGCGGCAGCAGCAGGCCCAGACCCTGCGTGGAGGGTTCTCGTGTTTCCACTTTAATCAAGCTCCTCTCCATTCCTGGAAAATCCACTTCTGCTCCAAGAGGGATGTGGGATTGATTTGCCAAATGCCCAGAGGTCCCATTCAGGGCTGAACTGTTGCCACGACCGAGTTTAACAAGATGCTGCAGGAGTTTTGCTCAGCAAAGAGGAGGAAGAAATTCCACCTTTAGAAATGTTCCACAAGACTGTGGTGACCTTGGAATCTGGGGTGAGGAAAAAAGTGAGGAATTCTGGACACCAGAGCTCAGCTGAGGGAATTATTGGAGTCAGGAATATTCCTCTTTAAAAGCCGTTTCCCAGCTCTGTTTGCTGCGGGGTCAGCAATGAGGGTTCCTTATCCTGCTCCTGGTGTGGGAGCTGCTCCTTTCCGGCACGTTGAACCATGGAATCAGGGAATTTAGGTTGGAAAACCCGAGTCCATCAATTCCAACCGTTCCCCAGCACTGCCAAGGCCACCACTGCCCAAGTGCCACATCCACAGGGCTTTGAAATCCCTCCAGGGATGGGGTCTCCAGCCTGTGCCACTGCTGGAAAAGCCTTTCCATGAGCAATTTTCCCTCACAACCAATCTAAACCTCCCCTGGTGCAGCTTGAGGATGTTTCCTCTTGTCCTGTCCCTTCTCTGTCCTCCTCCTCCACCGCTGCAGCGACTCCCTGGACCCAGGGCAGGGACACCTGGGGAGTTTGGGAGCAAAGATGTGGGCTGTGGGTCCAGTTCCCCAGAGATATCCAAGAAAGTGAACTCCTGCAGGGATTGGCAGCGGGACACTGAGCCTTTCAAAGGGCATTTCCTGAGAATCCAAAGCAATTTGAATCCAATTAACTTCTAATGGAAAATTAAGCTAAAGCAGATTGGAGAGGCCTTGACTCTAAACAGAACCATCCCAAAATCCCGGAATGGGTTGGGTGGGAAGGGACCTTAAAGCCCATCCAGTGCCACCCCCTGCCATGGGCAGGGACACCTTCCACTAGCCCAGGTTGCTCCAACCTGGCCTTGGACACTTCCAGGGATCCAGGGGCAGCCACAGCTTCTCTGGAAAATCCATTCCAGGCCCTCCCCACCCTCCCAGCCAGGAATTCCTTCCCAATATCCCACCTATCCCTGCCCTCTGGCAGTGGGAAGCCATTCCCCCTTGTCCTGTCCCTCCATCCCTTGTCCAAAGTCTCTGTCCATGTTTCTTGGAGCCCCTTCAGGTCCTGGAAGGCCACAATTAGGGTCCTTCCAAAGTTTCTCTCTTCCAGGTTGTTTCTTGTCTGATCTCCACTGTTAAAAATTCAGGGAAACTGCCCCAGAGTTTGCCCAACCACAGCACATCCAGGAGTTTTGTATGGCACCCCTGAGATCAAATTCCATAAAATATCCCCCCCAGCATTGCCTTTCCCCTGGAACAGAGGATGAGGTTGGACAGGTTCCCTCAATCCCATGGGCAGGGCAGATTCCCTGGGGAAGGATTCCAGGAGCAAAGTGCTCCCAGGGAGCTCTGAGCCTGGAAAAAGCCAAAATTCAGCCTTTTCATCCTGTGGTTGCTTATCAGGGTCTGTTTTCCCTGCAGATCCAGGGAATGAGGGATCCAGAATCCCCATCCCTGTGTCCCGATGCAGCTCGGGTGATCCCGTGGCAGAGGCAGCTGGGATCTCAGTGCACTGACAAGTGCCTGGGAGCAGGATTGGGAATTTTTTTCAGGGTGTTTTTGTGTGGGATGAAGGCCTGAGCTGATCCCACATGGTTTTATCCTCCTTTCCCTGCTCCTGTGTGTCCCTCTGGGGTGTCCTACCGGCAGAACAGCCCTTCCCTTTCCCTCCAGGAATCTGAATGTCACAGGGATACAACTCCAGGCACTTGGCAGCTCCTCTCCTGCTCCTCCAGGAACTTCTTATCAATCACAGCAACACAGACGGGCTGGAATATCCCAGTTTAGCTGGCTCTGGATCCTGGGCTGCTCCTGGGAACGTGCAGCATCTCCCCTCTCCCAGCACATCGCCAGGGATTTGTATTCCAACTGGAAAACTTCTGTGGGCATCTCCCCCCTTCCCTCCCCTCCAAACCTCCCCCAAGCAGGGATTGAAAAGTGCAGGGGTCAGTATTCCCTCGGATGGTGATTCCACAGGGAAGATGGAAAATCCAAGGAGTTCTGCGTTGGGAATTCAGTTAAACCCATCCCACATTCCAGCCCCAGGGAGAGCTCCCGGTCCCCCTTCTTCCCTTCAGCTGAGCTCCCGCTCCCGAGGCAGCTCCATCTGCAGGGATCCCACAGCCAGGGCTGATTTCCCACCCAATCTGGTCGGGATTTCTGGGTCTTTATCGAAACCTGAGCTGAGAGGATGAAGGAATTGTCCTATCCCAGCACATCCCTGCCTTAAATCCAGGGGTGGATCCATCCCGGTTGCCAGAAGCAGCCAAAGGCCATTGCTGCCTCCGAGGTCTGCCCATTTTCATGCTCTTTTTATTGTGATAAGTGCTGGCAGGTGGGTGTTTTGGGGGTTTTGAAGTGTTTTTCATCATTTTTAGGTACTTCCCACCCGTGTTTGTGTGTTTTCCACAGATTTTCTGGGAGTGGGTGGCTCAGCCGTGGAGCAGGAGCTGCACAAACGCAGCTCCCCCAAGGACAGATCCTCTCCCAGGCCGGAAAACACAAATCCCCTTTTTTGATCCCTTTCAAATAAATTTGGACCAAAAAAATTTAAAAAAAAAAAATAAAAAGCTTCACCAGATTAAAATTAAAAATCCCTGGACTTCTAAACCCTTCCCATTTGAGGTTTGCTTGGCTCTGGGTTGCTGATCCGCTCCATCCTGCACTAAAAGCAGCTGGATTTCATTCCAGGGGCCAGTTTGGGTTTGTCCCCACGGACATCAGGGTTGCTCAGAGCTGGGAGTTCTCCCAAAGGCTGGTTGGGGCTCTGCAAGACTTGGAGCAGCTGGAAAACACCTGGATCACTGGATAAGGGGCTGCCCAGACTCCTCAAAACCATCTCTGCCACAGCAAAATATAATATAATAATGACTGAGGGAATATTTTCCCTCAATTCCCTTGGAATTTTTCAATAGGGACATTGTTTGTCTCCCTTTTTATTGCACTGATCCAAATTTTCCCCTGTCCTCGCTCTCCGTCACCTGAAGGAATTCTGGAGCTTTATCAAATTCATTGGCAGGCAAGAAGTTGCTTTTCCAACATTTCTCTTGCTTCAAAAGACACGGGAATTTGCTCATCCAGAACTTTTGGGACTAAAGCCTGGACACATAAAAGATGGGACGACAAAGGCAGCACCAGGATTTGATCCCTGAGGGTGGAAACCTCCCGTGTGGATCTACAGCAAACACCTCACGGGCTCTAAATGGGGGAGATGTGTCCAAAATCCCAGAGCAGCTGTGGCTGCCCCATCCCTGGAAGTGCCCAAGGCCAGGTTGGAGCAACCTGGGATAGTGGAAGGTGTCGCTGCCCATGGAATAAGTTGGAACTGGATGAGTTTTAAGGTCCTTTCCCACCAAACACATTCCAGGATTCTGTGAAGAGACACTAAAGCTAAAACACGAATTGAAAAAAAGCCAACTAGCCATTTTTTATTAAACATATTAATAATGGCCGTTCCAGCCTCACGGGTTTTATCTCCCAAGTTCGGGAATGCCTCGGAATATCCACCACAGCCCAACCTGCTTTTCCTCACTTGGGCCATTTATTTCCTCTTGGGCTGGGATTGGTCACTCTGGGAGCGATCCATAGGAGAGGGAAAAACCTCCTTCCATAGACCAGGGAAATCAAAGCACCCCGGGAACTGAGGGCTGGTTTGCCTGGTGGACTTGCCCATGGAATCCCAGGAGCGGGGATTCCCACTATAAATTAATTAAAGCCGTTTTTCCTCACTATAAATCAGCTCATTTTCCTCCCGGACTGAACCATCCTTCCCATAAATCCCGCCTTTCCCCCTCCAAGCCGGCCCCGAGCACTCCAACCACCTCACCCCACAAGCCTTGGGAAGCCGCCCTTGCCTTTTCCCAGCATCATTCCCGGCTGCTTCCAGAGCCCAGCCCCGTGTTTGCTCCCCGAGTTTCCCTCGCATCGCCGAAGCCCCGGCTTTGGCTCCCCCGCCATCCGCCAAGCCCCGCTCGATTCCCGGCGCTGAATCCCCGAATTCCTCGGGATCGGCGCGTGGAGAGAGCCCTCTGCAGACCGCTGCCTAAACCCACTGACCCCCGGGCATCCTTCCAGCGCCTCCCTCCTGCGCCCAGAACCTCCGGGAAGGACACCGGCTGCCGGGGATCGCTGTGCCCACGGCCAGCTCAGCCTTCAGTGCGAGTTCCTAAGCTTTGGTTTATTCAGGATATGGGATTTCTCCTTTTTTTTTTTTCCTCTGCTCTTGCTGAGCAGGAGGGACCTCACGAGGCCCTGGAAGGGAGGGACCAAATCCAGGCCTGGGGTTTCCTGAGCCTTCTCCTAATTTTGGCTGAGGATGCACCAACATTTGAGGGACTTCTCCTTCCAGCATTCCCTGAAATGTTCTCCCTGAAATGTTAATTAGACACAGAATCATGGAATGGTTTGGGTTGGAAGGCAACTTAAGGATCACCCCCTGCCATGGGCAGGGACACCTTCCACTAGCCCAGGTTCCTCCATCCTGGCCTCGGACACTTCCAGGGATCCAGGGGCAGCCACAGCTTCTCTGGCAAATCCATTCCAGGCCCTCCCCACCCTCCCAGCCAGGAATTCCTTCCCAACATCCCATTTACACCTACTCTGTGTCAGCCTGAAGGATCAGGCCCCAGGAGAACCCTCACTTCAATCCCCCACATCCCTCAGACTCCAGCATTTCCCAGGAGCAGAGAAGCACAGCCCTTTGCCCTCCCTGGAGTGTTAATTCCTCACAAACCCCTTTATCTGGATCTGCTGCAATTAGTGCACCTGCTGAGGAGTTAATTACACACTTAATTGGCTGCACCTTGTCCCACAGCTAACGAGGAACCACCAACACGATGTTCCAGCAAGAATCCCAGGATGGGTCAGGCTGGGAGGGACCACGGTGAGGCCTCCGGTGCCACCTCCCTGCCCCAGCAGGGCCATCCCAGAGCACATGGATTGCATCCAGGTGGTTCTGGAATATCCCCAGGGAGGAGACTCCACCCCCTGCCTGGACAATCTGTTCAGTGCTCGGTCACTGCACACGAACAAGTTCTTCCTCGTGTCCAGGGGGAACTCCCTGGGCATCAGTTCCTGCCCGTTCCTCCTGTGCCATTGCTGGGACAAACTCAAAGTTCCTTCATCAGCCAAATTCCTGCGGATTTTGCCAATTTTTACCCAGCGTGGGAATAAAGGAGAGAGCAGCACCTCCAGGGGGTTGAAATGTGGAATTCCCTTCCTGTAGGACCTCCCGAAGAACCTTCCAGCTGCTTTTTAAACACAACCCGGATCTCACATAACTGCCCCACTTTTCCAGCTGGGATTAGCTGCCTCCTCAGAAATCCCGGGCAAGAGAAGCATTCCCTGCTATTTCAGGCCTCTCTGAGACTTCCAGGCATTTCCATGGATGAACTTTCTGGGCTGTGCTTTCTTCTGGCACGATCCGAGCTCAGCTCCAGCGGAGACCAACTGAGGAGCTTTGCTCTTTCTTAGCCTCGAGTGTTGACAGGGGTGGGAAGACCCTTCTCCTTAATCTCCAGATGTTGGCCTGGAGTTTCTTGGCTCTCTGGAGCCGTTCCCTGTGGAGGGAGACACGGCCAGGTCCCGAGGAAATTCCACACACTGACTGTTCCCCGGCTTTCTGAGGGACAAACCCCCAGGAGCACCAAGTATTTGGTGGAACATCAGCTCCACGAAAACTCTGCCAGGGGTTCCCAGGGCTCCAAGCACCCTCAGCTTCCCAAACGTGCCGTGACTCTCCGTGGAATCCAGAGGAACGTCGAGTCCTTCTCTCTTTTGTCTCTTTTCGTCATCATTTTAAGGAACAATAGGTCAAAATCCTGCAGCTGCAAACGGCAACTCTCCCGGGAAGAACCATTCCTGGTGGTACCTGCGTGGAATATTCTCAGCCAGCTTCCACTTTTCCTGAGTCCACAGCACGGCTTTGCTATTATTAGGGACATTTGGAAGCTTCAAATGGCTCCAAGATGTTGCTTTATTCCATAAAGCTCTGTCCACAGCAGATGGAGCCTGGGAAGGGCTCGGGAGGTTGGGCTCTTGTTGAAAACTGCTTTTTATTGGGAGTTTTCTGCTCTCTAACAATCAGGGAATAAATCCAGCAGGAGTTTTATTGGGACTCCTGGGGTGTTTTGCTTTCAAATATCGTAATCTGAAGGGGAAAAAAATCCTCCAAAGCTTGAAGGAGTCCTTGGATCTCTTGTTTGACGGGGATTTTAAAAGGGAGACAGGATGACAAGGGCTCCATCCCAATGGTCTCGCTGGGCCAAGGAAAAGGGTTTGGATTTCTGTACTAAAGCTGGAATTTTGTGCTAGAAAGGGGATTGGAGGGAAGGGATTCTACCCCTCCGCCCCCTCAGGTGAGACCCCCCTGCAGAGCTGCTCCAGCCCTGGGAACAGCAGCAGGAGCTCGTGGAGCTGCTGGAGAGAGTCCAGAGGAGGCCCCGGAGCTGCTCCCAGGGCTGGAGCCCCTCTGCTCTGGAGCCAGGCTGGGAGAGCTGGGGGGGTTCACCTGGAGAAGAGAAGGCTCCAGGGACACCTGAGAGCCCCTTCCAGGGCCTAAAGGGCTCCAGGAGAGCTGGAGAGGGACTGGGGACAAGGGATGGAGGGGCAGCACACAGGGAATGGCTTCCCACTGCCAGAGGGCAGGGAGAGATGGGATATTGGGCAGGAATTGTTGGCTGTGAGGATGGGGAGGGACTGGAATGGATTTCCCAGAGAAGCTGTGGCTGCCCCTGGATCCCTGGAAGTGTCCAAGGCCAGGTTGGAGCAACCTGGGCTGGTGGGAGGTGTCCGTGCCCATGGCAGGGGGTGGCACTGGGTGATCTTTAAAGGTCTCTACCAATCCAAACCATTCCAGGATTCCCTGATCTCACCCTGGTTACAGGGACACGAGTCCCACCCTCCCCCTCCATTCATGACACACATGACATGAGTGGGAGCACAAGAGGAACCTGCTCCGACTGTCCCGGCTCCAATCAACAGCTTCCCCGGGATTTTATGGAGTGACCAGAGGCAGAACAGGAGCTGGGGTGGGGAATTGGCAGCGGGAAGCAGCTCTGCATCCCAGGACTTGCCTTTTGATCCACAGCCTCTGATCGCAGCAGGACTTGTCCTGCCCTGCCCGGGGCTCGTGGCTGTGCCTGGGAATTTGGGGCAGGTGCTGGAGCAAATCCCAAGGGCTGTGCAAAGGCTGCAGCACCACCAGGATTTTCCATTTCTTGCTGGCACAGGCATGGGAAAACTTTATTCTCTTTCAGTTAAAGCCATTCCCTGTGTGCTGTCCCTCCATCCCTTGTCCCCAGTCCCTCTCCAGCTCTCCTGGAGCCCCTTTAGGCCCTGGAAGGGGCTCTCAGGTGTCCCTGGAGCCTTCTCTTCTCCAGGTGACCCCCCCCAGCTCTCCCAGCCTGGCTCCAGAGCAGAGGGGCTCCAGCCCTGGGAGCAGCTCCGGGGCCTCCTCTGGACTCTCTCCAGCAGCTCCACGTGCTCCTGCTGCTGTTCCCCGGGCTGAAGGCAGCTCTGCAGGGGGGGGTCTCACCCCTTTTGAAGGCTCCAAAGAGTCCCAAGACTCAGTCTCCCACCCCAAATATCCTGTTCCATAGGAAAGTCCCTGTGGGATTCCCTCCACTCTCCCACTTGCCCTTGCCACAGGTCTCCCAGAGCTCTCAGCCGCATCCACAAACCATCCCAGAGCGTTTCAGAGAGCCCTGGGAAACAACCTGGCATTTTCCAAGCATCCCAAATGTTTAAGCAACAAAATTCCACCCTCCAGCTTCTGCTGGGATGATATTCCCAGAAGGAAAATTTGCAGGAACCTGCTTCAGAGGCTTTGGGACCTGTCGAGTGAGGACAACAGCCTAGGAGAGGGTTTTGTTCCCTGTCTTTGCCAGAAGAAACAACAATCCCGGTTCCCCAGAGCTGGAAGAGGCAGCAGAAACTCCCAGAACTCCCAGAACTCCCAGCTTGGCTGGGAACACCACAAAGGAATTTTCAGCAGCTGCCGAAAACTGGGCAAATGCCCAGCGAGGGATCTTTCATGTCCGGCAGCCTTTGGACACTTGAAAGCCTGACCTTGTCCCTGGGTGTGGGACCTCCAAACCCAGGGCCTGGAGGGCCGAGGGTTGGGATGGAGCAGCATCCCAGCAGGTTGGGTCATGGAATGTGCCGGCTGCAGGACCCCACCAGGGCCGTGTCACGGAGCCATCAAAGGCTCCTTCCAAACCCAGACCACCCCCCTGCCTTTAATCCCAGCCCGGAGCATCCCACGTGCCAGCTTTTTGTAGGGCAAACAGAGGGATGCCAAGGGAACTGCCCCGCGAAGAGATTTTCCAAGGCCAGAGCAGGAAGAGCGCGGGAGGGGATCCATTTAAAAGAGGCAGGAGGTGGCATTTCCAAGGAGTGGAGAAAGGACATCCCGATTTTTCAAAGGCCATGCTGATGGCAGGGATACAGCAGAGGGAGGGTCCTGCAGGGAGGGGGATGACATCCCGGGCACTTGGGGGCTGCATCGGGCCTTTCTGCACTTGCTGGGAAAAGGCAGCGAAGGATCGGGTTCCAAAGGAGCCAGAGGAAAACAGAGCATCCTAAGGGTGGGAAAGGCTGGGAGAGCAGAGCAACAGCACATGGAATTTGCCAAGAAGGAGCCAGCCTTGCCCCACCCAAGGATGGGGAACACGGAGGCAGCAGGAACAGGGGGAGGCCTGAGCTGGGCCAGCCCCGTTTTGGTTTTTACCTGGTAAATGTGGGATAACCACCAAGTGCCTGCATTCCTGCAAGGATCCCATCGGAATTCCACAGCTCAGGGCACCCAGGACTCATCCCCCTCCCTGGACATCAGCAGGACAACATGTGGGGATCCCCGTTCTATGCTGGATCCCTGTCCCATAATGAAATCACTGTCCCACATCGTGATCCCTGTCCTGTGCTGGCACCCCACTCCCACTCCAGGACTCCTGTCCTGTTCCAGGATCCCTGTCCCGTGTCAAGATCCCTGTCCCATGCCGGAATCAGTGTCCCATGCCAGCATCCCTGTCTTTGTCCCATGCCAGAATTTCTGTCCCATACAGGGACCCCATTCCCATGCTGGGACCTCTGTCAGGATCCCTGTCCCACACTGAAATCCCTGTCCCACAGTGGGATCCCAGTCCCATTCTGGGATTCCTGTCCCACACTGAAATCCCTGTCCCACACTGGGATCCCAGTCGCACACAGGGATCCCATTCCCATGCAGGGATCCCTGTCAGGATCCCTGTCCCACACTGAAATCCCTGTTCCACACTGGGATCCCTGTTTCATAATGAAATCATTGTCTCCTACTGGGATCCTGTCCTACCCTGGGACTCCAGTCCTATGCCGGGATCCCTGTTGCACACTGGAATCCCAGTTAAACTCTGGGATCTTAGTCCCATACCAAGGTATCTGTCCCATGCCAGGATCCCTGTCCCATGCCAGGATTCATGTCCCATGCCAGGAGCCCAGTACCATGCAGGGACCCCATTCCCATGCCAGGAGCCCTGTCCTATGCTGACACTCCAATCCTATTCCAGGATCCCTGTCCCATGCTGGGATCTTCATCCCATGCCAGGACCCCTGTCCCACACCAGGATCCCAGTCCCATGCCAGGATCCATGTCCCACACCAAGATCCCAGTCCCATGCCAGGTTCCATGTCCCACTCTGGAGTTCCTGTCCCACTGGGATCAATGTTCCACTCTGGGATCTGTCCCATTCTAGGATCCTTGTCCCACACTGGGACTCCAATCCCACACTGGAATCCCTATCCCATTACAGGATCCCACTCCCATCCTGGTATCCCTGTGCAAATGCAGGGATCCCATTCCCATGCCAGGATCCCAGTCCCACATCAGCATCAGTCCAGGGGCCTGGGGCTGATCCCAGCTTAACCTGGGTCTGGAATAAAACCAGGAACCACGTGGGAAAGGGCAAAGTCAGCATGTTTCATTTCACTTTGTCCTGAAAGAAAATCTTTTGATTTTTCATTCCCAAATGACATTTCCAGGGAGAGCTGAAAAGGACTGGGAAAGGCTGGGCCTGAATCCAGAGGCAGTTTAAAGGGAGGATTTTCCCTTTAAAGTCAACGAGGGAAAACTCTTCTGCTTCCCATCCTGGAAAAGGAGAGGCCACAAAGATCTGGGCCGGGAAGGGCAGGGGGATGGAGGGATGGAGGGATGGAGGGAGGGATGGAAGGATGGATGGATGAAAAGCCTGGCTTGACAGAGCCCAGCCACTGGGAATAGCCTGGACACGGCAGGACTTTGTGCATGGAATTCTGCTGACACCTACAGGGCATTCCAGGGATGAGGCCACGGCTCCACGAGGGACCGAGTTCATGGAATTATAGAATCCCAGAATGGTTTGGGTTGGAAGGGACCTTAAATCCCATCCAGTGCCACCCCCTGCCATGGGCAGGGACACCTTACACTAGCCCAGGGTGCTCCAACCTGGCCTCAGACACTTCCAGGGATCCAGGGGCAGCCACAGCTTCTCTGGGAAATCCATTCCAGGCCCTCCCCACCCTCCCAGCCAGGAATTCCTTCCCAATATCCCATTTAAACCTACTCTGTGTCAGTCTGAAGGATCATCCCATCCCGGGAACCTGGCACAGGGGACCTGGATCAGCCCTGGATCACCTTATCCCAGAAATCTGGCACAGGGAACCTGGATCAGGCAATCCCAGGAACCTGGCACAGGAAACCTGGATCACACCTGGATCATCCCATCCCAGGAGCTGCAGCCACAGCTTGGCCACCTCAAACTTCCATGAACTGAATCCCACTGCTCTTTGTCCCAGGGAAGGGAAGGGACAAAGCCTGAGGTCTCCATGGACAGGGGAGGGATGAGGTGCCTCTTCCAGAAGCGACAACATCTTCCAGCATGGAATTTTTTATTAGGAAAAGATGTATTAACAACAAACTTTAACAATTAAAAAACACTCAGAAGAGGAGTGGAACACTCTGGAGGGTTGGGAAATCTTGGGAAGTGAGGCAAATCCCACGCTAAACTCAGCTGGATGCAGAGCAGCCAACAGGTCCTGAACCAACAGCCCCTTCCCACAGGAATTCTGGGTGTGCCCATGGATGTTCCCAGCTCTGCAGCGAGACCTCGTGGTGTCTGCACAGGAACAGGAGCCCCAGTCCCTTGGGAAAAGGTCCTGCCTCTCCGAGGGCCATGTGGGCATCTCCTTCCTTTCCCAGCAGGAGAAGAGTGAGTCTGGATTGACCTTGCCTGGAGTTTTTCCCACTTTTCCCTGCTCCAAGTCCTGGCAGGTGAGTTCAAGCCAAGGTGGGTGCGTCCTGCTCCCTGTGATCCCGGGAAGTTTGCCATAAATGTTCCTCAAGAGCCAGCCAGGCTCCTGGGATCTGCCCCTCTCCTCCAGGCACAGCAGGATTTGGGAACTTCTGGGAAAGGGCAGAGTGTGTCCAGGGGTCACGCTGAGGGAATGGGGTGGGATCCAGCTCCGGGGCTGCCGACGGATCCCTCAGTCGGAGTCGCTCCCCTCCTGCTTCGCTGATCCCACCGCAGATGCCAACTCCTCCTCCTGCCCTTTCAACCTCTCTCCTGCAGGGACAAACCTGGCTCAGGATCCACTGCTCGGAAGGGGCAGTGACCCCGTGGAGGGGCTGAGCCGCGGCCCCGAGCCCACAAACCCTTCCCTGGGCACAATCCCAGTGCCCCTGGAGTTTCTGGGAAGCTTCACAGACCCTGCTGGGAAGGGGCCAAGCTCCCCCAGTCCCTCCCTGGCCCACAGCTCCCAGCAGGGCTGAGGTGATCCCTGGGGAATCCCTCCCCAAGGCCCCGGAACGCACGGATGAGCTCGGCGATGGCTCTCTGCGTCCTCTTCTCCAGCTTCTCCAGCTTCTTGGATACATCCCGCTTCAAATCCCTGCGGAGGACAGCGACCACGTCGGGACAATTCCATGCCCAGGCAGCTGGGGACCTTTCCCAGTGGAAGAGAAATCCCTTCTCCATCCCAGGGGCACCACGGAGCAGGACGTGGGTCCCGCCACCTCCCAGGAAAACCAACCCCATCCCGTGGGACAAACATCCCAAAGGGATCCACAGGAAAAGGGAACACTTGTGCCTTCCCCAGCAGTTTCTAATTTCACTGAATCCCGGAATGGGTTGGGTTGGAAGGGACCTTAAAGGTCATCTCATTCCAACACCCCTGGATCAGCCCTGGATCTCCCCATCCCAGGATCCTGGCACCTGAATCAGCCCATCCCAGGAACCTGGCACAGGTCACCTGGATCAGCCCTGGATTTCCCCATCCCAGGATCCTAGCACCTGGATCATCCCTGGATCACCCCATCCCAGGAACCTGGCACCTGGATCAGCCCTGGATCAGCCCATCCCAGGACCCTGCCCCGGTGTCCCATGGGCCAGGGCACCTTCCACTCTGTTTTCCCGGCCCTTATAACCCCAAATCAGGTTTTCTTGGATATTTCTGGCACTTTCAACCCAACTTGGACAACCCCGAGGTGTTGGAAGGTGACTCCAACGCCCCTGTCCCAGAGCTCCGCAGGCACTCACCAGTCTGGTTTCCTGGGAGCCAGGTTTGCCAGATCCTGAGGAGGAAGAGGAGACATCCAGTGAGAGGTGAAGGCAGGGATGGAGCCTGGACACAGGGATGCACCTGGCAGGGAGTGCCTTGGGATTTACCTACCACCTCATCGATGATGGGCTCAGGCTTGGCAGCTTCCAGCTGGTCCTTCACCGTGTCCTCCACTAGATGGAGAAACAGGATCAGCCTCCAGACACAGGGGATCCCACCAGAGCCCCGGGATGGGCTCCCAAAAGCTTTGGTAAAACCCCATTCCCACATCTCTGCCTTAAAAACACGTAAGTACAGGTGGGGGCAGCGTCCCTCCACCATCCAAACCCTGTGGAGGTTCCTAAAAATCCTCTGGGAATGATGCAACCCCAGGAACAGCGTCGGCAGCAAAAAGCCTGTTGGGCCTGAGGCCTCTTCCCGTAATTCCTGCAGGGATCAGCTGTGCAGGGGTGTGGAATTTGACTCACCCTGACTCGTTTACAAGGTCTGAGACAGTCTGGAGGAGTCCAGCCCTGCAAAAAGGTCTGGAGATCTCAGGGATAATGGGAAAACGTGTGGAAAACAGCTCCCTGTCCTTCAGCTGAGCAAGGAAAGGGGGCAGCTCCAGGAGCACATCCCTGAGGGGTGAATCCTGCTCCAGCAGGTAGATTTCAGAGAATCCTGGAATCACTGAGGTTGGAAAAGCCCTCTGAGATCATCCAACCATTCCCAGCACTGCCAAGGCCACCAGTGACCGTGTCCCCAAGTGCCACATCCACTGGGCTTGGAAATCCCTCCAGGGATGGGGACTCCGGGAGGAATTTTCCCGATGTCCCACCTGCCCCTCCCCTGGCACAGCCTGAGGCCATTCCCTCTCCTCCTGTCCCTTGTTCCCTGGGAGCAGAGCCCGACCCCTCTGGGCTCCAACCTCCTTCCTGGGAATTACAGGGAGCCAGAAGGTCCCCCCTGAGCCTCCTTTTCTCCAGGCTGAGCCCCCCCAGCTCCCTCAGCTGCTCCTGCTGCTCCAGCCCCTTCCCAGCTCCGGTCCCTTCCCTGCACACGCTCCAGCCCCTCCGTGTCCTTCTTGTGACATTCAGAGGAAGCCTGAAGCTTTTCCAAAGGGACGAGGGAAGTGCAGTGCCAGCATTCCCACCCACCCCAGCCCGGAGCTTCCAAAGGCACCTTTTGATTCAGGGCGTTTTTAAAGGGATCTGTTCCAGGAGGACTCCACGTTCCAAGATCAAGGGAACTTCTACCCTTCACTTCCCCTTCTGGAACCACGTGGAGGCTCAGACCTGGCAAATCCCAGCCCGGACGCCCTGGACTAATATTTGTTTAAGGGTAAGTCAAACAAAAAGCGGCCGGAATCTCCTTGAGGATCCTCCGGGGAGACTCCTGAGGATCAACCCTTTGGCTTGGGGCTGGAATTGCTCCCACCCCACCCCACTTGTGCAATGCAGGGCGTGAGGAGGATGCTGCAACTGGGCTCCGACATTCCAACACCCTCCAGGGCTCCAAGGGCCTCACACCGGGACACATCCAGTGGATCTTCCACCCTGGAGCGAGAGGAGCACGGAGCTTTCCAAGCCCTTGTTCCCATTTGTTCCCACCTGAGGCCGGTTTTCCCGGGGGCAGCTTCCTCTTCTTCAGCTCCTCATCCTCGGGCTCGTAATTCCGCAGCTTGATCTCCCTGCGGAAAGTAGGGAAGAGCACAAAGAGGTGAAATCTCCCTGGGAAAAACAGGGAAGAGCCCAGAGTGGTGAGACACAATCGGGATGTCCCAGATCGTGGTAGTGAGGGGGAAAATAGGCATCAGGAGCCAGAGAGGCAGCTAAAGTCATGGAATCATGGAATTGTTTAGCTTGGAAAAGCCTCCACGATCATCAAACGCAGCCCTGCTGAGGCCACCCCTGCCCCATGTCCCCAAGTGCCACATCCACGTGGATTTTAAATCCCTCCTGGGATGGGAACTCCACCCCTGCCCTGGGCAGCTGAGATAAATTATGGAATAATAGAAAGGGTTGGATCTTAAGGATCATCCCATTCCACCCCCTGCCATGGGCAGGGACACCTTCCACCAGTCCAGGTTGCTCCAAGCCCCGTCCAACCTGGCCTTGGACACTTCCAGGGATCCAGGGGCAGCCACAGCTTCCCTGGGAAATCCATTCCAGCTCCTCCCCACCCTCAGATCCAAGAATTCCTTCCCAATATCAGACCCAGGCAGGTGATGGGACTCACAGACACTCCTGGTGTGATCCCACCCGGATCCCTGGAGCTGTTACCTCAGCACAACACCGGGAAAGAGGGACAGCATTCCCCAGAGCTGGGATAAAGGGCTCTGCAGGAGACACGGGAGGGATCACCAGGGAGCTGCAACCCCTCCCAGGCCACAAACACCCTCATCCCAGGGAAAGCAGCTCCCGTGCCAGGATCCCACATTTCTGGGGACACACTCCAAGGTCTGGCTGTGATTTTACACCCAGAGGCTCCTCCGCGCCTGGCTCCAGCACCTTCCAGCCTTATTAAACACGGGGAAGCACCAGGAGAAAACAAACTCAAATTGCTGCCTTTAATTAACTGTGTGAGGCTCCTGCAGCTGCTCCGGGAATTCCCGGGGCCCAGCGCTTCCCACTGCTCCTCCGCCGGGGCTCCGGGAATTCAGCCTTCAGCAGGAGCAGGAGAATTGTCTCCTCCCTCTGAGAACCCCAGGATGGGTTGGGTTGGAAGGGACCTTAAAGGTCACCCAGTGCCACCCCCTGCCATGGGCACGGACACGTTCCATTATCCCAGGTTGCTCCAACCTGCCCTTGGACACTTCCAGGGATCCAGGGGCAGCCACAGCTTCTCTGGGAAATCCATTCCATCCCTCCCCACCCTCCCAGCCAGGAATTCCTTCCCAATATCCCATCTTAATCCCCCCTTTTCCAGTGGGAAGCCATTCCCCATGTCCTGTCCCTCCATCCCTTGTCCCCACTCCCTCTCCAGCTCTCCTGGAGCCCCTTTAGGCCCTTGGAAGGGGCTCTCAGGTGTCCCTGGAGCCTTCTCTTCTCCAGGTGACCCCCCCCAGCTCTCCCAGCCTGGCTCCAGAGCTCCATCCAGCCCTGGGAGCAGCTCCGTGTCCCCTCTGGACTCTCTCCAGCAGCTCCACGTCCTTCCCGTGCTGAGGATCCCAGGGCTGGACGCTGTGCTCCAGGTGGGATCTCAGCACATCCCTAAAGCCAGAGGCATGAGGAGCTGGGCAGCGCCTCCCCAAGGAATGTGAAGGGTTAAAAAGATGGATATTTAAAAACTGCTCATTTCCACAGAAACGGGTTAAAGAAAATCCGGGTGCCAGCGGCTCCTCCTGTGCCACATTCCAGAGACATTCCGGGGCACTTTCCTCATCGTGGATTATCCAGGAAAACAAAACCAAAACAACCCACAGCTTCCAACAGGCCTCAAGGCAGAACCCAGGAGCCAGTTTAGGGATTGCAGCTCCTGCAGGTGGAGGACATATCCCGTTGGGAAGGACGGGCCACCCGGAGAAGAGCTGGGATTGATCCATTTGGGATCAGCCTCCTGCAGGGCCACTCACAGATTTTATCGGCGTCTCCTTAAAACTGATGGATGTGCCCAAATCCAGGAGACCTCCTGCCCCTTGAGCACCTCAAGCCATGTTTCCCAGCCCAAAGCAGCCAGGAATGCCCATGGATGGAGCTGGTTATAGCTGGATACAGGTCTGGGAGCTCCAAGGAGCACACGAGGATTTCGGGAGCTGCCGCATTCCAGAGGGAAGCGATGGACACACACAGCATCACCTCCGAGCCTCTGGGGGTGCCACATCCCCTGCTTTGGGTCAGGAATGCCTCAGATCCACTTTTCACTCCGGGCTGGAGCTCCTGGCCGGGGAGCAAGGAGGGAGAGCAGCTCCTTTGGAGGGAGGAGGGTGGGCAGTGGCACGTTGGGAATGTGTGGAATGCCTGGAGTTATCTTGAAGCAAAACAGGCCCCTCTGAGCTGCTCCCAGGTTGGTTCTGCTTCACTGCTCCAGCCCCAAGGGCTTTATGGAGCAAACACTGTTCCAGTGGATCCTTCCGAGGGATATCCTTCCCTCAGGAGCACCAGGAAGGGGTGTGCCAAGAAATCCCATAACAGGGACTTCTTCAGTGGCGCAGGTTCCCCGTTCCCACATTTACTCCCAAAACAGCCACTTGGAGCTGCTTCAGGAGCAGCTTCCCAATTTCCCTCCCTGAGGACAAGGCTTTTCCCTCCAGGAACACCAGGAAAACTGGACTGAGATCCCAGAATCCCACAATGGTTTGGGTGGGAAGGGGCCTTAAAAATCATCCAAGTTCAGGGACGTCTCCCACTATCCCAGGTTGCTCCAACTTGGCCTTGGACACTTCCAGGGATCCAGGGGCAGCCACAGCTTCTCTGGGAAATCCATTCCACTCCTTTCCCACCCTCACAGCCAAGCATTTTTTCCTAATATCCCATCTAAATTTATCCTCCAACAGCTTGAAGCCATTCCCTGTGTGCTGTCCCTCCATCCCTTGTCCCCAGTCCCTCTCCAGCTCTCCTGGAGCCCCTTTAGGCCCTGGAAGGGGCTCTGGAATCTCCCTGGCTCCGTCTCTTCTCCAGGTGAACCCCCCCAGCCAGGTGGATTCAGGCACTTAAATCACTGTTCTCCTCCTCCAGCACCAAGGAAAAGGTGCCCACCTCCTCCTGCTCCTGCTGCCCGTGTCCCCCATGGAAGGGACCCCCTCTGGATCACCCCTGGAGAGGATCCACGGCAGTGCCCAAGCCACCAGCTCCACAGAGCTGCCAATCAAACCCCGTGCCCTGAGCTGAGCCTAAACCACCTCCCTCATTTAAAGCCTCATTTATTTATTTTTTTTTTTTAATCCTTTTTATTCTTTTAAAAGCCTTCCTCGAGGCCTCCACGCCCCGGGATTTCGGGAAGCATTTCGGGAAGCACGTCCACACCCGGCCCGGACGATGCTGCCGAGCTCCCCGGGCCCGGAGCAGAGTCACCCACGAGAAGTTTTTGTGCAGAGAATTACAACAACAACCAAATCAAAGCGGTTGGGACCTGCCCGGTGACATTCCTGAGAGGCAGATCGCCTTTCCCGAGGCCGGCTCCTCCCAGAAATCCACCCTCCAGGAGCGGCACAGCCCGAGCTGGCGTTTTTAAGGATGCTTTTTCAGGCTGAGTAAGCGTCAAGCAGCAAGCAGCTGATCACCAGCGGCTCCGGATCCCGTGAAGTCGAAGAGTTGAAGGTTATTTTTGGTGCCCTCCCTTTCCAAGCCCTTTCCTGGGGATTTTTAGCTTTTAGCGAGGTCCGTTTGCGCAGCCAGCCCGATCCCAGCCCTGCCCCTGCTCCCTGCCGGGGGGGTGGCAATTCCAAACTGCAGCCCTGGGGTCTCCCAGGTCCCCACGCAGGTCCCCGTGTCCCAACCCGCCTGTTTTTCCCGGTGGGAATGGGGCGGAAAGGCCGAAGTCCACCCCCACCCTGTTGCTCACAAAGGCGGATCCGGGGCTGCGTTTCCTGGTCTGGGATTAAAACACGAGTGGTTTAAAAG